>BSBK01010625.1:1012500-1520000 GCA_027943335.1 Chamaecyparis obtusa | reverse complement strand
CAAATTTTACCCTTACAACCAAAAACGTTTTTGTTATGATAGCACTATTTTTTAACATTGAGAAAGCCCGTGGTTTCTACATAGTTGCTGGTTCGAGCCATTAATTTTTTAGAGAAAAATGATTGATCCAGGGTATCTTCAGAAAAATAAGAAAAAGCTTCAAAGATGAAATAAAAGTAACACCAAGACACGTGATGCCCCATGAAGGCAAGAAAGATGCGTAAGCCTACAGGCTGCTATTCAAGTTGGTGCTTCTTTTATTAGCAGCATTACCAATCTCTGCAAGAACACATCTATTGCTGAACCGTGAAAGCGATGTCCATCTCTCACAATAATTCTCTCCTCTCGGTTTACCACATGAATTTAGTGGCAGTGTGGCGATGACCCCATTATTTAAGGTTCGTAGGAAGCCAAATAGGAGTCTTTAGGCTTGTGCTTATAACTTATTGTACAACAGCAATGGCCATCAACTCACTTTGACGGTTAAGCATGTCTTCGTTCTTTTCCTCTCCACAATGTGGAGAACAAACCATGGGACTTTCCCTTACTTAAATCCATCCTCTAAGCGAGAATTTCCATCGCAGCAATTATTTGATCAAATTGAGGGTGTGATTTATCTCCAGCATAAAACGTATGGACCTTGCCATGCAAAACAATTATGCTGCATGCTGGTGTCTTCTTCAAACTTTTTTCTTTCATCATTCGTTGCACCTTTGCTACCTTATCCCACAAGCCAACCTCAGCATACATATTTGACAGTAGGACGTAGTATCCAGGATATGTGGGCTCTAAGATGAAAAGATGTTCTGCAGCACGTTCTCCAAGCTCAATGTACTTATGAATTCGACAGGCACCAAGCAAGGCACCCCATACATCAGCATCAGGTTTAACAGGCATAGTTTCGATGAATCTTTCTGCTTCATCTAGATGCCCTGCGCGGCCAAGAAGATCAACCATGCAAGAATAGTGTTCCATGTTGGGCTCAATTTGATAGACTTGAGTCATGCAACCATAGTATTGCCAGCCCTCACTTAGAAGACCAGCATGACTACATGCAGACAAAATATGCACAAAGGTGATGTTGTTTGGCTTCATTCCAATATCTTGCATTTGTTCAAAAAGCTCCAATG
This sequence comes from Chamaecyparis obtusa, assembly GCA_027943335.1. NCBI lineage: Eukaryota > Viridiplantae > Streptophyta > Pinopsida > Cupressales > Cupressaceae > Chamaecyparis > Chamaecyparis obtusa. The sequence goes on along the minus strand of BSBK01010625.1, from coordinate 1,518,870 downwards.
TCTGCTTACCAAGCCCATGTAGTCCATAGCCAGCGAGCATAACATTCCATGAAATCAAATCTCTTTCAGGCATTTTATTGAAAAGTTGTCTTGCGACCTCTAAGTTACCACATCTGGCATACATGTCTATGAGGGAGTTTGTCACAAACACATCCAGCTTAAATTTAATTTTGCTTATGTAATCATGAATCCATTTGCCTTGTTCGAGAGCTCCCAAATGGGTACAAGCTGAGATCACACTAGCAATGGCAATTGAGTCTGGTGTGACATTTTCTTGCAGCATTTGATGAAAAAGTTGTAAGGCCTTCCTGGCACATCCATTTTGAGTATACCCAGCAATCATTGCAGTCCATGAGACGACATCTTTCCACCGCATTTTGTCAAACATTTGGTATGCGATTTCTAAATTTCCACACTTTGCATACATATCTATCAGGGAATTTCCCACAAAGGGATCCAAATCAAATCCATTCCTAAGTACAAAATCATGCATGCACTTACCTTGTTTGAGATCTCGCAATTCTGCACACGCAGGCAGAACATTCACCATTGTAACTGAGTCAGCCGCTACATCTTCCCATCGCATCTGATAAAAGAGTGCCAAGGCCTCTTTGGCGCGTCCATTTCGGCTATACCCAGCAATCATGGCATTCCAGGAGACTACGTTTCTCAGTAGCCCTTCGTCAAACACTTGGCGTGCATCATCTATACTCGAAGACTTAGAATACATGTCTACCAGGGAAGTTCTCACAAAAACATGGGATCCAAATCCACTTCTAATTATCTGACAGTGAATCTTCCTTCCCACTTTCAAAGACGATAACCCTGCAGATGCCTTGAGCACAAAGGCGTAAGTATAGTTGTCTGCCCATATGCCTGCATTTTGCATTCGTGTATACAACAACAAGGTTTCTTCATAGGGTCCATTCCATGCATACCCTCTTAGGATCGAATTCCAGAGAAAAGCATCTCGCCTCTGCATTTTGTCAAACACTTGGCGACCATTTTCCATACTGCCATACTTACAATACATGTGCACTAGTTTGGTACCTAAGGAGACATTTTGTCCAAGCCCACTGACATGAATGAGGGCATTTAGTTGGTTAACTGTTGTGATATTTGTGCACTCCTCCGCTAAAGAAGCATATGTAGCAATTATATCCCCACATATCTGGTTTCTAAATGCAGTGACATTGTCGGTGAACTGAAAAACATGGTTTAATGATTCTGGCTTTTGTTCCAAAACTGCCTGAGAAACTGAAGAAAAATTGATTGTAAAGTTTGCGAAGGAACGAAGTGGGCAGGGCAACAATAAAAACCCAGTGGGAACTTTTCTTGAAACGGCATTGCTAAGAACCATTTAACATAACGATGCGGAAATTTTACTGAATCAATTCCTGTGTTTTCCCTCGCCCATTTTGAAATGTGAATTGATGGATTACACGTTCTGATCGAACGAAACAACTGCGGCTGCTATAATTCATTTCCATCAAAAGCTCTCAACGACAGAGGATCCGAGACTCTAAATATTTTTGTTATTTTCGATTCAAAATATGTAGATGAGATGCTGAAAATTTCTCAACAATCTGTTGTGTTTTCGGATTTTCCAAATTTGGTCAATAGTGCATTCTATAGGGAGCATGGCCCCGTCCAAGAAAGTGTCAAGTGAAATAGCGTGAAGAAAAAATAAATTCTTCAAATTAAACTGTAAATTAATATAACAAAAAAATATAATAGAACTAAATAAAAAAAATTACCACTATAATTAAAATATGGGTTCGATGAAGTCATATATATGAAAGTGATTTTAAAGTAAAGTAAATACAATATTTTAAAATAAAAATATTATTATATTTAATAATTTTAAATGTTTAATAGGTTATCTATTGAGTTTTATAAAACACAAATCAACTCGGTATGTGATAACTTGTTTCAAGTCTACAAGGAAGCTCTCAATAGAGATTATTTGGGGAAAAACATAGCTAGAGGCCTATCACCCTATTGAATGTATCTTATAGAATTCTAATCAAAGTGATAGTGTTGAAATTGGTTGATATCCTTCCTAGTTTTATCAATAACACCCAAACTAGGTTTATAAAAGGTAGTTATGATAAAGATGGAGACAAAGTAATGATAAAGAGCGAGAGGCCTATCACCCTGTTGAATGTATCTTACAAAATTCTAATCAAAGTCATAGTGTTGAGATTGGTTGATATCCTTCCTAGTTTTATCAATAACACCCAAACTAGGTTTATAAAAGGTAGTTATATCCTAGAGAATTTGCCCTCTAGTTGGGAAGCCTTGGAATGGGCAAAATATTCTAACAAGAACAAAGCTATGCTCCTTGATTTTAAAAAGGCTTAAGACAAGATTGAAATTCCATTCTTGAGGACTCTTGAAGCATTTGAGTTCCTAAGTGTTAGAGAAAAGAATTAATTTAATTACATTGATTAAATTAACTTTACTACCTCTTAAGATTTCTCTTTATGCACTTGCATTAGTCATTTAATAATTAAATCTAATTATTAAATGTCTATTTACCTATTAGGATTTCCTATTATGTTTTACGATCTCCTTCTATAAGGATTGATCCATTGTATATTTTTATTCATTCTTTTGGCTAATAATAAACTTTCATATTGTTATAGCAAAACCTTTTTTTTGTTTCCTACAGATTTCTTCCTTGTGACAGGTTTTTGCATGCAGGTTTCTTGGGCTTAATAGATTTTTTTTCCATCAAATATTACATGGTATCAGAGCAGGATCTGTTGTAACTTATTCATGTTTGAAGAAAAAAAGAGGAGCAAGGGTTTGACAAAAGAAATTTGAGATTTTTCGGCAAATTTGAGAGGTTTTGGTTATAGTATTCAGATTTGGTATTCTTTGCAGAACGTTATTTTTTGTTTCTTTTTTGCATGCAAAAAAGGAAAACAATAGCACTTATTACAAGCACATGCATGTGAAAGGGCATTTTTTGGAGGTGTTCTTCCCAGTGTCGTTTACAGTGGTGTCTTTTTTGGTGTCGTTTACCAAACTTGCACCTTATTCCTCTGATCGTCGTGCATGAGCTGACGTCTGCATTGGCAGATCTGAAAAGGCAAAACTTCAAACTCCCACGGGCACCGTATTTTGACTTGCAAGCTTTTTTACCTACAATTGCTATCTAGATCTATGATTATTTTCATCAGAAAAATTCAAAGGTACACATGATACTCATTGTGTGTGTGAAAATTGTACCTGATCTGTAGACACAACACTTCAATAAAACATTAGAGGTTAGCTAAAATCAAATCGTGCAAAATTGAAATCTAATTTAACCAAGCGATTTACTGCCTTCTAGTAGGTGCGAGATTAATGTTCTCAGATTGTTATCGAGATCAGTGACCTAGATGACACCTAAACGAAGGATTTGAATGCAAAACTGATATGAAATATGAATGCAATTAATCTATTTTTTTAGATTTTCTATGCAATGATAATGAAAAACTGATATGAATCTATGCTATGAAAATAGATATGAAATCTATCTAACAATGATATGAAATATGAATCTAAATAAATGCAAAACAAGATTGATCTCACAAAGGTGTCGATTCACAAGAGCTTTGATTTTCCCAATTCCAATTCTCCAGCGTGATTGTGCAAATTTGTGGATGAATTATGAAGAGCTGAGCCTTGATTTTATAGAAATCCAAGGCTTTGGAGGTGCATGGAAGAAAGCCATAAATCACTCAGATTAACTCAGCTTGATTTTTGAGTTATCTGATAATAAAGATAATTTAATTCACAAAAATATGCAAATCATGCAAAAACAAATTTTTAACTCAAATTAGAGTTTAGATCAGCTTTTTGAACTCCAAAAGGATGTTGAGTTCTAAAAAGTCAACACTTTGCATTGATTTTCTAATTTGGAGTTTAACTGTTTCTTTTGAATGTGCATAACAATTATGAATTAATTAAATAAATAAAGTGATTTATGCTCAACTTAACTGATTTTTGAAAATAAATAATTGATTTATGGGTTAATCAATTATTTAATCAAACTTTTATTAAAAATTATATTATTAAATAATGACAACTTACTTTAATTAATTAAATAAAAATTTAATCAATTATTCATAGGATATTGGATTTATTGTCAAAATTAAATAATACAATTAATAATAGATAGAATTAAATTTAATTACACAATTAAGTGGCAAGATATTAAATCTAATTAATTAAATATGAAAATATTCAATTAATCAAACTTAGGATAAATGTGATTTATTGCCAAATAATCATTAAATTAAAGATAATTAAGATAATTAAGAATATTGCTAGGAATATTCCCCGATGCAGAATTTAAGATAATCAATTAGGATTCGATGATGTTTAGATGTGCCTTAGATTAGGACTTTGATGTTGATTTCGTTCGATTTGTTGATGTAGGAGGTTAATGAACTTATAGCCCATTTTTGGGGTATTACATTTTGCCCCTCTTTGAATTACTATGCGAAGCGCAGTGGTTCAAAGACAGTTTGTGTTTGATAGAGATATGAAACTGATGTTTGAAATTGATAATTGATATGAGACAGATGCTGATTGATATTGATTTGATATGGAGATAATAGGTCCTGAATGACCAAAGATAATATTCACTGTAGCAGCAAATGAACCTATGATTGCGAAAAAGTGTCAAAACGCCTGATTCCAAACCTTAGGATTGCTAAGAAGTGAGTGACCGGTTCTAGACTCAATTGTCTTAGCAGAACTAGCAAGTATCACATCCGAACCCTTCAGTTGCCGAAGAACCAAGGAAAGAACACTATGATCCGATGGTTGCAGAAACTGATACAGTTTACAAAATTAGGAGAATACCAGATTGATATGGATCTTGATGAATCTGATATGCCCCAAGTGATGATAGATTTGCCCCGAGCGATGAGGACTTTTTTGATGAATCAATAACTAGACATGGTTGTTGTCTTGATTACTGATGAAAGATATTGATAGAATTTGATTACAGACTTGAATGATGTGCAATACCATGCCCCCTTCGGGATTAAAATTGAAATCTGACAAGAAAAGTCAGCGTTGAGAATTCAGAAGCATGTTAATTGATTGGAAAAATGGTTATACACGTTCGGGAATGTGTTCTGCATCGTTGGAAGGTCCCAAAAGACCAAGTTTGACTAGGTTAAACCATGAGTTGACCATAGTTGACCAAGTTAAAATTTTGATAGTTTGATGTAAGATAATCAGTTAAGTTGAATGCTAGATTTATGTGATGATCGAAGGTCGAATATGCAAGCAGTTAATAATATGAATGATCTCAGATTTGAATTTTGATCCCGAAAAAGGATTCTACTTGCTGTTTTGTTGGAGGAACCTTCGTGTGAGATTCAGCTCTTGTTAGATTTGAAGATGCGAGTGGAGAATTATTTAAGCATTGAAGTTCGTTTAGCCATTGTGAGATCATGCAACATGCAAAATGAAATGAGACATGCAAAATGAAATGCAACCTAAGACCTAGGACCTAGTCATTGATCATGTGTCGATTTGTTATCATCATTAAACTTTTAGGTAACTGGATAAATCAATACAATGCCCACTAGCTATGAAACCATAGACATATGAATATCGATTTGTATGCACAAGAATCAATACAACACCCACTGGTCAACAACCATGGATATATGAATATTGATTTTATTTTCAGAATGTCGGATTAAATATAAGCACCAAGGCATAAATGCCAGGATGACCTGAATATCATGTCCATTTTGATATAGCAATTTGTACAAGCATCAAAACATAAACGTCGTGATGACCTGAATATGCCTTTCATTACAAACACATCAAACAGTGAAGAGATCATTCTAAATCCAGTGTGAATTACTTGTAGTGACCCTTTATCGTTCACATCCATAGGTAAGATTGCATTTCACAGTAGGAGAAAGAACTCACTCAAAAAGACAATAGTTAGATCAAACTTCCTTAAATTTTCTGGGTATCAATGGTTGAGGTACGCATGGCCATCCAATTCGAGATAGAGGCTCTTACAGTCGGACACCATTTCAATCCAGAATTTTCAAAGTTGTTAGATTTTCACATACAAGAAGAAAATAAAGAAAAGATTATGCCCCCAGTCATCACTCTCTAAATCCTATAAAGGACATCATCGAAGAGCTCGAAGGGACACAATATGCAAAAATCTCAATGCGAATCAGTAAGCATACAAGGAGATAAAAGCATGAAAAACACAGATTGTTTTCAGTTTGATGTTTGATTGCGTTGTAGATGCAAAATCCTTTCTGGAGACGAGACAGACTTGACTAACTCAAATGAAGCTTCAAAGGACTCTTGACTGGATATGACACGTCTAAGATACACCGGAGACCATAGGATATGACATTGATTGCCCACAAGTTTGAACATTGATAGGATACAGACGCTGGAGCCGATTGGTGTACAGACTGACTTATTAAAAACTAAAAATGCAAAAACAAACCGGGAGATATGTACAAACTAAAGCAAAACTGAAAGCTGGGAAAGACCAAGATTGCGCTGATAGATGGAGCATTTTGAAACAAGTGGCGCCCGTTTGCCGGGTTTTCACCATCTTGGCAGAGATTCTATTTTTGCTACCAAGGCACCTGTTTCCAGGTTTTCACCAAGGCACTTTTTTTTTCTCATTTTTTTTGTATTTTTCATTTTTTCAATTTTTTTTTTGTACTTTTGATATTTTTTTATTTTTTTTTGTGAATCATCAAGGCGCCTATTGTGAGGTTTTCACCAAGATGTTCATTTTTTCAAGACTTTTTCTAATTTTTATCATTTTTTCAGGACATTTTACCATAGACTGAATGCCTTAGGCGTAGAATTTCTTCAGATGGAGAACATTGATTGGTTCTCGGAGTTGTTCTCCTTCAGTCATTGAGAGTTGATAGGCACCAGAGCCAAAAGTAGCAGTGATGACAAAGGGACCCAGCCAGTTGGGTTCAAATTTCCTCTTGCGTTCTTGATGGGATTGATTTTTAGGATTTTCTCTCAAGACTAGATCGCCAACCTGAAATTCTCTATGTCTGACTTTCTTGTTGTAGCCTCTAGACATTCTCTTCTGATATACTTTGAGATAATCATATGTTTCTTGTCTGCACTCATCTAGTAGTTCCAGTTCTTGTAACCTAGACACTCTGTAGTCATCATCAGTTACTAGACCATGCATTCTAATTCTGAGTGATGGGATTTCAACCTCAATAGGCAGTACCGCTTCAGACCCATAAACTAAAGCGAAAGGTGTAGCCCCAGTAGGTGTTCTAATACTTGTTCTGTAGGCCCATAGAGCTGGATTAATCATGAGATGCCAGTCTCTGCTAGTTTTGTTTACTATTATGTGCAAGATCTTTAATAGATTTTTGTTAGAAGCCTCTGCTTGGCCATTCCCTTGTGGATAGTAGATAGAAGACCAATGTTGGGTGATCTTGAATTTGGCACATAGATCATCTAGGTCTTTATTCCTGAATTGCCCACCGTTATCTGTGATTATGGAATGAGGTATCCCATATCTGCATATGATATAGTTCAATATGAACATAGATATATGTTTCCCTATTGCTTGTGTCAAAGGGACCGCCTCTACCCATTTTGTAAAATAATCTGTGGCTGTGATTATATGGGTATGTATGATAGAAGAATGAGGATGAATCATCCCGATAAGATCAAATGCCCATTGATGGAAAGGCCATTGTGTTGTAAAGGGGATTAAATCCCTCCCTGGAGCATGAATTAAGTTGCCATGCACTTGGCACTTTTAACAATTCTTAGCAAATTTGATAGCCTCTTTCTCCATTTCAGACCAATAGTACCCATCCCTAATAAGTTTTTGAGCTAGTGTTAAACCGTTCGAGTGTGACCCACAAATACCATCATGGACTTCTTCTAATGCATGTTGAGACTCTTCCTGTTCTAAACATCTAAGTAGCATACCATCTAGACCTCATTTGTATAGATCATTACCAATGATGACATATCGGGAGGCATTACGGATAAGGTATCTCTTTTCATGGCGGTTGAAGGTATCGGGAATGATTTGGTCTTGGAGATAGGAAAATAGGCTTTTATATCGGGATGAATCATGACCTACAACAGTGTAGATCATGCGAGTTTCGGGGGAGTCATATGCAGGATAAGATAGTGCTTCCACCAGAAACTCGTAGCATAGCTCATGTTCAGGCTATTGTAATAAAGCAGATAGTGTTGCCATTGCATCGGTAGCCTTGTTCTCCATTCTAGGAATTTGCTCAAATGTGATAGATATGAAATATTTCTTAAGATCATCTACCATTCTCTTGTAAGGAATGAGCTTTTCATCTTTAGTTTGGTACACATCATTGACTTGATGAATAACAAGTTGAGAGTCTCCATGAATGTGTAGCTCTGTTACTCTCCATTCAATTGCTAGTTTCATACCATTCAAGAGGGCTTCATATTCTGCAATATTGTTTGTGTAGGGGAACTTTAGTCTGAATGCTTTTGGGATGGAGTATCCTTGAGGAGTTATGAACAATATGCCTACTCCAGATCCATTATGTGCATAGGAGCCATCAAAGAACAATTGCCATTCTCTAGAAGATAGGTGCATAATAGAGGAGTCTGGAAATTCTATTTGCATTGGTGTGTCATCAAACATGGGTGCATCCGCTAGTTGATCAACAATAACTTGACCTTTTATAGCTTTTCTTTCAACATATTCAATGTCAAATTCGCTTAGAAGCATGACCCATTTAGCCAGTCTACCTGTGAGGGCAGCCTTGCTTAGTAGGTATTTTAGTGGATCAATTTTTGCTACTAGATGCTTGGTATGAGCTAACATATAGTGTCTCAGTTTCTGTGATGCAAAGATCACAGCGAGACAAGCTTTCTCAATCATAGAATAGTTCTTTTCATACGCCACCAATGTTCTACTTATATAATAAATGGCTCTTTCCTTTTTCTTTTCATCATGTTGCGCTAGCAATGCCCCCAGTGATGTGGCTGTTGCGGAGACATATAAGATCAATGGCTTCCCATGAATAGGAGGCATCAAGATAGGCAGATTTGATAGATACTTCTTGATATGGTTAAAGTTGTTCTTACATTCTTCATTCCATGCAAAGGTCACGCCTTTATGTAATGTTTTTGTAAAAGGTTGTGATATGTCCGCTAGCTGTGATATGAATCTTCTGATAGATTGAACTCTTCCTTGCAACGTCCTCATTTGATTGATATTCATGGGAGGTTGCATCTCTATTATAGCCTTGACTTTAGCCGGATCAACTTCGATGCCCTTCTTTGAAACTATGTATCCTAAGAGCTTTCCAGAAGTGACACCAAAAGCACACTTCTTAGGATTTAGTCGGAGACTAAACTTTTCCATTCTGTCTAGGATCATGCTCAAGTCCTTTAGATGTTTAGTTCTAATCATAGATTTTGCTAAAGTATCATCAACATAATCTTCCATAGTTCGATGCATCATGTCGTGGAAAATATATGTCATTTCTCTTTGATATGTAGCTCCAACATATTTAAGCCCAAATGGCATGACATTCCAGCAGAAGGTGCCCCATGCACATGTGAAAGCAGTTTTCTCTTGGTCCTCTGGAGCAATTTTTATTTGGTTATATCCAGAGAAACCATCCATTAAGGAATACATCTCGAAACCCACAGTCATGTCCACTATCATATCAATGTTAGGTAGTGGAAAGTCATCCTTAGGGCATGCTCTATTCACATCTCTAAAGTCTGTGCACACTCTGATTGAGCCATCTGGTTTAGAAATAGGTACAATATTAGAGATCCACTCTGCATAGTCAATAACTCGGATGAATCCTGCATTTAGGAGCTTCTCTAATTCAGCTTTTACCAAGAGTGCAACGTGAGGATGCATCTTTCTCAATTTTTGCTTGACAGGTTTGACATTTGGAGCAATAGATAAATGATGCATTATAAGATTAGGATCCAATCCTGGCATATCTGAATATTTCCATGCAAAGTTGATCTTCTTCTGTGTGAGGAATGTTGTAAATTTTTGTTTCTCTTCTTCTGATAATGATTGTGCTACATGTACCAATTGTGGTTCCTCTGTTGTACCCAAATTGATGGATTGAGTGGGCTCAATTAGAACTGGAGATCTGTCCTGTAAATGACTCAGAAGGACATCAAATATCTCATCCTTAGGCACCTCAAAGAGGTTTTCACCTTTGGATACGTCTTTTATTTTTACTTTTGTAGGTTCTGAGACTGCCACAAAGTGGTTTTCACCCTCAAAACTCTTTTTCTTTTTCTTTTTATTCTTGTTTTTTTGACTAAGATATTTGATGTCCGACTTGGTCATGCTGATGCTCGGTTCATTGATGGAAGTACTCATAGGCTCAACTGCATTGAGGTAGCAAGCAAGGGCATAGTCATTTGGGAAGGTATAAATACCATGGCTTGGATTTGTGGAGGTTTGATCAATAAGTTCTGGATATTTGATAGTCAAAGTAGGGAAAGATTGGGAAATAGTGTTTACGGATATGGATCTGTCATCATTGGTCCTAACCTGACGCTCGAGTTCAAAGGTGATACTACAACTTAAGACATCCAATTTGTGAATAGGCTCAATGTCATCATGGGAGTCCAATTCAACCATAGGTGGATCAGACTCGACAGGTTCATCGTTTCGCTCTAGACATACGTTGGTTTGAGGTGCATATTGGTGAATAACATCAACATGTTTCTCTGTGATAAGCTCATCTGGTTCTGGGATGACTCCCCATTCATAGTCATTAGATTCATCTTCTGATTCAGGATCTCTAGGAAATCTTAGAACATGAGTAAAGTCAGGGTGAATACCCCAAGAAGGGTTACCCTCAGATTCTGATTTGTATTCATACTCGTGAGAATTTGTCTCAGAATCACTACCACTTCCCTCTTCTTGATTGTTTTCGAGATTAGTTGGTTCTTGTGTTGCAATTATCTCTTGATTGATAGTAGGTTCTTGTATTTCTACTACATTAATTCTTTTGATAGGATCATCTTTATCATCAAGAAGGTCTTTGATCTCTTTAGGCAATTTTTCATAGGGGATGAGTTCTGAACTATCTAAATCACTATCAGATGGTTCTGTTTCTTCTTTCTTAAGAAGAGGTTCCCCTGGTGCGATCTGCTCTATGACATGAGAGCAATTACCTTTGAGGTGATAGGGTTTCTTCTTAAAGCCTAAGCCAACTTTGTTTTTATTTTCTCTACCAGTATGTGGGAGAGGTACCTCAAGACCTTTTCCTCTAATTCCTAGAGGTCCTTTACCTGAATATCCCATCTTAGCTATTAATTTATCTCCTGGACCATATGACTTGGAAGGGAGTTTGGAGACTGCAGAGTCACCAGTTTGAACAACTTGAGATTCAGGTTCATCTTTGTACAGCCATGATAGCACAGCCTCATCCTCTTCAAATTCTTGCTTGGATACTTGTTCTGCTACAAAATTCTTTTTATATGCTTCAAGAGGTTCTTTAGAGTTTGGTTTGGATTGTTTCAAAGATTGCCCATAAGACTTAGGCGAGATAGGGAGAGATGTCAAAGATAAGACTGGCTCGATAGTATATTCTCCCATACCATTTTCTTTGATATTAACCTCTTTTGCAAGATCTTCCATTTTAGATGTGGATGCTTCCTTAGTTGGTTCAATGGAAGATTCTCTGTTATTAGGTACAAGCTTATCTGCACTTTCCTTCAAGGTGTTGCAAGTTGTATTCAGATCTGTGGGGATAGTAACCTCTACTCCTTCATAAGGAAACTTCAAACATTGATGGTATGTAGAAGGAATAGCTTGCATTTCATGTATCCGCGGTCTCCCTAGAAGGACGTTGTAGGCCAAAGGTAGATCAAGCACTTGACAAATGGTATCTTTGATAATTGGACCCACTCTGATAGGTAAGACAATGGTGCCTTTAGAAGATCTTTCTTGTTCATCATAGGCCTTGATAGTTATTTTCTTTCTAGGATCAATAGCCAATTCTGAAAATCCCAATTGTGTGATCAAGCTGTAAGAACAAATGTTTAGGCCAGCGCCCCCATCTATCAACACACGTTTGACTCTACGGTTCTGGATCAAGACTTCTATATGCAGAGGCTGATTATGTGGGTGACTCAAGGAGTTGTCATCTTCCTCTGAAAAGGAGATATATTGCGGAGATGTAAGATGTCCAACCATAGTCTGGAACCTATCTAAATCAAGGTCATCAGGAACATTGGAACCAAGCAAAGCTTTATCGAGAATGGCTCTATGAGCTGGAGATATTCGAAGCAACTCAAACATGGAGATTTTCACATTAGTGTGCTAGAGTTGTTGAACAATGCTATAAGACGTAGGCCTTGTATCCTTTGGATTGGAAGATTTGGAAGCAGCATTCTGTTTAGAAGCAGAGGAAAGATTAAAGGGCACCTTAGGGACATTTGATGAATCTGGGATTTGTCCTTTCAGATGCATTGGAGCCTGTGATCGAGTAACTGCGTTAGCTGAGGAATGATTTCTGTCTCTTCATACAATTATGATGACATTGTAACTTTCAGAGAGACATGGTTCAACCATATTGATGACAGCATTATTTCCAGGGTAGGCATAGTTGACTTTTGCCCCCATATTAGGTTGAGAAGTCGAAACTTCTTGACCATGTTTTGAAAATGGTTCTGTGAATGCTGTATGATCATTATTGCTCTTGAGATTGTCAATTGTGATGTCTCCACTATCGATCAGATCTTGAATGGTATGCTTCAAGTGGTAGCAACTACTAGTTTTGTGACCTTTACTCCGATGGAAATCATAGAATTCATTTTCCTTCCACCATATCGGTTTAGGGTCCTAATCATTCGGTCGGATTGGTGGTAAAGAGATGATGTTATCAGCCAGTAGAGTTTTCATAGCTGATTCTAAAGACTCTCCTAGAGGAGTAAATTTTTTATGTTTATCCCATTTTTTGTATTCTGGCTTCCTTTGAGATGGTTGAGAGGACATTTGTTCTGAAGCTTTAATGGCTTGAGTACCAAGAGTGAGATTGTAGGCTGGTGCCTTTGATGGGGCACAGACAGTGTCAACAACGCCATTTGTGATGATGTCTTTGTTCTTGTTCCAATTTTTGTTCTTATCTTTAGAACTGGATCCTGATTCGTACTTATCTTTTTGAAGTGTGATTTCTCCTTTTTTCACAAGCACTTTTTTTATTTTGATAGCATTATCCACCATCTTATCAAAAGATGTATGATCTTGCATTTGTAGAGGATAATTGATTTCTGGAACAAGGTTGTTGATGAAGATTTCCAATTTTTCTGTTTCTGGAATAGGTCTGGCATATAGAGAGAACTTCTTCCTCCATCTCTTGAGAAATGTTAGGAATGGTTCCCCTAGATATTGCTTGAGATTACAGATATCGATCATGGTGACCGGGTGCTGAATATTGTAGGATTATTGCTGGTAGAACAATTTGATCAACTCCTCAAAAGTTTTGATAGTAGAAGGCAATCTTGAAAACCATTGAATGGATGCTCCTCCTAGAGATCTAGGAAAAAGACGCATCAGATAGGTCGGTTCATGCATGAATTTCATGGATTGCGTACAGAACTCTCTGACATGATCTTGAGGATCAGAGTGTCCATCATACTTATCATACTTTGGCATCTCCACTCTTTTTGGAAATGGTGGCATATACAAGTTTTTGTCAAAAGGAAAAGGGCATAGAGCTTCCATGGAGAAGTCTTTGGGTTCCTTTTCTTTCTCAAGGCTATTAAATTTGACTTGTAAAGCATGTATCTGTTTTGTCATAGCTGTGAGTGGAGTTTCTTCCTCATGCGTAATGATATCTTCAACATTAAAGTTGGGAGGAAGTTTAGCTCCTTGATGAGCTAGTTGTAAAAAGTATGCTTCTCTATCTTCTTTCAAGAAATGCTTCATCATTCGTTTGAAGTTATCATCATTTTGATATTGAGCAATTTCTTCAGGTGTGGGTTCCTAATCTGCACCATGTTGAGATTGAGCTCTTTGAGAGCCAAAATTTGTCCCTGCTTGAGACATGGTAGGAGTTTGTGGACTCCCTGGATTAGATTGATGAGGGGTATGTTGAGTACCTCCGTGAGTTGATGGAGGAGGTATGTAACCAAATTTCAATCGATAGTTGCCAAGATCATCGTCCTCGTAAAGACCAGAATTGATGAGTTGCTTAAGAGTTGGAGTTTGGAGAGTGGTGATAGATTTCTTGTGAGAGGAAGCTCTAGTCTCCACCATTCACCTCAAGTGAAACAAAAGAATAAGAGCCAGATAATCGAAGAATGAATTGAATCAAGATGATCAGGTGACGCAACCTTGTCAAGGTTTGATTGATTTGAAGATTTGATTAGACGTGGATGAAGGATATTGTGCCCAGGATGTATGGGTAGGTTCCCAAAAGATAGCGGACAAGATATCACAACACTTAGTCATTTTGATGATTGATTGAAGATTGATAGTTATGACAAGGTTTTGACACAGGATGATAAGGACTCAAATCGATTAAACAGAAGGCTAAATCGAATTCAAAAGGCCACTTTAGGAAAATGATTGGATTCTTAATAGCTACTGCTCTGTTCCTGACACAGTGATTCGTTCGACAGATTCTAAAATTAGGCTAAAAAAGCTAAATATCTGACAATTTTGACAATTTTTTGACAACTTTCAAAAATTTCCCAAACGACACTCTGCAGACTCGTACGATAGTGGGTATGCTGTGAAACGATAGTTGCAAAACTCGTACGACAATTGCAAGATTTTGACTTTGAGAATTTGCTGGCATGGAAACTCATACGACACTGGGTACTCAATCATACGACAGATGGGTTGTAATGAAATGACACTTGATGGAAACTTGTACGACTTTCTGACCTCCTAAGATGACTTTTGACTCCAGAAAAGGATTTTACTTCAGATTTTGCAAATTTTGAGTTTTCAGATTTGAATTGTTTGCAAATTTCAATGTCCAGATTTGAGGATTATAACAGATTTGTCCATTTTCAATAACCAGATAGATAAACAAGCACGCAAAATAGCAAGCAAGTGATTCAAGCATGTCTGAAAACAATGAACAAGGGCAAAAACAACCTTGCGCATGAACAATCAAGTGGCTTATTCGTTCTAATTCTCAGAAGCGCTAATTGTGTATGTTCCAAAAATGTTTTGCAATAACGCACATATACCCTATAAAATGAAAATTTGGCCTCGCTAGGGTTTTTAGTAATGGTCTGACTTTGCAACTTTTATGATCCAAAGGGGTGAACTCCAATCCCGGCGCACCAGGGTTTTGACACAGTCCGAGAACTTAATCTTCAGGAGCTGCTAGGGAGATCTGACAACCCAACAATGAACCATATCCATGGAGATTTCTTCCACAAGGACATTTATATAGCGGCTGTCACTACCACGGCGAAAATGGCTATTACCGCTTAAGGTTCCGTCAACGCAGTTTGCCCTGTGAAGGGATTGTCCGCTACGGTTAACCCTCTCTAAAGGTGACTCACAATAGTATACCACAAGGGGACTTGGCTCCAGATCCAAGATTTTTGACACCTTTTCACTTTTAACCCAAACAAAGCAAGCAGATTTATCCGACATGCTAAGAAAAAGTTTGTCTCACCAAGGTCTATGATATCAACCCCACGTGATCTATCAACCCCTCCAGAGAGAGAATGTATCAATCAATAAGGGAAGACGCACTAACCGAGTTGAATGTGAAACGCACTAAGTATCCTCCCTACCTATAAGGATTCTGTCATCAAGAAGGATTTCACTGGGAATCCAATCTCTCAAGAATCACAAATAGTGTTCATATGGCCTAATTACTATGTGAGCACAGATGTATGTTTCCAAAAGCAAATCTACCAAAAGTACCCAAAAAGCAGAAAGAGGAACACTTAACGCTTAAAGCGAATATGAGATGAGTCCACAAGGTGGAACACTTAACACCTCACACAAGCTGAAAATGAGTCCCCAACTTAGAAAACAAGTGAGTTCCTAAAAGCACAAATGGGTTGCCAAGTGGAACACTTAACGCTTCTGTCCTGTTGACCCCTCCCCTTTAATGTGGCGTTGAGATTGCAACCACAGGGAGGAATGAGGGGCGGACAGATTAGCGAGTTCAATAACTCAAGATAGCAATCAAGATCAATCACAAGTATCTGAGACTACTTAATGAATCCTTAAGGGGTCACAACCTAGTATCAATTATGCAAGTGTGTAAAACAAAAGCATGAAAAGAATCACCCAAGTTAGACACATGAGAGATTTATTTTAAAGCCAAATTGAAATGTTATTAGATGAAGGAGAATACCTGGGATCCTTGCAATGCGCTTAGTAGATTTTACCTAATTTTTAGCAATTCTTGTTGAGCTTTTCCATGCAAGCAAGTGACGAACTCTCCAACAAGCAAACAAGCAAACAAGATATACAAAATATATTCAACTTATGAAAACCATAGGGTTAGCTCTAAAAATCAATTATTATCAGCAATAATAACCAACAATTAACCCAAATAACAACTCATATCATTCATTGAACCATGTAAAAAAAATAAGTGCATACCCATCACAAAACTTTATTTTTTTTGCTGCATTTGACCTAGTCAACAAGATCTAATTTTTTTGATATGATTTTGGCCACAAAAATAAAAATTCAAAATAGAGACCCCTGCTAAAAAATAGAGAGCTTTTCAAAAATGTAAAAATTTTAGAAAAATCTCTTCATTTGTGCCCTAGAGACCCATTTTATCAAAATAGACTATTTTTTGTAAATTGACTATTTGAGCTATTATATTGCATCTAAATTTAAAATACAAAGAATGGAACCCCGGTAGAATTTAAAGAGCTTTCCGAAAATATAAAAATTTCTAAAAAATGTGCTGATTTGTGTCAGATATTAATTTTTTCTAGAATTTCAAGAAAAAATTATTAAAAATTCAAAACATCTCAGAAAATTCTAAATTTTTTACTGTACCTTCTCTGATATGTGTCCAACCTGGAAAAAACATTTCAGAGCAAAAATCTAATCCGTTTGAGAGATAAAATTAAATCTTTGAAACTTTAGGGTTTTAGCTCCCCCAAAAATTCAAAACTAGCATGTAAAGGTGGGTTGCCCCACGGTGGGTGCCAGAAATGTGTGTGTGAAAATTGTACCTAATCTGTAGACACAACACTTCAGTAAAACATTAGAGGTTAGCTAAAATCAAATCGTGCAAAATTGAAATCTAATTTAACCAAGCGATTTACTGCCTTCTAGTAGGTGCGAGATTAATGTTCTCAGATTGTTATTGAGATTAGTGACCTAGACGACACCTAAACGAAGGATTTGAATGCAAAACTAATATGAAATATAAATGCAATTAATCTATTTTTTTGGATTTTCTATGCAATGATAATGAAAAACTGATATGAATCTATGCTATGAAAATTGATATGAAATCTATCTAACAAAGATATGAAATATGAATCTAAATGAATGCAAAACAAGATTGATCTCACAAAGGTGTCGATTTGCAAGAGCTTTGATTTTCCCAATTCCAATTCTCCAGCGTGATTGTGCAAATTTGTGGATGAATTATGAAGAGCTGAGCCTTGATTTTATAGAAATCCAAGGCTTTGGAGGTGCATGGAAGAAAGCCATAAATCACTCAGATTAACTCAGCTTGATTTTTGAGTTATCTGATAATAAAGATAATTTAATTCACAAAAATATGCAAAAATAGCTTTTTAACTCAAATTAGAGTTTAGATCAATTTTTTGAACTCCAAAAGGATGTTGAGTTCTAAAAAGTCAACACTTTGCATTGATTTTCTAATTTGGAGTTTAACTGTTTCTTTTGAATGTGCATAATAATTATAAATTAATTAAATAAATAAAGTGATTTATGCTCAACTTAACTGATTTTTGAAAATAAATAATTGATTTATGGGTTAATCAATTATTTAATCAAACTTTTATTAAAAACTATATTATTAAATAATGACAACTTGCTTTAATTAATTAAATAAAAATTTAATCAATTATTCATAGGATATTGGATTTATTGTCAAAATTAAATAATACAATTAATAATAGATAGAATTAAATTTAATTACACAATTAAGTGGCAAGATATTAAATCTAATTAATTAAATATGAAAATATTCAATTAATCAAACTTAGGATAAATGTGATTTATTACCAAATAATCATTAAATTAAAGATAATTAGGAATATTGCTAGGAATATTCCCCGATGCAGAATTTAAGATAATCAATTAGGATTTGATGATGTTTAGTTGTGCCTTAGATTAGGACTTCGATGTTGATTTCGTTCGATTTGTTGATGTAGGAGGTTAATGAACTTATAGCCCATTTTTGGGGTATTACACTCATTTGAAGCTTTTTTTCTCTCTCATTGTAAGTAATCTTTTCCAACTTCTAGGTTTGGTTTTTTGAATTGTGGGGGGTATTTTATTTCTTATTTTCTATAATTTACTTGAGTAAACTTGAAATTATATCAAAACAAAACCCCTTCTAAAAATATGGCCGAGACCTCTTCTTGTCTAGAACTTCTGACCCCTCATAACTATCACACATGGAAATCCTTGATGACACGGCTTCTTTGGTCAAAAGGGTTGTGGTCTTATTTAGACGCATTGCAACCAGTTTTATAGAGGCCTTTCGAAGTCATGCAGCACAAGAACAAGATGGATGAGGCAATGAGGTTGATTTCTTTACATGTATCAGATAGTCTAGAGTTTTATCTTGATGGGTGCAATACCTCTCTAGCTATGTGGACCAAGCTTAACGGCTTGTTTGGTACAGTGAATGAGTTCAAGGTACTTTAGATTGAGGTAGCACTTACCTCTCTTGTACCATATTATTTTCCATAAATTGAGGACTTCTTGATGAAGTTTAGGTAGCAGAGGTCTTTATTATAAGGATGGGGAAAGACTAAGACTGACACAGAGTGTATCTACCTGATTTTGTCAAAGCTTCGGGGAAACTTTCATATTTTCTCCTCTACCTTCCACTCTACCATGGATGCATTGGGTCAGAGATTCCAGATGCCCACTTTTGAGGTGTTCTATGATCGGTTGACTAGAGAGAAGGCCAAGCTCACACAGTTGGATTCTTTATTTGGAACTAAGAACCAAGCTTTGGTTGCTCAGACTTCTAAGGGGACATAGAAGTAGAAGCAAAAGCCCAAAACAAATTCATTTGGCAGTGAGCATTCCTCCAAGCCACCTCATAAAA
Source organism: Chamaecyparis obtusa (assembly GCA_027943335.1). Taxonomy (NCBI): domain Eukaryota; kingdom Viridiplantae; phylum Streptophyta; class Pinopsida; order Cupressales; family Cupressaceae; genus Chamaecyparis; species Chamaecyparis obtusa. The sequence goes on along the minus strand of BSBK01010625.1, from coordinate 1,499,590 downwards.
TAAAGTCTAAGAAATCCACTCCTAAGGGTAAATCTTCTAAGTCTGGTGAGTCTTCCTCCAAGACTAAGAAGTTCATAGGTGACCCTTGTAGTTTTTGTGGCAAGGAAGGGCATCCAGTTTCTAGGTGTTGGAAACATCTTGGGGCTCTAGAGGAAGCCTTGCAGCAGCATAGTATTGCTTCTCCACAACTTTCACCTACTCCCACAGGGAAATGCCATGCTCTTTTTGCATGAGCATTATCTTCCAGTGCTACATAGATCATTGATTTAGGTGCTTCGCACCATATGACACACACACCTAGTTTTGTTACCTCGCTCAGAGTGCTACTACACAAATTGCAGTTGGTGACTTGGCACAAATTTTAGTTATAGGTTCTGGTACTATTTCATTGGATGGTGGCTCTCTATAGGATGTTCTTTTGGTTCCTACCATTTCTACGAACCTCATGTCTGTCTATCAGATTTCCCATTCTAGTTCTGGTAAGACAGTTGAGTTCTCACCACATGATGTAGTTATTTGAGACCTCCATGATCCTGATTTGGTTGTTGCTACTGGGAGTGTTGATTCAGAGTCTCACTTATACAGGTTTGATGGCTTTGAGAGCTTTGATTATACATGTGTTTCTCTTGTTTCTCTTGCAAACACAGTGAGCAAGCTTTGGCATGAGTGTTTTGACCATGTCAACTACAAATATCTACAACAAATGAGTACACAGGAGTTAGTGATTGGGCTTCCTTGGATCTCTTGCACTGATGGTGTTTGTCAAGGTTGTGCACTTGGCAAACATCGTAGAGATCCTTTTTCGACAGGTAGATCCTCACGTGCTAAGGCACCTATTAGGGTTTCCTATTAGGTTTTATGATCTCCTTTATAAGGATTGATCCATTGTATATTTTTCTTCATTCTTTTGGCTGATAATAAACTTTCATATTGTCAGAGAAAAACCTTTTTTTTGTGTTTCCTACAGATTTCTTCCTTGTGACAGGTGTTTGCATGTAGGTTTCTTGGGCTTAATAGAATTTTTTTTCATCAATCTTACACTAAGTGTTTTCTGCAACAAGGTAAACACCTTGCTAAGAGATTTTACAGGTTAAATAGATGTTTTTCATTAAGGCAAAAATGATTTTGAAGGGATCTGAAACCCTTTACAGAGAAATTGCATAAGATTTTTTAATAAAGCTCCCCAACATTAAACACAAAAACCAACAACGAGATAGTAAAAAAGAAAACACGAGACATAGCCATCCAACCCCCAGAAAAAAGCCAACAATAAGTTGGCAAGAACAACCTAACAACAAGACAAAAAATAGAACTAACCCATTTTTTAAAAGAATTCAGCGACCTCCTCCTCCAGCTGGTTCATCCCCTGAGCCACAACCTTCAGCTTGACGATACCCTGAGACACAATAGTGGTCTTCTTTTTCATGCCGACTTTAGTTATTTTACCCAACCCCATAGTCTCACTAGCAACAACCTATTTCCCATGCCTAAGGTCAATAATGGATATTTTCTGGTATAAATTTTCTAGCTTAGCTACCAAAGCTTGCATGTTCTCAGTGGAAGACTTGACAATCTTTTGTCTATGTTCCATAATATTATTGAGAGTGGATTCAATCTTCATAATCCTCTGATTTGTTTCCTCTCTTTTCTTATCATATATCTCCCTAGTTTTCTACACAACGTCCACATTCTTAGTAACACAATCCATCGTCACCTTTTTCTCTTCCTCGGTCCAGAGAACACAAACAAAACAGTCAATAATAGCATTTTTTTTTCCAGTGGGTGGGATACTAGCTAGTGTATTCTACCCAATATATTTATCTCCCTAATTCTGTTGAAATTCCTCAAACTCAGAAGACAAAGCACGACACTTAAGATGGATACTTTTAATTTCATTGAACACCCACCTAATTAATCTAAAAAAAATAAAAAGAATTGCACTTAGCAATCTGCAACACACCAAAAGCCATCTCCCTCCTATCTTCAAAGTCCCTGAAACTCAATTTCACCAAGGAAAACTGGGCTTCACCCTCCTTCACATGAATGGAGTTTGACTGTTCTGACCGAGAAGGAGAAATAGGAACATCATGATTTATGGAACTATCATAATCGACTAACACATGGACCTTTCCTTTACCATTATTGGTCTTACCAGACTTCTTTCCCTCAGTCACAGGAGAATCTTTATCTTTGATAGCATTTGTATCCCTTTTGTTATTAGTAGGGGAGGAAGAAGCCACATCAATCTCCTTGGACTCCTTACCCTTGCTAGCACCACTAGGCATCTTATTAGAAGCAAACTTAGACTTAATGGTAGAGGGAGGAGGAACCTCTTCATCATCCTCCTTCTAGTCTTTACCCTTTCCAATACTAGTAGATTTCTTCTTTTGCGTAACTTTAGGTTTCTTGGTTGAGGGATAAGGGACCTCATCATCATCTTCTTTCATTTCCCATCTTTCCTCCATCGCACCACTCTTGTCATCCCCATCCCCTTAAGAAAAAGATAGCATTCAAGAGGGCATAAAAGAAATCTTATCTCTAAAATGCTCATAAATAAGCAAGATAAGGCCTTGGTGCAAAACATGGTTCTTGGTAGGATTCTCCCTATGCTCACTTATGTTGGCATTCAACGCAAAAAACAAATAGTATGGAAAAGATATCAGAACCTTGCACTTAAAGTGATTAAGCATCACCAAATGATAGTCGTACACCCTTGTAAATCTCTCGTCTAGAGTAAAATACTCGATGATGGGCTTTAGAAGCTCTCTCCAAATAGGTTTTATTTTCTCTAGTGTGAAGTAGGATTTATTATCTTTAACCAAAATATCCTTCTCGTCTTCAGTTTTGGGGAATTTCCTTGCTGCTCCCTTCAACAATTTCTTGTCTTTGAAAAACTTAATGCCCTTCACAGGGAGGCTTGTAACTTCAGCCACAAGATTATCACTAACCACAAATTTCTTTCCAAACAAATTAATCATGTCATTCTTCCATTCCTAAAAAAAGATCTTCATTACCTTCTGATCATAGCCATGGAGTCTCTCCAGATAGGGGGTAACACCTCCTTTCCTCAACCAGTTCCAAATAGTGTCATTATTTTTCCACCCTTCGCAGCTAGCTTGTTCCACCCTTCGTAGATCACCACCCATCTTCTCAGTAGAATAGCAAAGCACAATCGGATGGATACTCATACTTTCACCAAACAAAAGGCCATAAATAAAAATTAAACAAAATGAAACCAACAAAATGTTTGAATCATCAAGAATAGCAATTATTATCTGCTCATTTGGACAATCACCACCTCCATCACTGATTTAAATCTTAACATGTGTTATCTTCATCATTAATTGGTACCTTTCCAACTCTGCCATTAACTCAATCAAATCTAAGGAGATATTTAATATCATTATCAATGGTATTCTCTTCACTCCAAACTTTAAAAATTTTAAGTTCAACAACCTAGGTTAGTGAGGTCATTTGCAACAATGATAATTTCACTATAGGCATGTGCAATAAAACAAGCCTCAAAGGTTTGAATTATGTTTTTGGAATATTTTATAATATTATCAATTGTCCAAGAGGCCTTATTTTCACCCTTCATACATTTAATAATGCTATTAGAGTCTCCCTCTATCCACACCTTTTTGCAATTTAAGTGCCTGGAAACATCCAAAATTTGAAAGGCATCCATGGCTTCTGCTAAGTGGTTGGACGGGGATCCAAAGGGAATCAAGTTAAATAGATGTTAATGAATTTCTTAACTTGAAAATATCTATTACACCAACACTTTTTGTAATTGCTCCAAATTTTGTGCACCATTTGTTGAGAGAATTAAGTCTAATCCCCAAGATCATAGGCATTAATCTCCTTGATAAAAAAGATTTGTTGAGCATACAATTTGCAAATGATATTGAAATCTTTGTAGAACTTGAAGAGAATAATAAGGATACTCTCGTTAAGAAATTGGACCTATTTTATAAGGCATAGGGTGCAAGGATCTCTATTGCGAACTTCAACATGCTTGGATAGAATAGTACACCTCTTCAATGGTTTTAAAAAGTGTGTCTTTTAATAGGGGGTCCCCATAAGCATGTGAGATGTTTAGGAACTTCTATTGCAATCAGCGCTAACTTGAAAGACGTGGTTATGGATTAAAACCAAAATTGATAAAAATCTAGATGGATGGAATATATAATTCCTATCCTTGGGTGGCAGCTATAAGTTTGTCAAAAAAATACTCTACTCCTACAACCTGTACTATGCTTCTGTATAGTTGTTTATCAACTACCAAGATAATAAGATACAAAAGAAAAATAGGAAGTTACTCTAGTTAGATGGAAAAGGAAAAAGCACTCGATGAGATGGGAGTGGTGTTATGTGGACAAAAACCAAGGGGGTTTAGGCTTGAATGACCTAAGGAAACATGGCATTGGCCTTGTTGTTAAATGGATTTTTGGAGGCCTTGATAGGGATGAACCATGGAAATTATGGCTAAAAAATATCCAATTAGCTATACCCAAGTATGCTAAATCCTGGAAACATTTACCTCTTTGTGATCTCAATAGTAAATACCCTATAAGCCCTATAGGATTCAAGTTATTTATAAGTCTGCGAAAATCTTGGGAGACTATGAAAATCAAAGTTCATAATTGTCAATGTGTTGATGACAACAATAATCAATGAGTGCTAAGTGTTCCATTCATTATCATGAGAGATGGGTTCTTGTGAACCACTACTCATGAAACATTTGTCAATGAGTGTGACTCAAAAACTACACAATTGAATCTCGATAACAATCACATTTTGATTTATTGTGGAAAACACCTCCTACTTATCGACAATAATCAAGTCTTTATTCATAGATCCACATGGTGGAATATTGAACATAGAGGTAAACCATTGGCTCTTCTACAAGGATGCTCAACCAAGACTTGAGCTATGAAAGGTATTAAACACTCCAACAATATTATTTAAAATGGATAGCTCAAATATTGGGCCTCTTCAATTTATAAGAATGCCTTACCTCCATCTCAATGGAGAACTTACTCTATCTTGATAGAAACTTGTAAGAGGTTTCAATGACCTATTGTATGTACCAAGAATATTAATTGGTATAAGGATTTTAAATTCCAAGATAACTCTCCTCTTAATAATGTTAAAACTAAAATGATTTACATGTCTTTTTATAATTTTGACTCAATTTTAATTCCTTAAACAATTGTTGAAAAGTTAGTTTAGATGGTAAATAATGGCAAAAAATATATAGTATGGTATGGGCAAGTGCTCTTGAACCCAATAAAGCTTGCTTCAAATGGTTGTTGTTTTTGCAAAGGGTTCCTTTTAAATTTATTTCTTCTTATATTGAATTCCATAGCATTTGTAGAAGGCTAAATCAATCAAACACATATTCTTTGAATATTTTTATGCTCAAGAATTATGTAGCATGCTTTGCAATGGCTTGTTGAGTTGTTGGGGTGATAGGGAGGTGAAGTGGAAGGAAATTCTTAGTGGGGTTGTAACTAACTTAGGCAAAGTATGTAATATGTTTTGAATTTTCTTTACTATTGAAATTTCATGGATCATTTGGAAGGTAAGGAATGAGCAAGTATAAGGGGTTTTCTAAGGCACTTACTAAGTCTTAAAAAGGATGCATAGCTTTCAACGTTGTTTTGTAGGTCACAAAAACAATGGAAATTTCCAAGTCTAAGTTTTGAAGTTGCTAGGTGATGGAGGGGTAAGGGTGAATAAGGAGGTAATATATTGCCATACATGGCCTTACAATCAATTTGATAATAAACCTTTCTTGAAGACACTCCATGATTTCTAGGTCTACAATGAAAATACAGAAATAAATCAAAGGAGAACCCCTAACGAACATGGTGGTGGGTACCTTGTCGATTTTGGACCTAAGTTTTCCTTGAGGTGGCTAGATCCAATGAGATATGTGGTTTTGATCCACCAATAGGCTAGACAGACATAGACAGTTCCAATGATAGTAGAAACTTCTAAAGAGGGTTGTCAAATATTGAATATTTTTTTTGTTTGTAAATGAGTCATTATGGTTTATGTTGCAGAGTAGGAATCCTCTTAAAATATGTTTTTATGATGCTACAATGTATATCTAGCAAGAATTGGCTCTTGGCTTTGTATAGAAAATGGTACAAGTTGTTTCATCTACAATAGATAGCAAGGATCAATATAGGAAGCTTTGCATAGTTTAGAATTGTGATACAATTCATGAATGTATTTTTTTGAGCTGGTCTTTAAATATATGTTTATGCCATATGGGCTAACTTGATTTTGTGACTGTAATATAGTTTACAATCTATATCTAATACAAAAAAAATAGTGGAGTTTTTGGGTTATTAGAATTGGATCTTTATGCTTTATGCTTTTTGCTTATTGCATGCCATGTTGAAAATATGTATATCTTTGTATTTCTATAACTTTTGTAACAAAAAAGGTAATTTTACTCTTTTCCCTTGATGACTTCAAAGACAAGGACTATACTAAGGGGAGGAGTACGTATGGCCCTTGAATCCAATTTCTATAACTCAATTGGGTCTCCTAGTATGTTTTAAAGAGTGGTTGTGTGCATCTTTCTTCTTCATTGTGATTTGGCTTAATGATATTTGATCAATTGTGCTAGATTTTTATGAAACTCTTATTTGTTTGATGTTTTTGATATTAAAGAAGTCAATAACAAGGGGGTTGACCCATTACAAAAATAAGAGCCACCAACAGATTAGCAGGCCATTAAGAACACATTGCCAGTAGAGCAAGTGCTGACAAGAAATACAAAGCTAACAATAGAAAACAGAGCACAAAGACTTTTTCCCAACTAGGTGGGCCAAAATTGCATTGCAAGAGGAGGGTGAGAGTTCTTTCTTCACCTTCGAACAATTGTCCCAACAATACTATCTTTAGGCTCCCCATCGAAGGAGACTCCATTAGGGCAATTGTCAGCACAACAACCAAATTGTTGTAGAAGCTTAGCAACGTGAGCAAAACCATGGTGCAACGCAATAGTAGAGGTGGAGGGAGAAGAAGTGCCCTCTCGACCTGAGAGAAAAGCACCATCAACGATGGGGGTGTCAACAAGCGTTGCAATAGGAACAATACTTGGAGCAACAACAGAAGCTTGGCCACGATAAGTAGCAGGGGCATCATCAAGATTTTCCACAGGAGTTTCTTCCTCGCCAGTAGCTTGAGAGTCCTCAGAGGAGAATTCAGAGATGGAGACACCAGCACGAACTGTCAAATGTTCGTTACTAGCAACCTTCCACCATGAAGAAGCGCCTTTGCGGTGAAGAAAAATGCATTTAGGAGCCATGTGACCAATAGAGAAGCATCGCCGACAATGAAAGAGAAGGCCCTCTTAATTTAATGCTTGAGTCCAAGGCCTATCCCCAACCATGAGCACCACGTCCCCAAGGAGCGGCTGGGACACATCCAAACCAACCAAGATACAAGCAAAAGTAGAATGGCCTAAAGTCGTTGTAGCTTAATCAACTTTTAAGAACCGACCAATGGAGTTCCCAACAACCTCAAAGCAAGACATCTCCCAGAAATGAAGTGGGAGATTAGGAAGGCGAACCCACATTAAACGTACATTGAGTGGTTCAGTGAGAGGGTTGAATGAAACTGTATAGGATTTAGCCAAAAAGGGAACGATTCCTCCAAATCCACAACTTGTTCAAAATCAAATCTTGGTCTTTAGCAGAAAAGAAAGAAGCAATAAAAAACCCCTTAGCATAGGGGTAAAGCTCAATATCACCAGAGACTAAAGGTTTCCAAGAGTTGGTAACCCAGCAATGTAAGTCCGGGAGAGAGGGCCAGCCACCTACAAATCTACCAACCAGGCCATGTTGTTGATAGAAGTCAACATTCTCCACCACTTCAGGGCCACAAACAACCACATGTGAAGCTTTTACACAAGAAATGGGATGAACTTTCCCCTTTGGAGGGGCATATTTTGTGACATGAGTGTAGCTCCTACCACCAGAAGCAACAACAATTTTTCAAGTGGGAACCTCTCCCCTGGCAACATCGGAACCACCAGATAAAACAACAAAAGAGGGGGCGCCAAAGAGCAGAAGAACCCAATAGAGAGAGTCCTCCATTAGGGTGAGCACCCAAAAGGCCAACAATTGGAGCATCAAAGCTCCCAGATACCAAAGGGGTTGCCCCAAAACATTCGCAAGGGCCTTAGAAGGGGTTGTCACCAAACCAAGCATCGGGGGGCCCCAAAGGCCCCGAGACACTTGCAACGCCAAAGGAAGTGCGAAAACCATCCCCAACAATGACAAGGAACACACTACTAATAGAAGCCAACGCAACAAAAGGAAAGCCCATGACAACATGGGTCAGCCTGGAAGCTCCCACAGACCCAGTTAGGAGCAGAAGGGAGGATCAAAGCCCCAATGTAGAGGTTGGGCTGTTTGAAATCGTAGAGCGGGAAAGGGGTCGTTAGCGTCCATTATTATTTATTTGATTGATGTTATGTTGAATATGTGGATATTAATTCTAAATCATGTGATAATCCTTATAATGTGCTTTAGTCTAATTTTATAAAGAGTTTATGGAAATATGAGAAAATTTGTCAATCATATTGTCAATTTACTTAAGAAAATAAAGTTTTAAGTTTAGGAATATGTACATGTTCAAATCAATGTGTACATGAACAATAAACATTAAATAAGAGTTAAATAATTGTTTTGATGTGAGTAGTGTACCCCTTATAAATTACGGTTAAGGTGTTTTGATCCTATTATAGCATGTTACGTATGGATAAGCTCATGTTGCTTTGGCTATTGTAACTATTATCCTACTAATTGCAATTGAGTGTGATCCAAGATTAGTCATAGATGAATTGAGAAAGTAGAATCAAGCGTCATATGGTTGGGGATATATATATTTATATAAGTTTTGACCAATATATGGGTGTAATAGAGAAGTTATTGATTCGCTTCACTATTTCACCTGACCCAACTCCTGGGGCCACATATAATTTTATGATTCATGTAGTATAGGTAATTAAAATAGAATTATTGTTGCAATTATAGTAACTAGTTATTACAAGAATCGATTGATTTGCAGGCCTAATATTGTATGGAGATTTTAAAGTTGTGTATTTAACAAAATCAAAGTTATTAATAGCAATTAAGAGATGTTATAACACACGTATGTAATTTGTTATGGATACGATATATAATAAATTATGCTTTCCTTTTTATCTTAGGGTTGAATCTCAAACAATATTCTTCATAATACTTTTTGTAATTATTTTAGAATCCAAACAAAATAAATGAATTTTCCAATATACCAAAAAAGATCAAATAAATTTAGTTAGACAATAAAATTGGAGTTTACTAAATTTTTGATATGACATGATAGCATGAACCTATCAAAAGTTATATATCCTTCAAAAGTTAGATCAACAACATTTAGCTTTGATAGGTTATATATATATATATATATATATATATATATATATATATATATATATATATATATATATATATATATATATATATATATATATATATATATAGTTGATCATTTTTTGAGAAAATTATTCTTGTTATATATTCAAATGATCTAATTCACTCATGTTTGTGTTGAATTAGCTCTATTTCATATGCCTAAATGCCAAAAATGCAACCTTATGTAATACATCCTTGCTGAAATAGCTCCGCTACATGGTTGTTATTGTTAAGTAAATTACAGTGGTTTGCCAATGTTTATATTTGTGTTATGAATTCTCAAAGAAAAAATAATGATAATTGTTATCTTTCGCCCAGTTGGAACAATAACCAAGTAGAGCTATACACGTATATGTGCATGCATTATTAATCATTTTTTGAATCATCATCTTAAAGGAATATTTTGTGAAGGGGCTTGTGTGCCCTCTTTCTTTTGCTGCCATATATTTTTGGATGTGGCTATCCTCCCAATAGAATGCATCGTTAACTTTTTTTGGAAATTCGGAAAACACGGCGAAATTTTATGAAATTTTTAGAATAAATTCTTCATGATTAGAAAGGTTTATGGTAGAAAACAACAAAAAATCTGCGAAAAAATCAGTGTTTTTTGCAAAACTGAAAAAAAAAATCAATATTTTGATTTTACGGTGAATTTTAGTTTTCCGGTGCATTCTGTTAGGGGGATAGCCCGCACCTATTTTTTCTTGCACGCTACAGCAATCCACGTGTCTAGAGCCTTTGGCATATTGAAACCTTTAAGTAGCTGGATGATTTTTTATATTAACATTCTCTAATAAGATAAAAAAACGAAGAGAAGAGTTTACAAACTCCCTTGGAAATAATATGGCAAAATACATCGCTTAGCCCCGTCGTATTTATATGGCTAAAAAGAACCCAGCTGCGGAAAAATAACAAACAAAATTGCCCTCTCACAACATTCAAAACATGCCATTAAAATGACAAATAACACATTTTAATCAAATTTATCTACAAATCTCATATTAATGATTTATCTCCTAGTCTCATATTAGAATGATGGATGAGAAAATGAATAGTGTTGGTTCTGACATTGGTTAGGCTGGATCCCTGGATACACTTGTTTCATAATTTTTTGTTGTAATTGTTTTAATTTTTGGTTGGCAACAATTGTGTCTTAACTATGACACAATTATATCGAGGAAAATTATGTCTGACGCTTCCGCTTCCGCTTCTCTCGCGCAAGCTCTGCTCGCGGAAGGTTTTCAAAATGGGTCTCCCGCTTCGGCTTCCATTACTCCCGCACGCGCTCTACTCACGGAAGGACTTCACAATGTGTCTCATGCCCAGGGTGTTCGTGGATCTCCTACATTGAATGCCTCTTTGGGTGCTTTTGGCAGTAGGGTTTCTACAGCGGGTGGTTTTGCTACTGGTGCCACCGGTTCTTATGCAGATGTTGTCGCCTTTGAGGCTGGCCTCTATGGAACTGTTCCTTCTCGCTCTCCAAGGATTAAGAGGACCCGGGTGGCTTCCATTTGAGTACAGTTAGATTCTGATGTAGTAGATAAAATTTTTGAAACTGCAGAGGATTTCTCTTCGCATACTACTATATTTAGATTTAGGGGCTTTTGGCCCTCTCTTTCTGCTCTTCATGCTTGGATAACCAATCACTGGGAGCCAATCCTATCCGAAGATATTCAGATTTACCCGGCTGCTAGGGGTTTTTTATTGTAAAATTTGGTAATGCTAAAGACAGGAAGTTTATCTTGTGTGATTATAGCTTCTCTTGGGATAACCGATTCCCCCTGATGGCCAAACCTTGGCATAAGGATTTCAACTCGCTTTCAGAATCCTTTAATAGAATCCCAATTTGGGTTAGGCTTCTGAATCTTCTCATGCATCTATGGTTGGATTCTGTTTTGAAAACTGTGGGAAATGCTCTTGGGGATTTCCAGATTGTGGATTCGGCAACCTCTGATGTTCTTCATTCGACTTTTGCTCGCATCCTTATTGAGATGGATGTTTTTAAGGGTCTCCCTGAGAAAATTTGATTGGCCTCTCCTCGAGGCTCTTGGATACAAACTTTGGATTATGAGGGTATTCCCTTTCACTGCAGGAAATGTCATTCGACAGGCCATGTGGCTACTCTATGTGGTTCTGAGAAGGTAAAATCGAAACGACTGCCTTCTTGGTGGTCAGGTGTCTCTGTCGAGCATTATACTGTGAATAAATCTTCTGCTATGGTTTGTGAGCAGGTTGTGGGTTCTTCTCAGAAGGTTCTTGCTCCTGAGGGTTGTGGTGCTTCGAAGGGTGATGTTTTGGCTCAGCCAGTTCTGGTTGTTCCTGCAGGTTTCGATGATACTACGACTACTGTTGTTGTCTAGACTGTTGACGTTGTTGTCCAGCCTGCTACTGCTGTCCAGACTGATGTTGCTATGACTATTGTTGTTGTTGTCCAGCCTGCTACTGCTTTGGGCGCGCCCAAACCAGTTTCTCCTAAGGAGAATGTGTTGTTTGGGGTTGATTCTTCTTTGGTCAGCCATTCTTCTGTTTCTTCAGGGGTTTGGCTAAATGATGTTGCTAAGCTGGAGGACGGTTGGACAACTGTGAAAGGAAAGAAATCAAAGCCATCCGTTCCTCCTTTGGATATGAATCTTCAGTCCTACAAGGGTGGCTCTAAATTTAAATCATAAGATCCCTTGTTGAAGACTGTTGTCCCTTGGTGGGGGTTTTTTGTTAAGAGCTCCCTCTATTGTGTTGGTGGTCTCCACTGTTGTATTTGAGTCTTTTATTGCTATATCTTTCGAGTTATTGTACAAGGTTTCGAGTCCTTTCAAAACCTGTTTTTACTTAATCAAAACAATTGTATCTTACTCCCCTCTGGCAAATTGTTGTAGTAGAATGACACCCCTTGTTTCTAATACTATCTAATCAGAAAACACAGTCTAAACATCACTAGGAAAACAACAATAAATTAACAATAAATATTTTTAAAGATAAGTGAAAAACACACAAAATCCAAAAGAATTTGTTTTCAATTTAAACATAATTTAAATGCAATTTACCAAAATAGAGGTTAAAATCATTCACCTCATTTTTTTTTCAAAATCTGCAATTTTAGGGCCCGTTTGGTTCCTGGTATTAACCTGGAATAGTCATTATTTAATACGAGAATTAAGTAATTCACCATTTGTGGCCATTTTTTGAATTCCCAAATTAAAAAATTAATCCTCATTTTTGGGCCACTGCTTGGATTAATTATTTCCAAAAAGAACTTGGAATTCATTTCTTATTCTAGAATAAGCTTTTCATGGATTCGAAATTACAACAAAATGTATAAATCATCAGGTTCATGCATGAACGGTTAAGGGATTATAATCTTATTAATTTTATATAAAAAAAAATTATAATTTTTTTTTTTATAATCTTATTTTTTTTAAGTTTATAGTACATTTTTTAATTTAAAAATATATAAGTTAAAAATACATATATATTTTAATTAAAAAACAAGCAACAAAAATGATAAGTTCAAAAATTAAAATTTGTAAGAAATTTTTTTTTTTATAATTGTAATTTTTTAATAAGTTCAAAATACATATTGTTCAAATTAATTAAAAAAATGAAAAAATAATTCTTATTCCAAATCCACATTATGGGATCCAAACGTAGAATAGATTATTCCAACTTTCATTTTCAAAATTAATTAATCCCCTTTAGATCCTTATTCTAAAATAGGCCTATTCTGAATAAATTAATTCCATGCATTTTCCTTTAAGTCCTTTAGATCCTTATTCAAAAACTTCTTTCTGAACGGATACATTTCCACAACTATCACCTTAAAAACCTATAGTACTAGTGCTTTATAATTATATTTTTTATTAGGTAATAGGAAATTAATAAGGGTCCATTCCCTTGCAAAAGCATGAAGTCAGAATCAGAGCAGTAAGCAAGCATGACAACAACAACACAAAAATCTAACCAAAAACTAAACTAAAATCACTAACTAATGTTCTATAATTTTATTATAATATTATCATGAAACTATAAATTAAATAAACATCATCATAGTTGCGTGAGAATGAATGCTTTACAATTTTATTATTATCTAAAAATTTACCATAACAATTTAAGATACAATAATTTAGCAATGGGGAAGACAGCACAATATACAAAAACAGGTTCTCAACATGATATTATTTTACTTAAATAATTATATAAATATATTTTTTTAAATGTAATTTTAAATTAGTCAGATTTAAATATTAATTTATTTACTTTTTTTTTTTTTTCATAAATTTGGTCCAAATTTTATCTTGGCCAAACTCAAACACAAACACAAGCCTTGTGTGAGTCATATTCATAATAATATTAAGTCCACTTGTACCTAAACGATGTATTAAGATCCACGAGCATCTCCAGCCAATAAAAACATTGAAAAGCAGCAATGACCATAACATTACGCTCATTTGTCCCTAAATACTAGTAGTGTACTAGACCAGAATTCCATCCACGCAATGCCTGAATGGTGTATGGTTGTAATGGGATCCAGTCTTCCAGGGAGGAGCATCTCTAGCCAAAAGAGTCAAAGACTCAAAACACCAATACATAACCCAAAAACATTGAATAGCAGAAATGACAATGGTGAAGTAAGAAAAAGTACTGTAAGGCATCCTAAAGCCTTTATTTGAATATTTTCCAACATTTATTCCATTACAATTTTGTGAATACAATAATATGTATGGTGGCCGACACAAATTAAAAACTTCTCAACATTCCATGGTACACATTCCATATTCATCACAAAATAAACATTTCTAGTATCCTCGTAAATGAAGGAATAACAATTTTTTTTTTCCTGTTAAACCAACAACCATGCTAAGACAACTCCTAAATTTCTGGATGGTTGGCACAACCCAAAAATTTTCAAGTCTGATCAGGCAGATAAACCTCTCTCATGGAAACAACTAACAGGCCTCAAAAAAGAGAAGAATGAATTCATGTACACTTACCATGAAAACTTTTTAGATATCCTCAAGATTTCTGCAACTAAATGGATATCACCCAAATCAATCTTGCTTTCTTGAGAAATGCCAAGGTACAAAGTTGTCTTCAAGACAATAGCTATTCATCTTTGCTGTTTTTCTTTGTAATGCTGAGCAACATCTTCAACTAACTTTCTTGTGAATAAATATTTCTTCTCAAAACCCCACCCAGGATTGCTCTGCAAAACATTTAGAAAGCAACTGGCTTAAAGTATTTGGTAAAAATATATAATTAGGAAGCTTATCTGATTTACTCAATTATGTCAATAAATAAAAATATACAAAAGATTCTGTGTTCTTGATGGTTTTATTCAGTTGTTCATACCCAACAAAACCTGGCAAACCTTTCCAAATAAAAATAACAAATAATTTTGAGTTTGACATAAATAAAGGTTTCTGAAAATAAACTTCCATGTTCAGATGTCCCACATTGACCAGCAAATAACTCTTAGCATCTAGATTTCCCTTCACTGATAATTTACTAGATTGTTCAATGTATTATCAAACTATAAAATAAAAGCATGCCAATTAAACAGTTATTAACTCTTGCCACCTGAAAAAAAAAGGTGAGAAGTATATCTCAACACTTGTCCAATACGGACAATAACTGGTGAACAGGATTACCACAAAAAATAGGCAGCATAAGAAGCCTCCCTCATTTTGAGGGGACACCTAGCTGTCTGCAAAGTCATCAATTTTTTCTACTAACTAAAACCTTACCTGGGAAAGCTACATCATAGCCTTTGAAGGAAACCAAGGGATCAAAAGCATCACATTAGATAATGCAGTTGGTAGGATTTGTCAACCACTGCCCTTGTATATTTTTAGATAATAATAATATATTAATTGTGATAACCAATAGAAACCAAGGGATCAAATGCATCACATTAGATAATGCAGTTGGTCGGATTTGTCGACCACTGCCCTTGTATAATTTTAGAGAATAATAATATAATAATTGTGATAACCAATAGAAACCAAGGGATCAAATGCATCACATTAGATAATGCAGTTGGTAGGATTTGTCAACCACTACCCTTACATATTTTTAAAGAAGAATATAAAAATTGTGATAACCAATAATTTATGAATATCTAACTTCTAAGCGAAATGGAGCCGTTGCAGAGCTGCTCGAGCACTAGGGTTTTGACAGAACCCCCGTCTGCACTGAGTAGCTTCAATGGTCGTTGCAGAGCGATGGACCTCTGTCAAGTCAGTGGACGAGGATGCTGCAACAGGAGGCATGTTTTGAGAAGGGAGACTCCTCCCAACAGATATGCCGGCGGAAGGAATTGTTGATATTTTGGCCTTTACGGCAAATATCCAATGGCTTGAGAATTTCGATAGGGATAAATAATAATATTAAATATTAGAGAATATTTAATATTCATTGTTTATAATATAAATCGATTTGAGGGCCCCTCTTGGTTAAATGATTTATTAATGCATATATATGATAATAAATAATTGGTTATTTATTATTTACTTGGAGGGCCCAAGTCGGCCACCTTGGTAAGGTGGAGTTTAGCATTTGGAACCATATATATGCATGGTCGAATCTTGGAGGAGAAGACACCAAACACATAACGTGCCTTCTCTCCTTCAAGATTCAATCACCCTTGAGTCTTCAAATGCAGCGAGTTTAGTCTGGCAGATTTGATACATCCTAGAAGAACGAATGCATTATGGAGTGCTTGCGCAAATGCATGCTGGAGTGAATTGTGTTGGATCAAGGGCAGATCGTAGTTCGTACATATCAAATGGAGCGAACTTACTCAGCTCATTAGCGATTTGCTTGGTGCAATTTAAGTCTGCTAGGTATAGCAGAATTAATGGAATGTATGATTATATTGAGGCATGACAGCACATCATTAGGATGTGAAATCATCAGCATCGTTTATGCGAACTGCGCTGGAGTAATGTATCAGTGATATTCTTGATCTAATGCAATATATTGCAAAGACTTGCAATACATTGCATATATGATACATTGAGGAATCCATCTTAAATTAGTACAGATTGGATTGCATGTAGGGCAGATTGGAGTATTCTTACAGTGCAGATCTGGATGTTGTTTTCAATCTGAGTTGTGTGCTAAATCAGATCCAAGGAACAAGATCTTGGGAGGACAGACTTTGAAGGCATCATAAGTTCTCCATGTCCGGGTAACATCTCACCTTGCTTGTGTATATTATATTTTATCTTGTGCTTAGTTTTGTTAGATCTCTATAGATTGTCATATTCCTTGCTAGAATCTGAAATATACTAACAGGAATCGCCCCAAAAAATTGTTGGGGCACAGGCCAAAAGACAACGGCAAGGGGTGGGGGGCCAAGGTACCCATTCTGCTGAGCGGGAGATACCAAACGATCTGCAAACTGCAGATGACGACAGCGGCAACACAAACAAGGGTGGGTTTCGTGTAGAACAAATGGTCGGGATCATGGGGTCTCTGGCTCAGGCCCTCCACAATTTGACAAAAAAAATTAGGGTTTTATCAACCGACGGGGTCCTTTGGGGAAGTCTTTGCCACTATCCACCAAGGAGATTTTGGTGGCTTTGGACAAGGAGGCGA
Source organism: Chamaecyparis obtusa (assembly GCA_027943335.1). Taxonomy (NCBI): domain Eukaryota; kingdom Viridiplantae; phylum Streptophyta; class Pinopsida; order Cupressales; family Cupressaceae; genus Chamaecyparis; species Chamaecyparis obtusa. Next base: position 1,482,515 of record BSBK01010625.1, on the reverse strand, counting down.
ATGAGGAAGTGGTCCACATTAGCGGTTTTTTCCAAACTGGGTTTAGTTGGATGATTTAGAGGCTTTTGGCCAAGTTTACAGCAACTGCATACGTAGATTATTGATAACTAGGAACCCTTGCTTGTTGGTTCTGTTCAGATTTACCCTCCAGGAAAAGGGTTTTTTATTGTTGTTTTTGAAAAGCTTCAAGACAAGATCTTGATTCTGTGCAACCAAGTCAAGTGCTAGGAAGAGAAGTTTGTGCTAATGTTGAAACCTTGGCACCCAGATTTCAATCCAAGCACTGAAGTTTTTGACAAAATTCCACTCTGGGTAAGGCTTCCTAACCTCCCTCTTCATTTATGGTTCGATTCTTGTCTTGAGGCGATTGGATACTCACTAGGGAGTTTTCTGATGGTAGATGAAAACTCCTCAAATTTGTATCATTCTACCTATGCATGTATCTTATCTTAGTGGAAATGGATACTATTGAAGGGCTCCCAGCAAAAATCAAGATTAAAACCTCCAAAGGCTGCTAGGTACAAACATTGGATTATGAAGGAATCTCGTTCAGATGCAGGAAATGCTTTCAAACGGGTCATATGGCTGCAAATTGTGACAAAACGAGATCACAAAAGGATGCTTCTTGGTGGAAAGATGTTGCTCTAAAACACTACATTATAGAAAAGAAAGGGGTGAAACAAAAGAGCTTCTCCCAAGTTGTTATTGGGGAGCAGGTATAGAAGTTAGTAGGCTCTACTACACAAGATGTGCAGCCTACAACACAAAGCAAAACTACCACGTTGGTGGGGGGTGGATAGGGACTTACAAACGACCAATGGTGTTGCTACTCCTGAGGGTATAGAAAATGCAAATCACTGGGCTCTCATGCACCAGAAGTGACTGCAGTTGGGGAGATCTAGACCCAATAAGACACCTCATAGGCAGAGGATCATAGGCGGCATCCTGGCAATACATCTGTTGGCTGGGAGGCTGAAGCTGCTTGAATTGAAGATGGCTGGCATACTACGAAAAGGAAAAAGGAGAATCTAAAGAATGCATCCTTTGATATGATCCTTCAATCTCATACCAAAGCAAGGGACAAAGCTTAAGTTCATTAGGAGCAATTTTGCTCTTGTGTGTTGCTGCCTTATGGGATATGTTAATGGATCTCTATGTTTTTTGTCATTTCAGGGATGGTTGTACCCATAGTTCAAAATATCGTTATCGGCAACTTATCGCCAAGGGAAAAAAGAAAAAAAGATATCGGCAAATATCGGAGATAAGTCGGGAACTTCTTGAGAAAATATCGGAAACTTAAAATTGCTTAAATTTAATTAGAAATGCATATTTTTTGCAACATTCAATAAGGAGATGCATCTAATGAGTCAATAAAGGAGTAAACAAACCAAACAAGCTGATGTAGATATATATAAATGCAAATATGATACAAAATTGTATCCTCATGTGGAATGTTGATAGCTCGTAGCCATAGTTTGATAGTCTGAACTCTAAAGAAAACTAAAAATAGCAAATATTATTCATCAATATTAATGATGTTGGTTATCTAATTGTATTTCATCGCTTCTATACCTGTGTCATTGATTTAGTAACATAGTCATGGTTAAGATGTCTTTGCCAATAGACTCCTTTATGATGATTGTCTTCTTCCTTACAATGTTCCCGTTAGCGAAAGTCCTTGAGTTTATTTCGAACGGTATTGACCGCGATTGGCAATAATATTCCTCAGTCGGATAATCGAATGATTGGCATAAAATCGCTAATTATAATATTGTATATGTGAGTATGATTGCTGTATGAATTGGTCCTGCACGATAGGTTCTTTAAATATCACGATAAATTGTTGATATATCGGCAATAAAGCATCAAAATATCAGTGAGAAATTGAAACTTATCTGCCGCGATAACTTTCCACGGTTTATCGGCAGCCAAAACTTCTCGCGATAAGTTGTCTTATCGCAGAGATATCGGAGATATTTTAATCTATGGTTGTACCCTTGTGTTACTACCCTTGGACCGGGCCAAGCATCTCCGGGTAAATTATTAATAAAATAAAAATAAACTTTTTACCAACCAAATTTTTTTTTATGAATCTCTAAATTAGAGCCAGTGACGGGTAGGTGAGTTGGCTTGGGCAGTGGGCTTGCTCCCCATAGGTCTTGAGTTCGACTCCTCGAACCTGGTGTTTAAATGGTATGTGTAATGTACGGGCCCTTACCCATACCACAAGGGATTAGTCTCACCTCAAAATGAGCATTGGGCTGGATTGCGGGGATACCCTTGGTAACCAAAAAAAAAAATCTAATTTAGTAAGTCATCTGATATCAACTGCTATTGCAATTCAATGAGTCTAATGAAGCAAAGAAAGAACATGGAAAGGATGAAGTCATCACTAACATTCCAAATAGAAGATATGCAACATACATAGAAAAAATGTAGTCAACCTAGGCATTTAAGTAGAGCAAAGCAAAATGATAAAAGCTTAAAGAGAATCTAAAAATATTCTGGCATTCCCCTTTAATGCCCATTTCGATAAGACTGTTCACAACCAGATTATACATCAAAAAAAACTAGGGAAGAAAAAGCTAGGTTGCATGGGTACTCGTACCCACACCCCTGGGACGCATACCAGGTACTGGTACACGTATCCACGTACCGGGTACTCGGTGGGTACTCGGTGGAGAGCATCATAGCTAACGAACTTGATTAAGATTTCTGATTTTTGTTTGCCTATCAGCTTATCAGCTTGCTGTTTTTCAAGCTTAATTCAATATGTAATCAGTTTGAAACTTTGATGCAATATTGATTAATAGTAAACTTTATCACTATTCAAGTCAAAAGTTTATCATTTGCAGTATGTTATTTTTATATGATTTAATGTTTAAAGTTTTTTTTCAAGTTTTTTTTCTCTGGTATGCATCTAAACCTAAGTTACCGATTCGGGTTCGGGGACGGATTCGGGTACGAGAACCCGGTTCGTGGATTCGTGGATTTTTTTTTTCCCCTATTTTGGGTTCGTGGGGGATACGTGTGTCTATATATATATATATACAAGAAAATAAGAGAAATATACATAATTTCAGAATTTCTAAATCATTTCAATGCTTCATACTATGAATCTAGCTTCATTCATTGATCAATGCTCATAAACATATGTCATACTCATAAACAAATTAAATACTTGATCATCCATTCACATTGCCATAAAACGAAAATGTAGGTAGCATACTATAGTTCAATAAAGACTAAAGTTTGAAACATGAAATCAGAAATATAGTTTAATATTCATTGTTCATCAATCATCAAATGGATTATTAAAATAATCAGTATCAACGGGGTCTTCAGCGGCTGCGAGTGTAAGATTAAAAAATGTTATTTTTAAAGTTTTGACCCCACCAAAGACCCATAGCGCTGCGGGTCCGTCCGGGTCCGAGCTGGGTCCTTGCATGGTCCGCTCGGGTCCGAGCTGGGTCCTTGCGTGGTCCGCCCGGGTCCTCCCAGATCCGCCCGGGTCCGAGCTGGGTCCGGACAGGGTCCGTAATTGGCCCTATGGGTCCGGCAGAGTTCGTGACACCATGGACCCTGCCGGACCCACAGGGCCAATTACGGACCCTGTCCGGATCCAGCTCGGACCCGCACGCGGATCCGGATCCGGTGCGCACCCGGACCCGGTCCGAGCCTCCAGGGTGCGGACCCTGCAACTTAGATCTAAACATTTAGCATATATATTATTATAAACATATTGCAAATTTGAAACTGAAAACAATATATTACATCTGCAAACTTTATCACTGTTCTTGGTTTGTCAATGTCATGACTCGTATTTTCAGACTTTCTATTAAATATTAAATTATATTAAATTAAAAAATTGATGTACCCAAGTACCCCCATCCCCTATTTTGAAAAATAGTCGTACCCGTACCAGTACCCAAAGTACCCAAGTACCCCCGTCCCCGTGCAACCTTGAGAAAAAGTAAAAAACTGATATGGGAAGTTAAAATGATGTCTAAAATGACAGAGATCATAAACCAATTGTCATCTAAGCTATTAATTATAAGCACACTCTCTTATTAATGTCTTATCAATGTTATAATATGAATATTTGAAAAATCCATCCTAGGCATGCATCCCCCCATCCCCTTGTGTCCCCATGCAGGAAATTTGTGGAAACATAGATATTAATAAATTCATTATATTTAATAAAAAATATTATATTATTATATATGTACTATGTTATAAATTGTATTACTATTAAGTACTAACGAAATTAAATATTTAATTATTTAACTATGCAATTAATAATTACTATTTGCACAAGAGGTTACCCCGCAGTACAACATAGATATTAATTTATTAAATATTTGATAGACAAATTATAATTATATTATTAAATTTAGTACAAATGTACTATATTTAATATTTATACTATTGTCTAACTCTAAACTACATATTTAATAATTTAACTATGTAATTAACAATTACTCATTCCACAAGAAGTGTTACCTCTCCACATTGAAATAGAATGTTTCCGAAAGGTGTCGAGAATGAGAACAAGAGGTTAACCTTAGCACCCCCATTTGTCACCAAGGAGGAAACATTTCAAGTGCATCCTAGTGCAACAAGGGTCATTTCCAAGACATTCCCACTTGTTAGTGACATTGAAGGGACACTAGAAAGTCTCAATTTCTGTAGCCAAGCCCAAGAACTGAAGAAGGAAATGAATGCTCTATTTCCTAGTTATGAAAAAGAAATTGGAAGGAAGAGGACAAGGGAAGCAATTTGTGTCAATGAAGAATTCCACAGCCACCCCTAAATCTCTTGAAGAATTCCATATTAGGATGGGCTAGTAAATACATTAGTTGTTGCAATGCAAGGTTTAAGTCACCAATTTTGTATGAATTTACAGACCCATTGTTTGGGGAAATTGTCAAAAATGCACAACTATTAATAGAAGATCAAAACAAAATACAGTGGAAAAAGGACTGCAGGACTTAATCAAATGGGTCGACAAATGAAAGAATAGGACAATGGTAAAGTTTATATTGGCTTCAAGTAGCACATTTGTGTTCGTGAAGTTCATATGTGTCCCACATAGTCATGAATGCTAAAACTGTGCAATTTATAGGACGTATTCCAAGAGGTTTGGGTGGAGAATTTTATCCAAATTATTGCAAGAAAGTTACCTACATATGTAGCCATAATGAAACTTATTCAAGTGAGGCATTTGTTGCCTATATTTTTTACCATGGCCAATATTAAACTTTCCACATGATTCTTGGAATCACAGATAAAGATGACACAAGCTTTGATTGGAAATGTTTAAGTGTGATTCTTAATAGATATTGGAATCGGCAATATGTTGAAGAAATTATATCGGAGCCTGAAAACTCTAATTGAACTAAAAGGCATTGGGATCTCAAAGCAGTTCTGGAAACTGCATCGCCCCAACAAGAACATTGGAACACATTGTCGAAAAGGCTTTAGACACTTACGAAAAAATGCAATTGGAAGGTTGATGAGTTACCTGTGGACCCAACTAGCAACATTAAAAGGCATATAATAAATTTGGGATCCGCTTATAGTCAGGATAATTGGGCTTTATTGAATACTTTAACCAAAAGCATCGCCATTATACCAAAATTGTGAAATTCATCACTAGAACCTATGGAAATTATAAAGGCTTTAATTCGAACATTTCAAGCTCAAGGGCATGTTCCAAAACAGACATCGGATCCCGACACCAAGTTAGGAACTCGGAAAGCAATTGGCACATTGCTTAGTTTCAAAATAGGCTTCAAAGCCCGATAGGTTTTATGAGACACAATGCAACATATAGAAGGCAAGAAGGTGGAGATGGAACTCAGTTCCGAGACCCTTGTTGGAACTTGCCACTCAAGATGGAACTTTGAGAAAATTTAAAAAGGTAAGGTCAAAGTCAATCGAAATTTCATTGGCATCACATCGGTTCCAAAGCGGTTTGTCGAGCCCAATAAGTAAAGTGGAATTTGAGGCATCACATAAAGTGAAAGTTGTAAGATTGTCAGCATGGCTTGTCAGTTCTAGAATTGTCATCGAAGCCCAACAACTATTCCAACACCGTGATCAAAACCCGATGGACCATTCAAAACTACGTTGATAGTCATTATCAATGTGACATTCATCCTGTTTTGTCGATGAACAGTCATCGATGGAATTGCAATAGTCAGGGAAGAGCTCAAGAATCTTATCAATATGATCACCTACATCGTCAAGTTGTTATCAGTATGACATTCTTTTGTCTTGCCAATGAGAATATCTTCATAAGGTTTTGATGATGATGCTAAAAGTTTTCGATGAAGCTCCTATCTATTGTGTCTCATCAACATGATATTTTTGGTAAGGTTTTGGAGATCGGTGAAAGGGCTTAGGGGTCTTCGCGACATCAATACCTACCTTGACACGAACTTCGATATAACTCTTGTCTTGTCTTGGCAATAAAGTGTTTTCGATCAAACTTTGATGTTCTAAGAGATGCGTCGTATGTCTTGTTGAAGTACCCTTTTTCTTTGATAAGCAACCATCAATGAAACCACATTCCAGTCTTGGCGACAATGTTATCGAAGGAACTTAAGTGATCAATGGTGTGTAGAAACTATCTTGACAAAAATGGACTTTCTTCGATGGACCCTCGAGTGAATTATGGGGACCACTAGTTGGACTCGTATTGATTGTTAGCTTTGGTATCCAAGAGAAGATTCATAATTTCCTCCCATGGAAAAGACACACTAGACAATGAAGAGGTTGTTATAGGAAACGAAAGGTTTCTATGATTCGACTTTCAAGATTTAGCTACAGGAGCAAAAACTAAAACGTCTTTTGGTAAAATCTATAAATATGTAAACAAAAGACATAGGAAGGGTCCGCATTCTGGTCCCCCTTGTCCTCTGAGGCACGAGTGAGACTTGATCATAGTCCAGGGCATTTTGGTTTTATAGAAGAGGGTATTTCCTCTGTTTCAGACATGATTTTTGTACAGGGGCACAATGGTCTTTAAGCCTTTTGTTTTGCATTTAAACAAAGGAAGGAATATATGTTAAGTCTTTGAGTTTAAATGTGTTCTTTCTGATTGTAATTAATCTGAGTTATCACAATTGTTCTTTAATGCTTTCCTATCCAATTTAATTATTATTATACATACGTTTGCCCAAAATCTTTGAGTTTTGGTCATTTGTATATCTAAAAGGGAATATATCAAATCTTCCTCTTATATGTCTGAGGTGGGGGTTGAGCCAATGGTCTTTGTGCTATTGTTCACGTTTCCCTTTGTCTCTCAATCCTAGATAGCATTTGTATCATGGCGACATGCAGATGTTAGTTTGCCTTTCCTGCTTTTAGGTTAAAAGCATACCCCAATGTATATATGTTTTGCAAACCCCGGGTCAAGGTTTTGCATTTTGTTGATATGTATAGCATACAAATGGATTATCTCTTTCAAAACATGGTTAGGGCAAAGGAGGCTATTTTGAATAAGAGCTATCTATAGCATACAATTTAATAGCTCTTATTCTCAAGTGAAACTTCATTTTATGGGCCCTACTAGCAAAGGGATTGAAATGTGAGGATCCAAATAAGGGCTTGTCTATTGTAGAAATAGTGGGATTCATAAAAGAACAAGAAGATGCCGACAAACAAGTTGCAAGAAGAACACAAAGTGCTTATACTTCCAGAAAGATAAAAAAACAATGAATTTACCCATTTATACAGTAGCAGCCTCCAAATACCCCTTCTTTCTTATACCCTCTAAGGAAGATGAAGATGAAATAGAAATCCCCACCCACAAGAGAGGTCCATTGGACAAGGCATTTAAAATGGAAGCAAGAGATATTGCTAAACAAAAATTGCACGTTGCATCTATGCCAATGGCCTTCCATTCAACTTGGTGAGATCACCATATTGGCGAGACAGAGTGTCAATCAATAGTGCACCTCCTGGTTTCTGAAGACCTGGGTATGAAAAGGTGCGTACCACCTTATTGCAAAGAGAGGGGAATTATGTAGAGGCCTCACTAAAACCAATTAGAGATTCTTGGGTTGAATTAGGTGTTTCTATTGTTTCTGATGGATGGAAAGATTGCAAAAATCGTCCACTGATAAATATTATTGCAGTGTCCCCCAAAGAGACAATGTTTTTTAGGGCGGTTGATTGTAAGGGGAAGTCAAAGATGCAAAGTTCATTTCAAAAATCCTCATTGAGTCCATGGAGATGGTGGGTCATGGGAATGTGATCCAAGTAATTACGCACAATGCAAAAAATTGTAAGGTTGCAAGTGCTTTGGTTGAGGCAAGATATGAGCACATTTTTTGACATCGTGCATTGTACAATCCCTCAACTTGGTGATGCAAGCAATTGGCACCCAAATAGAGTGGGTGAAAGAATTATACCAAGAGGGCAAGGAAATCTAGATGTTTGTGACAAACCACCATAAGTCACAAACAATTTTCAGAGCTTTCACAAGATTGGAATTGAAGGTAAATTTCTTTTTTTTTTGTCATGTTCAATATCAATATGTATATAAATTTTTAATATTTTTTCAATGTGTTATTGACTTCCTATTAACATGATCCTAGGTTGCTGAGACTCTGTTTGCTTCTCGTACAATTGTTATGAGCCAACTTTTGAAGGTACGAGAGGCATTGGGTCAAATGGTTATTAGCAACCAATGGGGTGTATGGAAGTAGTCAAATGCAGAGAGGGCCCAAAAGGTCAAGTCACTGATCTTGGATGACAATTGATGAGCTTGTGTGGAATATATATTGGATTTCACCGACCCTATCATGACTATGCTCTAATTTGCCAATACAAGTGCACCGTGTTTGGGGGATGTCTATGATGGCATGGACACAATAATTGAGAAAATAGAAGTGGTAATACAAAGAAAAGAGAATGACCCCAAAAAGCTTTTTTTTCAAAAAGGTTGAATCAATTATTCATCATTGTTGGAACACACTATTGTAACTCCTTGCATATGCCCTATTTCCGAGGTACTATAGCAATGTCGTACATTCTTTGCTAGGGAGATTACCACCATATATACATTCTGCAGTTGCTACTGGGAACAAACAAGCATTTAGTACTCTTCCTAAATTCAGAAGTGGAGGAAAATATTATGAGAGAATTTGGCTTGTTTGTCTTGGGAAGAAATCATACTTCTAGTTCATGTGTTGTTAATGACCAATCCAAAATGGAAGCTACTAAATGGTGCTACCTCCATGGTCAAGATTATATGTACCTCCAACCTATTGTAATCAAAATACTCTCATAAGGTTTTTCTTTTAACGACCTTTATTGTAGAATGAAGTACTTAACATTCTTTGATTTATTTTTTATTTTTTATTTTGTTGGTTTTCTCTCCAGGTTGCAAGTTCTTATGTCACTGAACAGGATTAGAGTACATGCTCATTTATCCACTCAGTGAAGCATAACTGGTTGGCTTCAAAAAGAGCTTAAGACTTGGTTTATATTCATTCCAATTTGCATCTTGTGTCACGTAAAGATCCCCAATACAAGGATGGGGCAGCGAAGCTTTGGGATATAGCCGTTGAGTGTACCAATTTGGATGCAATCATTGAGGATCTTGCTAGAGACACTATGGATGATGATGATGACATACCTACACATGGTGCATCTAGTGCGAGAGGCACCGCTTCAGGTTCAAATGATCTTGAGCTTGCAACAGCTGAAAATGCAATAGATGATGATTTTTTTTTAAATCCTTTTGATGATTGATGGACTACATTGAACAATGAAGATAGAAGACACTACCATTCTTTATTGTCAATTTTACAATTGTAATGATTTTCACAATTTGAATCGTGAACCTAGACATATATAATATGGCTTATTTGAATATTTTTGAACTATCAATTGGCATCTAGTATTTATCTTTGGTGTTCAGCATTGATCAATGATAAAGTATCATACTATCAAATGATTAGTTTTACAAATCTGTATATTTCTTTAATTTTTTTGTATATATAATTATATACCCAGGTACTGGATTCTCCCACCTGAACCGGTAACTAAGATCTGAGGCATCAAATTATGGAAAGATTGCTACAATCTGTATATATCTTTGCCAGTACATCTGGCAAGGATTGCCCACTCAAGGCACTATAGTAATTTGCCAAACCATCTAAATGGAACACAGATATGTTCAAAAAGAGCAGGCATATTTCCTATCAACTGAGGCATCAAATTTGAAAAGATTGCTACGCTATATATCTTTGCTAGCACTTCAGGTAAGGATTTCCCCCTCAAGGCACTAAAACTGTTCACTAGTTCTCTGCAGTTATTGGTTATCCTTCTCATGTGTGCTATTCCACTTTTGAGGCAGAATAGTTTAATTCTAGTGTATCCCATGCCATATATTTTTAATCTATGGGCCACAAAAAAGTCATGCTAATATCATAATTCATAGCACTCACCTAATCAATTACAAAAAAGAAAGTAAAGAACATCAAATGAATTCCTTTACTGGAAGGAAAAACTTGAACAGGCTATCTGCAAAGTTCTTTTGTGAATAATATGTGTACCATATAAGAACAGTAAATAAGAATAAACCTGAAGGGATAAAATAGCGCACTCTGTGAAGTTTTTCACAGACTGATGTGCATTATCAGGAATATAATTTGCAAGCCTCTTCAGATGTGCCTGTTCTTCTCGAGCACTCAATCTGCCATAACCACTATAACAATGTAGAAGCTCCCTCAAATACGGAGCTCTGCTCATTGTATCCTCCAGAAATGCCTATTCAGAGTTGCCAGAAGGGACATCAATAAAAACAATAATGGGAAAGTTGTAATTGAACCCTAAATTTAATGTGTACTTGAAATGCAAACTCTAGGATAGAATAATTTAAAGTAGAAATGGACAATAACATAGAACAAGAAATTTTGCAAAAAATGGCAACAATGTTTATGAGGGACTTACATACACAATTGCACCAGTACACCAGATATATATTTACAACACCAAAATATACAGAATAATTTTCTCACAGATTTAAGCTTTCACTGAAAAGGAGTTTACATGATAAATTTAAGATAGCCGATACATTTTTTCACATTTAAGATTGTCTGTACAGTGTAATGTTGAATTGAGAACATGGAGGATGTAGCAACATAAAAGATTATCACGGGGGCTTGCCACAAGCATACTCAAAAGTGCAAATGTGTACCTCTTTCAGAAGACAATAATTCACAAATAACTAATAAGAAATTAGGATATTTCATTTTTTAATCAAACGTGCCATAGAGTTTACAGTTCTAATATCCTCAGATTCTCCATAGGATATATCATATAGTTCATAATGCCAAAAAAAAAATCAAACAACAGAAGGTTTGTATCTTTGAGGTTTCTACATTCTGTTTCCCAGGTCAACTTATCAAGCTTTGGCCTAGTTTGATGTGGATAAAAAGAAAGCATGTAAGTCATAAAGAATCAGACAGGAATCAACATGTGGCATAATACTGTAACACTTTACAAATCTAGGACACAATAGATGTCAATGCACCCAAGAATTTCACCAAATACAGAGGGACATTACAAGAGCAGAATGTATATCTCAGTAGCGACAATTGCAAGCCATGATCCACAATAAGTATAGATGAACCTGTTATGATAAGAAACTAATCAGCATAATCATTGTACTGGCTAAAGATATATTAGACTTCATATCACAACAATCATTAAACAAGATCATTACACAGTAATTATATCTTAGCAGTGACAATTACAGCCATATCCCCCAGTAAGTATAGATAACCATAGTTGGAAAACTCAGACTCAGCAAAAAATCGCCAAGGCCTGAAAAAATTTTTTGGGAAAACTTGGCCAGTTTTCGGAAAAATCTCGGGAACTCAAAAATGTTAATATTTTTAGACTTTGAAAGGAAATTTCAAACTATAGATGATCTTTCAAAACTAAGACTTAGGCCTTAACAAAACATAGATAAAAGAAGGAAAAGATAATACTTCTCCTTGATGATGCCTTCAAGTTGATATGATTTAACCTTTTAAGTCTGCTTCAGATTTGTCCTCCAAATCTGCTATGAATTGTGCCTCTAAGTCTGCTATATTTTACTCCTCAAGTCTGCTTTAGATCGCTCCTCAAGTCTGCCCCAAATCGCTTCTCAAGTCTGCCCTAGATCCCTCCTTAATTCTGCTCTAGGTCTGCTATAGATCGCTCTAGGTCTGCTGCAATGTTGAGTATGAAATATGGTTGCTTTGGATCAGATTAGGGGGACTTTGAAGACTGCTGCTATGGTGCGAATTTAAGGCAGTATGTTGTGTTTTTGATACTTCCTTTAATTCACACCATATCTCATCTTATATATGCCAACAAGAGGTCACATTAAACAAGGTAAAGGGGGAGGCAACTTGCTCATGCAAGTCGGCACTAATAATTATATTCATTCAGCCAAAACAAAAACATTATGCAAGTCGGTCTTTTACAAGACAGGCCGACCCCCTTGAAAATTGCAATGTTCACCTTATAAAGTTGTCCCTATTGCCAAAGAATAAGGATAATATAGAGATGATCCTAAGGAGTTTAACACAATTCTTTATGAGATGAATTTACTTATTTTTTGCCTCAGTATTTTGATCTTACCGAAAAGACCATAAATACTAACAAAAAAACTGTTTAAATTTAATTAGAAATGCTTTTTTTCTTGCAAAATTCAATGAGAAGATGCATCCAATGAGTCAATTAATGAGAACACAAAAGAAACAAGCTGAGTCTAGATATATTTAAACGCAAAGTGGGTACAAAATCGCATTCTCATGAGGAATGCTGATGGCTTGAAGCAAAAACAAGCCGAGTCTAGATATATTTAAAAGCAAAGTGGGTACAAAATCGCATTCTCGTGAGGAATGCTGATGGCTTGAAGCAAAATAGTAAATAGTTTCTGTAAAACTAAATGCAAATACATCATTACAAATTTACAATTACATCTTCCTCTTCCCAACTCCAGTAAAAACTAAGGGAGAGGTACAACTAGAGGGTCTAGTCCTAGAAGCTTGCACTAGGCGTGACTGTGTTGTTATATGGAGAATAATCAGACTCGGAGGTTAATTTTTCCCCACTTCTATCAGCGCGGTTTCCTCTCAATTTTTTTCAATGGGGGTTTGGGGGCAGCACCCCCAAGATGGGGTCAATGGGCAACGCCGCGGGGTCAAGGGGCAGCACCCCATGAAGCCAAACAGGAGTTATTTTTCCCCCTCTCAGCATAAAAATGAGCTTGAACATGCCGTTTTTTTTTTGCTTTACGCGGTTATGCACAGCAGCTTGGAGAGTTCTTCTCAAAACGGCAAGTCTTTCTCACGAGTTAAAGTCTGAAAAACTTGTAGAGTATAAAAACTCGCCGAGTACTCTGCAAGTCTGCCAACTATGTAGATAACCATGTTCTAATAACCAATTAATCGGCATAGTCACCATACTCAATAAACTTAAACATCAGTAAGTTGGTAACATGACTTCCATAAGGATATTCAGAAAATAAGATGTCAGCTACTCTTGACCTAGCTGTAGGGCAACTAAAATCAAAGAAATAAATCTAAAATAGGATGCTTATAAAATGCCAAATTACCAAATTGTTGTTCCTGCTTAAGTAATCATAAATTCCAGTTGTTTATGACTCAAAGCAATAAAATTATCAAGTGATCCATTACAACACTATAGAAAGCCACTAGATAAGATTCACTTCGGCTTCCATTCCATATTCAATCCTGTCTGAGGTTCTGTAGCCCTTGAAATGAATTCAAACACAGAAGCAATGCACTAACTAGGACCTGATCAATATGTACCCTTCTGTATAGTGTTCCACCCGGTTCACTATCTCATATAGTTACAGCTTGCACATAGAAACACGGATCCACGTCTGCTTTTAAACAACTCCCTTTGCAGGCTCACTCTCTTTTCTGATCATGAAAAGAAGCCATATACCAGATCCTCAATACATTTTGTGGAACTACCTCCTTTACTGGGCCAAGAATTTCTGACTGGTTTCTCAACAAGCCCAAATTAAGGCCTGAAAAGTATGTTCCACCTGCTCCAGGTTATCTGGTAGGAATTAGTCCTCCCATGGGTGCTTAGGCTTGTTACTATGGTTTGAACTTTGAATATCATGTGTATAGGTTAGGATAATATAGAATTATTTGGATGTATGAGTGTGAGTGTTAGGAATTAGTGTTCGCATGGGTAAGTTAACTAGATATTGTATAAAATAAAGTTATGTAAATATTAAGTTGTTGTATAATAATAATGTGAGTTGTTGATACAACTCACGTAGAGTGTTTGTAGCGATTTGAGTTATTAAAACAACTCATTATATTTAGGAGAGTTGTTATAGGAGGTTTCCTATAAAATAGGATATGCTAATCCTATAAATATGTAACTTGCATTTGAATGAAAAGGAAGCAACACGTATTATATTATTTTTAATTATTCTTACTTCAATCTCTGCCCATATTTCTAATATGGTATCAGAGCTATGCATTTCACAATCCTCAATATCAACATTTGGTTTCATGCTTGTTTGATGGAATTGTGAGAGGCGTCCGGTATGCATTTTTTGTTTTCTAATCTATCGCTGGAGAAGATAAACACTTGTAGTGTGAGAAGATTTGTGCAGAGGAAATACATCACATTTTCTATAATAATTTACATGAGTGAAGCAGTCAGCAGTAAACATTTATGGTTGGACTCCAGTGTAAAGGTGCAATTGATGTGGTTTGAAAGATTCTGGTGAACAAGATCTGCATGTAGCTACAGTTCTGGCTTCAATATCATGGGAAAGATGCTCTGTTTATGTTTGTTTTGCTGAAGCATTGAAATATATTATGGCTAAATATCTCTTTTTCTAGCTGTCTTGTCACTTTAAAAAGAGATACAACATAAAAATCGAGTTTCCCTGCATATGTAAGCACCTATTGAAGTCAAGGTATACCTACAAGTTCATGTGAATTGTTACATCCATCTTCTAAACATTATAGAAGTGTGGAAGATCAGTTTAATGGAAGATCAGTTTAAAGAATACATGGTATATTTTGCTAGTTATAAGCTCACTAAGGAGGTGGATAGAAGCATGTGCTTGGGAACTACCTGTCGCAAGTTGGTGCCTTGCTCCCATAATTTGCTTGTCTATTTGCAAATTATATCCATAATATGTTGGTCCAAGTCTTTAGTGAAAGCAATTTGTGAGCTTTAGTTGACTCATTTCAGGATCATATGCATTAGGTAACATAGAGACCGGTTGTGGAAAAAGACAGCGATTGAATGGAGAAGTTGCTGTGATCTGAATGTGCAGAAGTACCATGCATATTTTGACGCTAAGTATTGCCAGGCCAAGCTGTGTGTGGGAGGCAAAAAATAAAGTTGTATTAAATATGGCTTATTCTTCCCCACCAATGTCTTTAGAGAAGCAAATCTTTTTGAATCAAATCATCTCCTTATTAAAGTCTACAAGCAATTATTTATTTTCTTGAGAATGTGGATATCATATCAGATTGGTTTGCATGGTGTTGTTTTGCATGGAGTTCATTCGTATTTGGCGGAAAATTGGGGTTAATTACTGCATCTTAGGTGTCTAGATTAAAGAGATGAATGATCATTCATAAATTTCACCTCAAAGGAGTGGATTTTGGAGGTGGTCACCCAAATCCAAAGTTAAATATGTGAAGAAGATAAGTCTACAGTTGAGAAGATTCAGTGTCTAATGATAGATTTTAGATTGAAGTTAAAAATTTTATTAGTTTTATAATAATACTTGTAGTCATTGTTAGTTACACACAATTTTAGTGTCTCTAGGTGTCAATGAGTCATGTTGTATTAGTTTCTTTAAAATAGGATCCATTTGCCAAATTTTCAATTGTGTATTAGGAGTGCATAATCGGTGGCACCCAACACTCCTTATAAAAAGTTCACATTATGGGGGGATATATTATTTCCTCATAATTGATGAAATGAGCCTAAAAGCCAAATTTTCTAAGCAAGTAGCAAGCCAATTGGAGGAAGGAGACAACGGAGGAAGGAGGACAATCAGCAACCTCTCGTATGTCACCAACGATGGGGCTGCTTATCAGCTCTGGTGGCATTTCATTTTCTATTCCTTTTAGTGTGGTGTGAATGCTAGAAAAATGATTGCATTGGAGAGTAGATGATTGGTGAGGTCCTCTGACTGTGATGATCCTCTGACTATTGTACTTTGTTGGAAGATGATCATCCAATGAATACGTTATTTGGCAATGGTGATCATGTGCAGAAAGATCCAGACGGTAGTATGCTGCATGATATGATTCACTTTTCAGTAATCCTGGTTGTGTGATAAGTAGAAATTTCACACTTTGGGGGGGAATAATAACCAATGTACCATTCCCATTTTGTGTCAAAAAGACTAAAGTTAAGATTGATTTCCAAGTGGCAGTGGCAATTGTCTCATTATTAGTGATCGAAGTGGCACTGATCTACAATGGTGGCTACATATGCGACGAGGACTTGGTTGGATGAGTATGTCCCCAATCACATTTCTTGGTGGTTAGTGATTGGGTGTGTTTGTCCCCATGCACGAGATAGTGAAGTGACTGGAAGTGTTTGTCCCCAGTCACACAAGTTGGAGATTATGATTGGATGTGTTTGTCCCCAATCATAATTGTTGTGAGCAAATGCGTATGTCCCTATTCATGATTGATGTTGGATAGATGTGTTAGTCCCTATCCTTGGAGGAAAGCTCTAAGCGTAGAGAGGCTACTACCACTATTGGTTGACATGAGTAGATGTGTCTGTCTCTACTCTTATCATATAGTGTTTGGTGAGCTACTATGTGTGGTCATCTAGTATTGTGATGTACTTTCACCCTATGTTCACACTGGGGGAGGGGGGGTGTCTGTTAGGAATTAGAGTTCACACGAGTGTGTAAGTCAACTAGATATTGTATAAAATAAAGTTGTGTAAATATTAAGTTGTTGAAAAACTTAATATTATAATGTGTATAGTTTTATGTGATAATAATAGTGTGAGTTGTTGATTCAACTCACGTAAAGAACTTGTAGGGATTTGAGTTGTTAAAACAACTCATATTTAGGAGAGTTGTTATAGGAGGTTTCCTATAAAATAGGATAAGAAAATCCTATATATATGTAACTTGCATTAAAATGAAAAGGAAGCAAAATGTATTATATTATTTTAAATTATATTTACTTCAATCTCTGCCCATATTTCTAATAGTGAGTTTGTTTATTAGTATTGAGTTGTTAAAACAACTCATTTATTTCAAGTGATTATTGGAGGTACAATCCACCTATATTATAGGAGGTGCGAGTCCAATAAATATGTAAAAGACTATTGATAGAAAATTAGAGCAACAGAAGCAAAGCATTACTATGTGTACATTCTTTTACATGCTTCTATAATTTCTGCCAAAAAAATCTATATAATTATCTACTCCACAATCTTTGCAGATTGACCAGTCCTGAATATTGGGACTGATCCATGCACAAAATACACAAAAAGAAGCAAAAAAACAAAAAGGCCCAAAAGCAAACAGAAACAGCCTCACAAAAAGATGACACTAAACCACTCTCACTTGCGGCAGCAAGAAGCAAATTTAACTTCTTTGAAGTTTGAATGAATTTAGTAAAATGTAAAACAGTAAAACTTACAAGCAACCAATTTTAAGGTCTTTAATTTTTTTTGTAGGGTTTTCAATTTGCAGCGGCCATATTGGGGATTTTGAATAGTTACGTTTCTTATTTTTTTACTCTTCCTCAATTCTAACTTATCTCCCTCCATCTTTTCATTTTTATTTTAATCTACTATTGATAAAGAATGGATTCAGGGTACCAAGAAAAGGAGGGAGAAATGAAAGGAGAATGAGAACTAATTATTCTCTTTATTTTTCCCTCATTTTCTTTCTTGTTCCATGATTTTTTTTTTCCTTTCTTTTTGGTTTTTCCTCTCTTAAATTCCATTTTTCAGTTTTTCCTCCATCTCTTCAAATTCCTTTTTCAGTTTTTCGTAGTGGTTTTTTAGAGTCTCTAATATGCTTTCCTAACTCTAGCATTTTTTATCATTTATTTGTAGCCTACTAGCACATTGTTATAATGTACCACCACAAAGAAAGCACTTGAGTTGAAACCATGACATGCCACACACTAGAAAAGGGAAAGTAAATTGCATTTATTGCAAAATCAAAACTCAGGGAAGGCATTGGTCTAAAATAAAATCTTGACCATATACCTCCTAATTATCTAATATAATTTCTAACCCTAGCAATTTTTCCTCCTCTATTTGTAGCCCCACTTGCACATTGTTATAATGTGCCACCACAAAGAGAGGACCTGAGTAAAAAGCATGACAAAAGTAGTAGGAAAGGGGAACTGGTTTGCATTTATTGCAAAATCAGACTTACCGAAGGCAATAGTTGCCGAAAATTCCACCTTCCTCATATACACGACCAAGACATTTCTTTGTCCAACAAGCCTCACCTAAATCTGTAAGAGAGGTGCAAACTCAATTAAAGATCTTTGACGGAAGTTAGAAAGAGGTAAAGAAAAGAGACACGAGCCATGGATAGGTATGTAGTT
Source organism: Chamaecyparis obtusa (assembly GCA_027943335.1). Lineage (NCBI taxonomy): Eukaryota > Viridiplantae > Streptophyta > Pinopsida > Cupressales > Cupressaceae > Chamaecyparis > Chamaecyparis obtusa. The sequence goes on along the minus strand of BSBK01010625.1, from coordinate 1,463,895 downwards.
TAATGATAATCTTCTTCCATTCCCTTCAAGTTCAAGCACTAGTGTTTGCCCTAGAGTTTGCATATCAATATTAGATTTATATATTGTACCATGTGTTTCTCAAGCTTCCCAACAAATAATAGGAGCATAGGTTAGAGGAAAGACGCACAAAACAGCAAGAAGTGTAGCGAGAGATCTAGGTTTTCACCATACAATTCCATTCCATATATTAATTAATATCTTTCAATTTAAATACTTTAAATTTTAATAATTTTTGGTTTTTGTTCAAAAAATAAATTTGTATTCATTAAGATCTTTTAAATTTTAAAAATGACTGCTATTTTATTTTTAAAAACACTTATTTAATAGTTGTCCCAAATGAATCAAAGGAATTGTCCTCAAACGATTAAACCATTGGGCTCTCATCATCGAGGCCCAAGTTAAAATCCCAAAGGTGACATCTCAATGCAAAAGCATGCGATGCAAGAGTATCCCAATGATTAAGTCTCATGATGGATGTGTCGATCCTTATTGGACGATATATTGCATTGTACATCTTGTGATAGTGTTGTGAGGTTTTCACACCATCACCCCATTGCAAATGGGGACCCCCTCTTTTTTGCTGCTTAGTTTAGATGGTGGAGCATATTTGGCAACAGTCTAAGATTTAGAGGGCCTCCTTAGGATAAAACTTGAAAATTCGCAAAATTTTGGCTATGTCTGAAGTGAGAAATTGAATTAAAATTTTGAGTCAAGGATGAGTAAATTTGCCTAAGTATGAGTGAGAGGAAGCACCCCTTCATCTCAAATAGGAGGTAGAGTAAGCATCTCTTGGTCTCAAATTGGGGGTAGACGAAGCATCTCTTTGTCTTAAATAGAGAGTAGAGGAAGCACCTCTTCATCTCATGTTGGATAAAGGAAGAATTGTGCATTGGTTTAATAAGAGGAGCTTAAGATGCAAATCTAAAGGGTTCAAAACTCTAGATAATAAGGCCTTATCATTGAAATGTGTGGCCTTGGGCCTATGAATGACATTTAAAAGGCAATATAAATAACCCTATGCATAACATGTTGACCTGGTCCAAATGGGCCAGGCCTTAATGCGATGGGATTATGTAATAACCCTTACTTAATTTCACCCAAATTCTGTGTCTGCAATTTACTTCCACAGATTGCTGCTCTTAGATACTCAGGATTGGGACTGAGATTTAAGCTTCAAATGTTTCAAATTTTCGGAAATCTATTTCTGGACATTAACAGCTTCCAAGCAGTATAATGCCATTCACAGCTCCTTGTGATTGCAGACAAGCAACAACAGCAGCTCACACACAACCAACACTTCTGTTACCAAATACAGACCAAGTCAGGATCCAACCTGATTCCTTGTTACAGCAGCAGCAGTGTGATGGACTTAGTTTCAATGTTAACAGTCTTTACTGATTTGTTGCAGCCAAGCCTTGCAAAGGCATTCTTGAATTCAGTCTGAAGAACACGGTTGTGTGGAACTACCCTCATGCCAATTGAATCCGTTCAAAAGAGCGAAAAAGGATAAAGAAAAAGAATATTCTCAGGGATGGCTTGGTGTAAATACAATTGGCATCATCTTATTGGTATATTAAATGTTGGTTTTGTCTACAGATTTTCTTCTTCTACAAGCTTTTACCTAACCTCTCTTCTCATTGGCCTTCAAAATATAGTAATTTTTTCATTGGCCCATTTGTTGGTGCATCTTATCAAGTAGTTATGCCTAATTTATTTTCTCATTGGCCCATGAAGGCAATGTAATTCTCCTATTGGCCCACATGGTGGTGCCTAATTATAATTGGGTGGGCATTTAATATTTAAGCTATAGTTATGAAAACCCTAATTAGGGCTTATGTGGATTAATCTTGGCCCTTGATTTCAAATTAATCTTGGTCATTCATTGTAATTGAGCCCCTATATAAAGACTTGCTCACATCATTTGTAAAGACAGTTATGCTGGAGAATTGTTGCCAAAATACTACCAAAATTGTTCTCTATTCATTGTTGTGCTTGCATGGTGGATATATATGATCATTTTGGAGTATTGCATGGTTCTTTGCATCTCTCACTTAGATTAGGATCTTATTTCATGTTGAATAGAAGTAGAAATAGAAATAGATGGATGAAAAATATTGTTGAATGGTGATTAATGGTGAAGCTAACGTCAATACCTTTTGGTACTTGTTGATTGTAAGTAACAGTGCAAGGTTAGTTTGGGCCTAAACTGCAAGTGTTTAACTTCTATTGGAGATGTTCATTTAGATTGCACTTTCATAGGGTATTTGAATGAGCATTGACAATGTGAAAACCATCTCCGCATTCGTAGACGATAGCACCCTCCTATGCCTAGTTGATACGGCGAAGTAAGGATTGGTTAGAGGTTCACCCCATCATCAACATTGTCTTGCATTCTTAAAGTTAGATTAGAATTTCTAAACCCTTATCTCTTTGTCGTTTGTTTGGTTGGAAGTTGTTTGAAGAAGCTAAAGTCAAGTTGATATCCATTGAATGAATAGTGTAAGTCCATTTGTGATAACTAGCATATCGCATCATTAAAACCACGGTTACAAGACTTGGCAAATCTTCCAAGGACTCTGCGAGCCCGGAGGCGAGGCAGCCTTCTAGAGGTTGGTGGCCTCTTGCCTCGGACTTGGCCGAGTCTGTGACAAGTTTTCATGGCATGGACTCGCCAAACTTGGCAAGTCCCGCTGGTCTGACTCTACCGTCAGCCAGCATAAAAAAAGTGCAAAAAAAACATTTTTTAATTATTTTTGCTTTATGTTTTGGGTATGTATGTCATGTCTAAGACCTAAAAAGGTCATTCTATCACTTGCAAACACAAACAAGAGAGAAAAAGGCTTGAGAGAAGAGTATTGAGGTTTTAGGAAATAGATTAGCAAATCGGTTGGCTCTCATATATCGATTGTTGATTGTTTGTGCCACTTTGTAGCTTGCATCTAAGCATTGAGAGGAGTTAAAAGAAGCATTTGGAGGAGGCTTCTACAAACTTGAGTTGCATTTCCATTTCTAGAGCAAATTTGAAGAGGTAAGTTAGATTTCTTTGTGTTGTTTTGTAAAAAAATTTAAATTCATGAATCTTTTTTTGTTTCCATTTGTTTGTCTTTAAATTTGTTACATTTTATGTTGATGAAAAACTTGAAAAGTAAGAAGCCCTAGTGTTTGTAAATTTGTTTTTCTATATTGTAAATGATTATTTTTTTTATTTATGATATATTACAGCAGCAGCAACATCATGTCTCAACCTGAGGGTAGTGGATCTAGGCCTAAATCTAACCCTATTGCAGTAGCAAGGGATAGGGCTTGGAAACATACCATCCTTGGCCATAAAAAAGGAGTTGTTACATGTTGGCATTGTATGATAACATATAATGGGGGAGGCATTAACAGATTGAAATATCACCTTACACATATACTGAGGCGTGATGCTAAACCATGCCAAGTAGCACCCCAAGATGTCATACGTGATATGCAAGCTCTTTTAGAGGCAGCTCAAGAGAAAAAAGGATTAAGAAAGAAGCAACACGAAGATTAGCTGGAGAGGGCTCTTCAAGTTATCATTCTCTAGTTCCACCTACTACTAGTACTACTGCTACTTCTACAAGTGTGAGCATTGAGCCTCGGGTTCGTAAGCAAAAATTCACACTAGATTCCACCTTTGTTCCATGCACAACTCTAGGTGGACAACCATCACTTGAGGGCATGGGTTGGAATAAGGAGAAGCATGAGCAAGCAAAAATGGCACTCGGAGATTTCTTTTTCTACAACAACCACCTTGCATTTAATGAAGAAAGGTACTTATTATTTTAATTTTTAATTTCTATGCCTTACTTCTCTTGCTTTCAAGAGAATCAAGACTCAAGAGTCAAGAATATGCTTATTTTGTTTATTTAATTTGTTTTAAAACTTAATAGTAATATTCTAATAACTTGATAAGTATACTTTTGTTTATTTAATTTGTTTTAAGTCTCCTTATTGACAAATTGTGATAGATGTTATTGTTTGTGGTCCGGGGTTCAAAGCCCCTAATAATGAAGAGCTAAAATGTCCTATTTTCACCCAACAGGTGGCTGATGTAAAAGTAGAAATTGAGGAGCAGCGTGAGGTATGGAGGACGAAGGGTTGCAACATCATGACCGATGGTTGGACTGACAGAAAAAATAGAACACTGTTGAATTTCCTTGTCTCCTTGTCAGGTAATTGTAGACATTAGAAGTAGAACTTGTACTTAGAAAGTTAGAAGTTAGTGGTAGTATTGTAGTACTTACTAGTCAAGTATTCATTAAGTTTTTAACCTATAAGACTTAAGTTATGAATCATGATTGATCATTGTACTAAATTGCTTTATTTTTTCTCAGGTGCCACAATGTTTTTGAAATCAACTGATGCCTTGGGCAAAATAAAAAATGCAAAGTATCTTTGTGAGGTAATGGAGGAAGTGTTGAAAGAGGTAGGTGAGGAGAATGTGGTGCAAATACTCACAGATAATGCAGCAAATTATGTTGTTGCAGGTAAACTTCTTATGGAGAGGCACCGCCACTTGTTTTGGACCCCTTGTGTTGCTCATTGCATTGACCTCATGTTGGAGGATCTTGGTAAACATCCTTGGATAAAAACATGTGTAGAGCAAAGAAGGAAAAATTGTAAATTCATATATAATCATACTTGGGTCCTCAACCTTATGAGGCAATACACAAAGCAAAAAGAGTTGTCTCGTCCAAGGGTCACTAGATTTGCAACAAATTTTCTCACATTGCAATCCTTGCTTAAGTCAAAGGCATGTTTGTATGTGAGGAGTGGACGAGATCATCATATGCAAAGACCAATGAAGGGGCTGAGACAATTGATTGGGTTTTTTATGAGAGTGGCTTTTGGCAACCGGCCATGGAGATTATGGAGGTAATTTTCCTTTTTGTCCTCATTCCATTTCATTTCATCATTTTTGTTAAACACTTGTTTATGTTCATTGTTCATTTTTAAAACAAAAACTTAAAACTTAAAGCTTAATGTTTCACCTTTCACAATTATTGCAGTTCATAGAGCCTCTTATTGTTCTCCTACGGATTGTTGATGGAGAGAAGCTCTCAATGGGATACATTTATGAGGGCATGGATAGGCTGAAAGAGGCCTTTCGAGCTTTTTATGCAAAGAATCGGGATAAATATGGTCCCATATGGGATGTTATTGATAGGCGATGGCACAATCTACTTCACAGGCCTATACATGTAGCTGCCCACTTCCTTAATCCGGCATTCCAACTCAGCCCAAGTTTCAAGGCTGATGACGAGGTGTGGAGTGGACTCTATGATGTTATAGAGAGAATGTCACCCGGTGAAACAGTTGGAACAGTTATAGTCTGTGAGATAGAAATGTATAAGAAAGCACAAGGAGACTTATTTGCATGAGAGTTATGCAAGAAAAATCGGACAGAATTGATGCCTGGTAAAAATATATGATTCCAAATTCTAATTTCTAATTCTATTACCACTTTAGATTGATAAAGTCAAAGTTATAGAATTGATTTAAAAAAATTTGTTTCAAATGCATGGTGGGAGATGTTTCGTACTAAGGTGCCAAATCTACAGAGGATTGCAATTCGTATCTTGAGCCAGCCATCTAGAGATTCAGGATGCGAACGCAATTGAAGTTTGTTCGAGCATATACACTCAAAGAAGCGCAACAGGTTGGCAGTGAAAAAGTTGAATGATCTTGTGTTTGTTCACTACAACCTTCGCCTTCATCACAAACAAATCTTGGACATCGACACGTCACCTATTGTATTAGAGAAGGTTGATCCACAAGCAGGGTGGAACACTGAGATTGATGATCATGTCTTCAGTGATGAAGACTTGGAGTGGGTTGATCAGGTGGATCGAGAGGCAGAGGCAATAACAATGGTAGTGGAGGAGGCTAGAGCACGAGGAGACCCAATGCTAAGGCTGAGAGTGATGGATCCGACCCTGATGATGAGGATTATGAGGATGATGATGACGATGAGAAGGATGAGCATGTCACTAAGGTTCAGCCTCAGACACAGGGAGAGATGATGGCTCTAGAGTCTTCCATGACCTATCTTAGGCGTACTCGTAGGAGGACATAGGCTACTATGAGCCTTTATTTTGATATATGTTTTGAACTTTTGATTCCATGGATTTCATATTCCATGAATATTGTAGACATTTGACAGTGACACCATATTTCTATAAAGTTATTTAGTTTAACTTTAACTAATTTCCTTCAGAAATTCGCATTTATACTTACGTGATCTATGCAAAGTTGTGTATGTGTGCAAAGTAGCTTTTATTTATCTCAATTATTGTGTATTTGATGTTAATTGACTAAATGATGCATGAAAAAAACTTAAAATCCTTTAAGATCTTTGAATTTCTAGGGTTTTTCGATTTTTTGAGTTTGAACACTGAGTCCAAGCCCGATCTCGACTTGCCAAGGCCGAGGCTTGTAACACTGATTAAAACTGTGTGAAGTCCACAATAAGAAGGAACCTTGAGGTTGTTTCATTTGATTATAAAAAGATAAAGGGCCCAATTTTTTACGAGATGAAGGAAAATGTGAGGTCAATAATTAATGAGTGGCATGTGATATGAGGAAAAACAAAAACACTATATTGCTAAATTTCATAGTATTTTCATCTAATAGGACACTTTTCTTAAAATCTATTACTCAGAGTTACAGGCTACACCACCCCCTCTCCTTTGATGTGCATATTGTTGACCAGGTATGGATAAAAGTATGATATGGCTCAAGTATCATGTCTGTCGATACCTAAAATCTGACTCGTATCCCCCTACCCAAAATGTAAAAGGGTTATCTATCACATCAAATATAACATCCCTTTCTAGGATATTTCTGATTTTTTCCCCTAAAACAATGATTCCAACATAAGATGAGAATTGTATAATATTTATAATTATAAATTTATCCAAAATGATGATAATTTATAGTATTCAACTTATAATTCTATGTACAATTTTGAAAATAGAACTTATCTTGATTTGCTGCAATAAATCTCCTTCAAATTGTGAAGATCATAGCTTTGTCAAATATTAAACATTTATTATGATATTCAGATCAAAAAACCATAATGCATTGCACAATAGTCAAAATCAATAACATCATGAATTCTCCAAAAATACCTAAGGGCATTCCAAGAACAAAGGGATGCCTTAGAGATGCCACTGAGTCATTCTTAATTTTTTTAAAAACCATGCTAGCCATCCCAAAAAAATTCCCAAGACAACAAAACATCGTGGGGATGGCTGAACGGCCCCAAGACGACTAGGGGTGTCTCAAATATATCCAAGCCATTCCCATACAATATCAGTCCAAAATGAAAACAATTTTTTTATCTTTATCCTTCTTTTTGTGGACCCCCACACCACCTTTAGCACTAAATGAACAAAAGGAAACCTCCCTCTCTCAATCTATTGGATTCAAGGGAGTCTCAATCACTACATGGGAAGGATGCTCCGAGCACCCTATTGTAGTTGCCCCTGCCACCTCTACAATGGTTGATAGATGGAATGGATTCAAGGGAATCTCAATCATAGGAGGGCAAATAAAGTGGCATGAATAGGGAGGGCAGGTACACGTTTCCTAACTAGGAACTTGCAAATATGGTCAGAAATGAAGGAAACTTTTGAAATTTATGTAGCAATTGCTCATATTGATAATCTACCATTAATTGAATAGCAAACAAATCAGATATCATGGATGCTACAACTAATTTTATGGGAGAAAACTGTTTACTTCGTGTCTTGTCTTTATTTGCTAAAATTGTGGCTTAACAAACCCACAGTTCCCTTGATGTAATCAGGTTTTGTGGAGAGGCTGAGCCTAGGATACAATATAGGAAACAATATTTAAATCTTAAGAAATGTTGCATGCCATTAAAAAATGTATAAGAATTGTTATTGCCTATTTGTTGTGTAAAATTAAATGCTTACAGAAATAGTGTGGAAGGTGTACAAGATCAACATTATGTAAATTTTGAAGGAAATGCATGACATAATCAGCTCCATTTTGAAAGGAATTCAACAACTGTTTTAGCAGCAGATCTTTGGTGATGATCAATTCAAATTGTATTTTTTTTCATTTTGCCATGTGATTTCAATTTATACATATGTTATATTTATAAGTCATTTGATAAGATTGATCTTAATGTGTGGAAAGTGTGAAAAAGTAGTAATTTATATTAAACTTGCCAAATTAGAATAAAAACAGTGTAAGGAATAATTTCCAATAGCTAGCATTGCTCTCTTATCATTTTTCCTTTCTAGAATAACTACTTTCATTTTACTCACCTCACCTCATACAGCCCTTGTGTAAAGAGCCACTACACCCTTCTTACATTCCACCCCAGATTGACACAAGGTTTGAAGTGAATTTTATTTCTTCACTATTAAATATATCCCATAATCTAACTCTACGTAGGTCTATCAAAAACAACCAAATCACACCCTACCAAAATCATTTCCAATTTATATAGATATTTATCCATGATCTTCATTTGAATCCTCGGTTCTTTCAAATCAAACCTTGGCCACACCACCCAATATTCCATTCCATCTCCTTCCATCTTAGTTTTGGCTTGCTTTACCTTTCTCTTTGACCAATACCAATCCATCTCCTATATTGCTCCCTTATGCTGTAAATCCTCTGGGATCAATAACTCACAGATTGTCTTTGACCTCCACGTTGTTAAAGATATCCTTGATATTTTCTTTAAACTCTACCATAATCATTGTCCTGAAATGAAATAATCCTATATCCTCAATGCCCTATGGCCCTAAAACAGCCTTCATAATTTGCAAACAGGCAAATGAAGAGCAATTAAAGGTGTTCCACAATATGTTGTCTGACATCATTTCCCTAGCCTCAGACTCGCACGTCATTTGTAACCATAAACTGGCTGAACCCATAAAACAAATACAATCCCTAGCTGCTCCAATTTCTTCCACCAAAAAATCCTATAAAAATCTCATCAAGAGGAAGCCAACCACTTTCAACGTTTATCTTCCACAAGTTGTCTTCAATAGCAAGAGCTTTATGTGCAAGCAATGTACAATCACAATTATGATGTCATCAGCCACACCAATACAAACATGCATTACATAAAACATATAACACTATGATGAGCACTCTTTGATTATGATGTATTTAAGATTTTTCCAATCATTTACATCATGCAAACTGATAAAGAGAAATGGTTTTAAGTGACACCGCTAGTAGCTAATAAATTGGGACCTATTTTGATCTAGTGAGCGATGTGTTATTCAATATGAGTTTAGTTTCTCTTTCCAAATCAGTATTCTTCCAACAAATCCTAATTGACAATGAGAAAGTATGCTTCTGTTTACAATATTTACCACTATTTGAGAATCTCTTTCAATTCCAAACTTCTTTATAAGCATATTTAGCTGTGGTCTCTAAACCTATCGAATGAGCAGACCATTCCACATAATTGTTTGTTTCTTTATCCAGATATTAAGATACTCCCATTAAGAACCTGCCTCGCCCATCTCTTACCACAAAGCCTGCCTGAGCTAAACCAGAATTACCTTTAGAAACATCAAAAAAGTTTAATTTTACTTGCACTCCTTTGCTTGGCTCTTGCCATTTATTTATCTCGTTAATCATGACTCCAGTGTCCATCAATCAGCCCTCGAACAGGATTTAGAAAATGCAAACTTGTATAGAAACATAAATTTCTTTTTATCAAAATGGTCTAATTCAAAAAAATTGTATAATTGTTTTAGGAAAACTTACTAAAGAGTTTTAAGCCATCTTTCTGATGACAATAATTTTGACAAAAATGAACACAAACTTGAATGCTGTGACCTAGATGGCTATCATTAACACACTCAGAAAGTATCCATGTCAAAAGTATCTGATGTAGCAATATTTATGATCACTATAGCACTTCTATTTCAACTGTGCTCATTTTAGTGGGGTATCATAACCACTTTCTTGTCTTTGTGGCAAAAACATCTAGCAGAAGTAACTGTTTTCAGGGAAGTACATATCCAATTAGCCTGTGCTGAAGCTTGTGGAGAATTTATAATAGAGAAACTCATGAAATGTCTCTTTTATAGAATCCGTGTTTTATGAAGAAGATCAAAGAAAGTGGTTACTGAAACTTAAATTTTTTTGGGTGGAGACCATAAACAAGTGCAGAAGCATTGAGGATATAAAACCCAATTGTATTACAAAATGGACACTTATAATAATATTGTTTTGTTGAACGCCTTCTCAATCATCATAATTATAATTCTTTGACAATGGTGGTTGTTGAAAAAGAAGCCTGAAGATTAACAGATGATAACAAATCAAGGTTCACCCTCACGCATATGTGAATCACAGTACAAAATATTGTTTGGAAACTTGCTCGATGCAAGTTAATTGTATTTTTTAAGATAATTGTAGGAAAGAATTACATGTCAGACCAACTCACAACAACCAACAAAGACAAAAATAAATACAGAATATGATTAAGAGTTTGCCAATACTTGGGAAGCTGCCTTAAAGTTTCTATAAGTTAGAGGCAAGCAAACCACACCAATAGCTTCAGGGTTAAGGTAATCTAAAAGTGGACTCATAAAGAGACCAATGTTGCATAAGAAAATGAGATGAGTCCAAGTTCATTCTAGGAATATGGATAAGAATAAAGTGTAAACCCATCCTAGAAAGTAGGATGAGGATAAAGCATAAAGCTATTGTTGAAAAAATAAATAGAAAATAAAGCAGAAATCTATTCTGATAGGCTGGAATAAAACAAATAAAGCAATGGAAATCCTGTAGATTATATTCAAAAAATATAGCAAAATAATGCTTTAGGAGGATAGCAAGGATAGTGTTATTCTTGGAGAGCCTTCATTGTCTATAATTATGGTAATTTTGCTTTAGGAGGATAGCAAGGATAGAGTTATTCTTGGAGAGCCTTCATTGTCTATAATTATGGTAAGACTTTTTGTGATAGGAGAATGGATAATTTTTAAAATTGTGTAATTTGGTGAATCCATCACTGGAATACACTGCAGATTGATTGTAATCGCAACTAGAAGGGTGAGTGTTTTGGCTATTCTGTGTATTGGTTGTACTAGAACAAAATTTCAGCAATCTTCAACTGTAGTATAAAATTCATTTGTGCATTATTTTTGTCTTTCAGATCTCAGAAATTAAATATTTCAAACATTTATGGCAAGTTTCTGATTCTAGCGTTTTGGCATTTTAGTTTGGTGTGTATCAATCAGATTTTAGTTTTAAATCCAGGAGCTAAAAAATTTTATTTCAATTGGGGTTCATTCCAAGGTATATGCAGAACTCCTTAGCTTCAATCCCACCCCACTTCAACAATTTTGGCATGTCTTCTTGGAATGTTTGTATTGAAATGATAATCAATATTAAACAAAGGAGAGGAATACTCCTTAAATAAACAATTACAAGAAGATCTTTCCATGAGAGAAACGATTAAGAACTAAAGATAGAAAGGAAAATTCCTAAAACTAACTAAAGACGAAAGTCACAAAAGGATGTTTCTAAATACCAACTCAGATGACCACTATAACAATATTACTATATTACAATATTAATAGCCTCCCTTAATGGTCATCCTTCTAACTATCCTACACAAGACATAATCTACAAGTCATTTGGCCATGAATACATTGAAGGTTGCCCTCTTCTCTTTAGAACACTCTGTGACATAAGCCTGCTACTAAGACCCGGTAATGTCCCCTTTTTGGGGTACCTTATATTGTGCCGGGTCGTTAGCCATTTTACCTTGGTCCGGAGGGGTAATCGTGATGTGGCAATGCTCCAGGAGATATTTGGCCTAGGAGGTTTCAGTTTCAAGCCAATCGGAGTAGTTTCCGCAAGTTTCCAAGGTACTTACTATTTATAGTAAGTCAGCAAGGTTCAGAATTCTCGGCTTTTCAGTAGTGGACTTGGAGCGTCTCATCGAGAGCTTTCCGGCGAGCTATCACACGTCGGCATCCGAGCTCGTTTGAGCCCACGTTTTAATGTCGAAAGATTTCCTCACTTGTTTATTATTTTACTTTATAACTCAACGGTCATTTTATTTAAAAGTGACTTGAAGTGAAATTATAAAGAGACAAAATGGGCATATGAAGAGTCACAGTGGGGAAATTGAAGAGTCACAACTACAGCCATAAGAGGAGGTTTTGGAGTCTCATTCAACATGCTTCAATTTATGGATATTATTTCTCCTTGAGAATTCGAGAATTTTCAGCTATCAAATCAGAAATCTGAGGACGGAAACCTTCAGTATTTCTTGGTGGATTGGACGGAAACCCAATTCATCCAGTGCGGATTCACTTCAAAGTTCGCCAGTGTTTTACTAGGTTCTTTATCATCCAGTCTTACTATTATTTGCCTGTAGTTCAGATTGGAATATTATAATCTATGGTTTTGTATTGCTATTGTAAAATACATACCATTTTCTAAGAAATTTAATAAAGTTATATTTGTTGGTTATTCGAATATATCTATTGGATATTTGCATGTTCTATTGGTTTTCGAATCTACATGTGATTTGTTGGTGAAATTTAGTAAATGGCCAGTTAGGGTCATTTCAGTGGTATCAGAGCCAAAAATCCTACCAGCCTGTGAGGTTCCTTCATTAACAAATTTTCAGAACTTAACATTTTGATAAAAATGAAGTGTTCTATAGCAGCATAATTCGCAGAGATATTTTTATTCAGAATCAGATCATACTGGTTTATTCGCAGTTACAGCATCCCATTTACGAAAAAGGTCAGTTTGAGTAAGATTCAGTCAGACACAGGAAATTTGGAAACATCAGCAATAGAGTTATTTCGTTATTAAAAGATCACTCTTGCTTCATCTCGCATTACCATACATAGGGGACTGTTTATCTAATTTGCGTGAGGAAGTGTGCCCAGCAATAACGTGTTACTCCCGTGATTTGATGCTCGAGATTACAAAGTCGACACCTTAGCGTGGTTTTTTATTTGAAATAATTTATATCAGCGAGTTACTATTAGCAGGGCGGCAAGGATTGAGCCGACTGTTTACACAGTCGTTTGCAAGTCTTGACTGCCATTTGCGTTGAGCACGGGTATCCCACACCAGCCCGAGTCACTAGGTGCGGTGTAGTGTCGTTCTCGCCTCAGAAGACAGGTAGTTCACATTTGGTGTCCCGTATAGAACACTGCCGGCAACCTGCATCCTGGACATTGCTCTCAGCTCGCGTGTCCATTATGGGCGGAGTTGCAGTTGCCACTCATGATGCGGAATGCTTTGGACAAGCACATCCCGAGCCACTTCATGTTAGACAATGCATACATCCAAGGGACGAAACTGCAGTCATAGTATTCATGCATCAGTCCCGCACAAGCTACCACTCCATTCATATCTCTCAGCCCATGCGTCGGCATTAAGTTATGTGGTAGACAAAGGCGGAAGGGGAGTTCGACTGCAAAATTTGAGATCTCAATATTGGGCAAGGGTCGCGTGTTTGGCTTCAGCCTCTTCGAACAATATCTAGGTTATATGGGAGTCACGACAAGCAGGGAAGTTAATTGTGATCGTAAGGTTCAAGCCCAACTGTAGACTGGTCACATAAAACTAATTTCGACTACTACATGCGTCAATATCTGCGCTTCAGCTACGTAATATTCAAAATAGTGACGGTTAATGGAAGGCAGTCGGAGGTCGGGTGTCACAGTGATGTGAAGGAAGCAATCAGTAGCATAAACTTTGTTACAGTGTTTACATGAGTGTTCAAAGACGAGTGGTACATAGTCTTAGCAACCACGTTACAAGATTTAGCAACAAGAATATATAGATTAAAATATAATTCCTGTTGAATGTGTCTCTTTCCGTGTTTGCTGGAATCACTTAGTAGCTCACGCACATGAGATGGCTGAACGGACTTAGTCGGGCATTCTGAGTGATGGCCGAACTATATTCATGCTAACTTTTACTGTGTGAGGTCTTACCACCCGAACTGGTGTGCGACAATGGTGTTCACGTCACATCCTGACCGAGCAGGGAGTCGGTAGTGGCACGAGTGGGAGAGTTGAATCTCTCGATGAATAGGGACAGGTAGTGGTAGGCAATAGAGAGGTTGGCTGTCACGGTGTGGCAGGGAGCAGCCAGTGCATTGAACTTGGTAAGCACCCACAACAGGTGTCTAGTGAACAACAGTTCAAGGTGTCGTCCCAAGTTATATTTTGTTTAGACTGCATTCTGAGAGCTCAAGTTAATGACTGTGACCGTGGTTGTGGTTGTTCAATAACTTTAAGGCATTCCATTAAAATTCTACCCCTGCCCATAACCATATTGGATTAGTCTTATGATGATATGCATCCAGTCTTGGACATTTATGCTGAACTTGTATGGCCAGCAAACTGTGAGATATAAACTCTGAGAGTGGGGCCTTGTCCTTGGCAGTTACAAGCTAATTCTGAAAACAAACTTACTGGGATCAGTAAACCGTTTTCAGCATAAGTTCAGAGTTGAATTGTGTTAAACTTTAACAAGTCTTTCCGACTGAAATTCACAAAAAGATTTTATGGGGGACTCCTTTTGAACATATTCAGTCAATGTTCAGTGTGGAAATAATCATTTGATAGAACAATGAATTTAGAAACTTATATGTACCTTGGGAGTCAAATTTAATCTTTGCAGACTTGTTTCACATGAACGGTATTTTGTTATTCTATGCTTGTCTCTGGGGAAAACGTATAAGTTGTAATCTGGTCGGAATAGCTTACACCAATCTCTGAGCATCAGTAGACAAACAAGCATCCGCATTGCCTAAACAATTTAGACTGTCCAGAACTCCAGTTCAAATCTACTCACTTATAAAACAGACATTGTTGGGAATCAGTAGGCAGGTAATTACAATTAATTTCCAGAATTTAGTCCAGAAGTGTTGACAAATCAGAATTCTTATTGTGGAGACAGTAGGTTCACTGTTACAGAACTCGATTCAGTCCTTGTGTGAATCTTGGAGAATATTAAATCATGGAATCCTTAGAAAGCCCAGTTTTCTCTAAGGAATTCAATGGCACGTTCTACGGTGTCCATCTCAAAGATATCCGGAAAGAAATGGAAATCGGGAATGAATTATGTTGCCTTGGATGGCAACTAGAGGAGCAAAAATTTACTAGTAGCATGCTAGCCAAACTCAATGCAATAAATTCATATCTATCTAGGATAGATCAAGCTGATTGCAGGCTTTTTAATTGGGCCATGCATCCCACAATGGTTGCCTTAGTGCAACACAGATTTTTGAGTCATCCACTTCGAGATATTAGGCTTACAATTGCCTCATGTCTTAGTGAGATCACTTGTATTACAGCCCCCATCATTCCTTACACCGAGCACATTTGGAGACAGGTGTTACAGCTGATTGCAAATAGCTTAGATGGTCTGAGATATGACAGAGACTCCACTTTTGATAAACAGGTAAAAATCTTGGAGTTAGTGGCAAGCACTAGGGTCTTCAGTCACATGTTGAATCCAGGCTATGATAAAATGATTCAACAACTATTTCAATGTCTCCTAAATAATTACAGGGAGCGTCATTCAGATGAGGTGAAGAAATGCATAATGACTATCTTATCCTCGATCTTCGATGAGGACTATGACATATGCAAACAATTGCGATCTGAATTGTTGGCGTTATGGAGAGGAGGGATAAGGAACGCATCCATGACATACGAACTCGCAACTGAATTGATTAAGTTTCAGGCTGAAAAATTCATGAGTTCATTGTCTGAAAATGAACGAGCATCATTAGGCTTACTGGTTGCAGGGTCTCCGGTGATAGGCCAGGACTTAGTGAGTGCAGGGCAGATTTGTTTCTTATGCCAGGAGAGTTGGTCACAAGGGCATGTTTGCACGATTGATCAAAGGAAAGATAAATTGCAGCCTAGTGATAGAGACATTACAGGTGTGACTACCCCACTTTCAGGACATGGTGGTGAATATTCAGAACTCTACTTCGGTGACTTGATGGGGAGTTTGATAACTCCATGGTTATAGGTTGTGGTAACCAGTTGGAGACCTTCAACGATTCCGGTAATGAGGAATCTTGCGACTTCTTTAGCAACACTTCACTTTTGCATCACACGGATATAGATGATCCACTTGGCAGTGCATCTCAGGGTAACACTGATGAGAAGTGTGTCTTAAAGAGTCAGCTGAAAGTTAGTGATGACGCCATTATTGCAGCACTAGTTCACCATGATAGCACTCACCAGATCATTGATGATTTGTACAGGACAGCTCAGAGAGATCAAGGGCAAGATAGCAGAGGGATTGGATCCTATACTGCAGGTTTACAGGGAGTCAGGACAGCATTTGAGGATTGGAAATCAGAGTATTTGAGACTTCTTACAGACCGTGACCACCTATTACAGGTTGCCGGGGATTATGCTGAGCAGTTGAGGAATAAGGAGGTTGAGGCCGATAAGCTCAATAAGGAGCTTAGTACTACTCAGGGCACTTTGGAGCATACTTGTATCGCTCAACGGGAGACGAGAAATCAGATTGTGGTCTCTAGCTAGTACAGGGAGCAAGATGATAGGGATAGGTCTGAATTCTATCAGGAGGTGATTCAGGAGCTTGATAGCATACAACAGACCTATGACTTGGACAGTTGTCCAAGAAGATCTTTGGGTCATCGAGGGTTTCGTGATGAGTTAGATCACTTTCAAAAGATGGATAACTCCTTGTTTGAGATGGGTACGACGTGGACATTTGACAATCCCCTCTTTGAGATAGATGATGGAGATACTTCCTATTCCCAGGATGAGAACGATGTTAGTTGCAGGGTCTTGGACCCAAGTGCAGTCATCAAAGGTGAGCCTTGGTCACCAGTTTGGAGTAGCGGGGTGAGCTTAGTCGATGAGCAATGTGGTTTGTGTAACCGCGGTCTAGGAGAGGTAGTTATGTCTTGTGGCATGATGAGTGATATGTCTCTTCTTACACTACCACTCGTTGCAGATGATGATCAGGGAAGACTTATTCAGTACGGGGTTATCGAGCTTGGCATGCTAGTGATGTTGGTTGGTGTGAATCTTTCACACAAGGGTATACATTGTATGACTCCGGGTATTGAGAGACAGTCATGGAGTCCTTATGCTGAGTTGGGGTTTTCAGTAGAGTTGTTAAGTGCATCGCAGGTGGAAGCCTTATCTGGCAGTCTTGACAGTTTGCCTCTTCAACACAGTTACTGGTTCAGGTTACAAATTAGAGGGGTAGCTTTATGGCAGATGGATACTTCCGATATGTCACTCAGTATGGACAGTGAGCATCGAAATATTTTAGTCAGCTGGGGAGTTGTATGGCTCTTTTGCTTGTGGGATCCAAGAGGGGCATACTCTCGGTTGGTTCTCATTTCTAGAGCTGATTGACAGGAGACTTGGTTTTCTCCAGCATATGACGGTAGAGGCGCAGGAGATCCCGGTTGGAGTGAGGTTCTCAGTTGGTTGAGACCTTACTTACAAATGACAGCAGCATAGGCAAATTGGCACGATTGATCTTGCAGTGAGTTGGGAGCCGAGCATTGGTTTGGTTGCTGTTTTGTTATGGAGTGAGTCACTTCACAGATCAGAGCCTAATGACTGTGTCAGTTACACACGACAGGTCGGTGGAGCAGCTTCCCTGAGATTAGTTTGGGATCCAAGTATTTGATCTCACAATACTAATACCGATTGCTTGAGGGCAAGCAATCTCTGGGAAGGGATGATTGTAATGTCCCCTTTTTGGGCTACCTTATATTGTGCCGGGTCGTTAGCCATTTTACCTTGGTCCGGAGGGGTAATCGTGGCGTGGCAGTGTTCCAGGAGATAATTGGCCTAGGTGGTTTCAATTTCAGGCCAATCGGAGCAGTTTCCGCAGGTTTCCAGGGACTTACTATTTATAGTAAGTCAGCAGGGTTCAGAATTCTCGGCTTTTCAGTAGTGGACTTGGAGTGTCTTGTCGAGAGCTTTCCGGCAAGCTATCACACGTCGGCATCCGAGCTCGTTTAAGCCCACGTTTTAATGCCGGAAGATTTCCTCACTTGTTTATTATTTTACTTTATAACTCAACAGTCATTTTATTTAAAAGTGACTTGAAGTGAAATTATAAAGAGACGAAATGGGCATATGAAGAGTCACAGTGGGGAAACTAAAGAGTCACAACTGCAGCCATAAGAGAAGGTTTTGGAGTCTCATTCAGCATGCTTCAGTTTATGGATATTATTTCTCCTTGAGAATTCGAGAAGCTTCAACTATCGAATCAGAAATCTGAGGACGGAAACCTTCAACATTTCTTGGTGGATTGGACGGAAACCCGATTAATCCCGGTGCGGATTCACTTCAAAGTTCACCAGTGTTTTACCAGGTTCTTTATCATCTAGTCTTACTGTTATTTGCCTGTAGTTCAGATGGAATATTATAATCTATAGTTTTGTATTGTTGTTGTAAAATACATACCATTTTCTGAGAAATTTAATAAAGTTATATCTGCTGGTTATTCGAATATATCTGTTGGATATTTGCATGTTCTATTGAATTTCGAATCTGCATGTGATTTGTTGGTGAAATTTAGTAAATGGCCGATTATTTCAGACCCTCCCTGGTGCTTCAAACTTCTGGATATAACCAAGTGTACCATAATCCTTCCAACATGATGTCAAGTAATAAAGCTATCCCTCTCAGTATTTAGAAACATGGAAACTGGGATAAAAAGAAGCTTCCCAAAACAACATCAATTTTTGTTGATAAAAAAATGGTAAAAGAAACTTTGGAACCACAGTTTTCTCCAAAAATCATCAAAAAAAGCTACTACAAAATAGCACCGTGATTTTGTGGAAAAATCGTCAAATCCAAAATGCGATGCTGAAATCACACACGATTTTCAAAAAATTGTTTCCACAACAAAGAAAAAAAAATTGGGAAAAATTGAGCAAAAACATTTTCCAAAAAATCACAATATTTATGTAAAAAATTGTACAAAACCCAAGAAAAACCACCACATTTTTTGGAAGAAATGTACCAAACCCTAGATTGCAAAAGAGATCCACACAAAAAACTCATGATTTGATGAAAAATCATGTAGAAAAATTTGAAACCCTTCAAATCGAGATGGAAACCCTTCAAAAAATGATGTGATCCTTGCAAATTAAATCTAAGAAACAGTGCCAAAAAAGCTTCATCCTCTTCAAAAAAGTGGTGCTCACTGCAAACCATGAAAGGGGCGCAAAAAAGAATTGTCGCCATGGGAAATCCTTTGTCACGGGAAAGAAGACACAGCTTCTCTGCTAAAAACTGCAAGAAACCTTAAAAACCACAACGCAAAAACAAAACACAGGCAGAGATCTGCATATCACGGCAGAAGCTCGACTAGTCGCAACACTTTCAGACCCAAGAAAAGATAGGTGCAGGAGAAAACCCTCAATCTAAGCTTTATTAGAAAAAAGTTCGGAAAATTCTTCTAAAAATTTCATAAAATTCTAGGATATTGTTATAATTTTTCATAAAAAATCCTTTAAAACTACATGAAATTCATTCCAGGTATAAAAATAGGAATTTAAAAAAATTTCAAAAATCCTATGGGCTCTGATACCATGAAATGATAATCGATTGATATTCAATATTAAACAAAGGAGAGGGATACTCCATAAATAAACAACTACAAGAAGATCTTTCCATAACGGAAGCGATCGAGAACTAAATACAGAAAGGAAACTTCCTCAAACTAACTAAAGACGAAAGACATAAAAGGAAGTTTCTAGATAGTAAATACCAACTTAGATGACCGTTATAACAATATTACAATATTATTTTTTGTAGGCTGGTGTCGGGCTGTTGTATAGACAGATGATTGACACAAGTTCAAGCCTCGTCTAGTACCCAAGCCGGTTTACCCTGTCGCGCACATTGTGGGTCTCATGCTGGTTACTGCGTGGCCCAGTGGGATTAGTCTCGCCTCCGCTCACCCCTTCCTGACCCCAGCTTGGCAATAAGTAAGACCAAGGCAAGGTAGGTTGGACCCACTGAGATACCAAAAAAAAAATTACAATATTATTTTTGTATGTATTATGTTTGGTAATTACAAGCTCATGAAGAAACATCCTGTAAATATGAATAACAACTATCAAGCCAAAGAAGTCTTCCATCTGCCAGTTCATTTTGTTGCCAATTGAAACAAAAATATGTTGAATGCAGGCTTTCAATTCTCCCACAAAATTTTATGACAAGAAGAATCACACATAGGTATATGCTTTTACAGAAACTCTACTATCATATGCTACTTCACATCCTTTTACATAATAATAATTAACCATCAGTTTGGCCTGAATAGCTCATACTCCAAAGGCTTCAATGTAACCCAAAGCTCCAAACACACAACTTTCAATTTGATCTCCGTATTATTCTTATAGAATGAGATAGCATGTCTCCATGAGCACAATCAAGAAATGAAAGAAGAAAAAGACAACAGAAGACAAGCATTTAAACACTAAAACATTAACCATAAAATAGTTTTCTGTGTTCCTCAATTACAAATTAATGTTATTGGGCTGATCCTGCAGCTAATGAAATCAAAATGAATTTATACAATCAGAAACAGTCCTTAACCCACAAGTTCACAATGGAATATAGAAGATCTTGATGTGCAAGAGAAATCAATGAAGGCAGAAAAATTATAAATACAAAAGAATATAAATTGTTCAATGCTAAATACAAACCTTGAAATAGCTTTGCGATCCTGAATCATATACTAATGTTATTGGGCTGCTATTTTGGCTAAAAGTATTAAATGAACTTAAAAGAACATAACAAAGCTCCCTTGATCTACATATTCTCTAGTTCTGTATCAGAAAAACATAATTAAGTTAATCAAAAAGGAAATTATCCAATGAACTGACACATATGTTAGTAATTGTAGGCAGTTTAGATTTTTCCCAGGAAAATGATGTCTATGACATCACTGAATACATGTGCAGGAAGACTTTCAGATATGATAAAGGATCACATTTCAATGATTTTCAAATGCAGTAGAAACATACAATTCCAGAAAAATGAGCATACCTCCCATTCTTCCTCACTCTCTATTCCCTCTGCTGTTACTATAAGAGGTTTCATTTGCAGTAAGTAATCTCTAAGAGAAATAGGAGGCTTCTCGTCAATATCTGGGTTTGTTCCAAAGTCCTCCATATAATATTCAGGTTCAAACTCCAACTGCAATCAAAACACGTAAATCATAGGATAGTCAACACTAGCAGCAAAGTGTACGTGTCATCAAACTGCAGATAACCATAAAGTACCCCATGTCTGATATTTTACAGGCAATGGGAAAGTAAAGGCAACAGGAAAATGACTAGAAATTGGGAAATTTTAATGTCTGTTTTGCATGCAGATGCACAAGGTCAAGTAAACTTTAAATAAGTGAATGAATATCTACGGCATTCCCAGGTAGTGAAACAAAAACATTATTAGATATTATCTACAGACTAACACCAAGAGGCTGCAGAGCTAATACTTTCTGTTCTGCTCCTGCATTTCAAATTCTTCTCACATGGAAAGAAAAGGCAAAAGGAAAATGACTAGAAATTGGGAAATTTTAATGTCTGTTTTGCATGCAGATGCACAAGGTCAAGTAAACTTTAAATAAGTGAATGAATATCTACGGCAATCCCAGGTAGTGAAACAAAAACATTATTAGATATTATCTACAGACTACCACCAAGAGGCTGCAGAGCTAATACTTTCTGTGCTGCTCCTGCATTTCAAATTCTTCTCACATCAAAGATGGTTTAGAATTGACAATCTGGATGCACAGTTTTCACTTTTCCCAATTTAGAAAAAGTAGGCATCAGGGATGCAAGTTTCATGATATTATATCATCCTTTTCTGATAGTACAATTATTGCTAGAATGTATAGAATATTAAATGAACCATTATGCTCTTGAACCTTTGCCAATTCAGAATCAAATATTAAAATATCTATCTCTCAGATATCATTGAATTAGCATCCTCCTCTGATAGTACAAGCACTGCTTCGTACTGCTGCATGTTATGTTGATCCAAATATCCTCGAAACTTTGCCAATTAAGAAGCAGGCATTGGGCAGTCTAGTTGAGTTTAAAATTTTAAACTCTGATAAAAAATGGTGGAGAGACGGGGTTTAGGGTTTAGGCAGAGCCATGGCGGCAGGTTGCAGAGGTTGAACTGGAATGTAGAGCGTCAAGATGGAAGGGGTCCCTTTCGAAGACATTCGGGGCCTCGATGGCCTTTTAGTAATCATAGAAACTCTCAACCCTTCGCAGGATGGAAGGGTTTCCCTGAAAAGGATCGGGCCAAGAATGGGAAAAGAGTGGAGAATACAATGACAAGGCATGGGAGCCAGCGGAATGATCCGAGGAACCCTCATCCAATGACGAGGTTTACCTCTGCAAATCTTGGTGCGAAAGTGGATTTCAACACGGTAGCTCAGAAATTCTGGAGGCCTCAGCTAGCAAAGAGGCAAGAGCAGGAATCCATTGCTGAACCCTCTGGTGTGAAATGCACAATGGTAGGCTTGGAGGTTTCAAACCAATCTTGAATGGAAATGGTAAGTTTTTTGAAAGACCGTGCCTTTTTTCTAAAATGGGGTGGGGATTGGCTGGCTGTGAGAAAGGTGAAAACCTGGTGTGATAAGCAATGGGGGAACGTGAGAAGCTTTAAGATTTTGGAAAATGGTTCTATAATGATAACAGTGGAGAGTGCCCAGGACAGATATTGGATTTTCAAATGTGGCCCTTACTTTCTGGAGGGAAAGGGGTTTTATATGAAACAATGGGAATCGAATTTTGATCCAACAAAAGAGGTTATTCAGACATATCCCATATGGGTAGGTCTGCGAAATTTGCCTCAGGAATATTGGAATGCGGAGTCGTATAGGCGCATCGGGGATAAGTTAGGAAAGTTTGTTAAGGCGGTGGAGATGGTAGATAGAGTCTCCTTCAAGATGTTCCCACGGTTATGCATCCAATGGAATGCTTGTCATCCCTTGCCGGAAATGATAGAGCTGCTTTCTCCAGAAGGGGTATGGAAATAGGCCCTGTTGATTGAGGAAGAGCTTTTAGTTTGTGAAGTGTGTTTGAGTGAAGATCATGAATCTGGGGATTGTTTTGAACCGGTGAGAGGAAAGGGTTTGGAGGAAGATTTGTTATTACAGAGGGCGATGAGTCTTTATGAAACTCATGCGAGTCAGGTGAAAAAATCATGCAAGGAACGTTTGGCAATGGCAGCTGAATGGGAGTGCGAAATTTTAAGTTATAATGGCTTGGATGCAGAATGTGGAAGATGGGATGGTTGGGCAATGGGTAATTTGGAGGAAAATATTTTTGGTATGAATGAGACGTCTCCTAAGTTGTTGATATCTCAGACAGAATGTCAAGCAGAGCGAGTATCAACTTGGGAAAATAATGATTTGGATGGAGGCGCGAGGTTGCGGAAGACACCTACGGATCCTTTGTTAACTGAAAGGGAGATGGAGGAGACTCCAGATTGTCAGGGTGTGCAATCTAATGAAGGTTCTCCCAATAAGCCCATAGGTGAGTCCTTTACTCCGGAGGAGGATATGAGGATGAATGATCGAATGTCCAGTAGATTAGAAAATCCTGATAAGGAGATCCAGGAGGTTTCTACAAGGGTGGATGTTGAGGACAAGGAAAGGTTGTTGGAGGAAGGTTTACTGACAGATAGCAATTTCAAGGATATTCAAATCTCTCCTATCAGGAATTTGGAGTCTTCTTTCAATTCAATGAGGGACTCTAGTGGTGCAATTATGGAATCGGATTCGGAGGAAGAGTTAGAGGATGACCCAAAAGATTTTTTGGGTCTAGAAGATGATCAGATGATGTGTGACTGGAGAACTCTATCTCAAATAGATGCAAAGGATCCTAAAGTCAAAGTTGGAAAACAAAAAAAAGGGGGACGTAAGTCTAACAAGTCTTTGATTCAATTAGCGAGTAGTGTTGCAGGTCAAGGCAAATTGAGATTGGGAAGAGGCTATGTCTCTTCCCGGAAGCAATGGAGTTGCTTTCGTGGAATGTCAAGGGCTGCAATGCCCCTGACAAGATTCGCTTGATCAAGTGGGGTTTTGATCAAGTGAGACCTGATCTAGTTTTATTACAAGAGACTAAGATTAAGCAAGAGGATTCTGAAGTTATGAATAGATGTTTTAGTAGATGGAAATGTTCTTGGATGGCAGCTCAAGGTGCCTCAGGGAGATTAGGGGTGCTTTAGAAAGAGGACTCAGTATATGTGGTTATTATGCAGCAGGATCAGCAATGGCAATGGTTAAAAGTTGTGTCAAAGCAATTAGGTGTTGGTTTTAATCTCTTTAATGGATATGGTCCAGTGCAAGATAGACTGAAACGCGCATTATGGCAGTCGCTTTCAGTTCTGTTGCATGCTTTGAGAGAGGAGATTGTTTTGTTGGGTGGCGATTTCAATGCTATTCTCAATCCTGTAGATAAGCGTGGGGGTAGAGGTTGGATGTTACCTAGTCAAGTAAACTTCAATCAATTTGTGGTGGATAATGGCTTATTTGATATTCCCTTCAAAAGAGGAGAGTTCACTTGGACGAATCGCAGGGTTGGGTTTGTCAACATCACCGAGAAGCTGGACAGGTTCCCCTTAGTAGGGGATTGGGCAAGCTTTCATTGGACATAAGAGGCTGATATTCTACCAATACATGGATCAGATCACTTCCCAATAGGCCTGCGTTTACGGAAAGACTCTTCTCCAGATAGATGTCCTTTTTAAGTTTGAAGCTATGTGGCTGCAGGCGGATGGATTCAGGGATTTAATCAAAAAATGGTGATTGACCTCTCCAGATGTGGAAGGTAATAAAGCCTTTATTTTCTTTAAAAAATTGCAATTTCTTAAAGAGCAGTTGAAGGTCTGGAACAGAGTGCACTTTCATAACATTTTCAATAAAAAGTTATTATTGGAGGAATCTATAAAGGAGTTGAATGATAAAGTGATTGAAGGAGGGATGGTGGAGGAGGACTTTGAAAAGGAAAAATCCCTTAGTAAGGAATAAGTTGAGGTTCTAGCAAGGGAAGAGATCTTTTGGAGGCAAAAGTCTAGGGAGACTTGGTTGAATGAAGGGGACCACAATACTAAGTTTTTTCATAATTCAGTGAAGATGCATAGGGCTCATAATAAAATTTTCTCCATCATGGATAGGAATGGTCATGAGCTCCAAGATCCAAAGACAATCAAGGATGAGGCTGTGGCGTTTTTCAAAAGGAAAGGGCAAAGAGAATCTGTAGGTTTGTCTGATGCTAAAAATGTCTTGAGATGTATTCCGCACAAGATCTTTGAGGCACAAAACAAGATGTTGACTGAACAAGTTTCAATGGAAGAAGTAAAGAAGGCTTTATGGGGTTTAGGTAGAGATAAGGCGTCGAGGCCGGATGGCTTCTGAGCATTGTTCTTTCAGGCCTTTTGGGATTTGTTAGTGGAGGACATTTGGGCAGTGGTGGAAGAATCTCATAGAGGAGGCTTTGTTTTGAAGGACTTGAATAACACCTTTATTGCTCTGATCCCTAAGAAGGATGAGTTGGTAACCTTTGTGGATTTTAGACCGATAGCACTTTGTAGTACCTTGTATAAGATTATCTCAAAAGTAATGGAAAACAAACTGAAGCGGGTGTTGGATGATGTTATTTCAATTGAGCAGAGTGGTTTCTCACCTGGGTGCTCCATCTACGAGGGAGTTATCATTGCTCGTGAGATGATTCACTCAATCAGGACTAGGAAACTGGAAAAGATGATGGTGAAATTGGATATTAAGAAGGCCTATGATGAGGTTGACTGAGAGTTTCTTCTTAAGGTGTTGGAAAGTTTTGGTTTCAACAAGAATTGGGTAGGTTGGGTAAGAAGTTGTATTTCCACCCCTTGTTTTTCAGTTTTGGTGATTGGTAGTCCACAAGGGTTTTTTGAAATGGAGAAGGGCATTAGGCAGGGGGGCCCTCTCTCCCCCTTTTTATTCATTTTGATGGCAAAGGTGCTTGGGAAGCTAATTTCTTGCAGGCGAGAGGAGAGTTCTTGAAAAGGGGTAAAAGTGGCGGTGGGGGTTGAGGTTGTCTCTCATCTTCAATTCGCAGAAGACACCTTTCCATCTGGGGAAGCCTCTGAGAGAGAGGCTAGAGTTATGAAAAAGACTCTGGATGTGTATGGACGGGTTTCAAGGCAAAAAATTAATTGGCATAAATCTAAGGTGTTTTTCTTCAACACCCCCCAATATAAACAGAGGGCAATATGTAGTATTATGAACATTAGAAGAGGCTCTTTGCCAGGTAGATATTTGGGGATTCCTCTGTTCCAAGGGAGAAATAAGGCTGACTCATGGAATGGCCTACTTGAGAAATGTTTGAAAAGATTGGAAGAGTGGAAAGGTCGTTGGCTCACCTCGGCAGGATGCATTCTTATGCTGAAATTTGTTGTCTCTATTGTTCCTATTTTTTCCATTATGTGTCTGAACATTCCCAAAAAAGTGATCAATTCGATTGAGAAAAAAATGAGGAAGTTTTTTTGGAATGGCAATAGTGAGGAGGATAAACTTCCTTTGTTGGCATGGAAGAAGATTTGCAGGCCTAAAGAGTATGGGGGTGTTGGTCTCAGTGACTGGAATTTGATGAATATTGCTCTAGGAGCAAAACTTGTATGGAACTTGTATAAGTGTTCGGATCAATTATGGGTTAAAATTCTCAGAGCAAAGTACCTGGATTCAGGAGAGGCTGAGAGAATTTTGACAATCAGGAATCCCCCTGCAAGGTCAGCCATTTGGAACTTCATCCTGTCTTGTAGGCATGTTATTAATAACCATATTTCTTGGAATACTAGGGATGGCTTAAAGGCGAAATTCTGGGATGATTCTTGCAATGGCTATCCGGTTCTTGGTGATGACCAGCGGAATGTAGAACTTAAAGAGATCCTTTGTGAAAGGTGGGGGGAGAAGGTAGCCGATTATTTGGAATGGGTTGATGATCCTTTAGGTGGGGGTTGGCAGTGGAAGGATTGTAATGTAGATTGGTTGACAGGACAGCAGCAAGAGGTGTTAAATAATGTGTTTAAAAGTGGGGAGGTTTGTAAGGTGGATAGGGAGGATAATGTCTTTTGGTGTGTGTCCTCTTCTGGTGAGTATTCAGTGAAACTAGGGTATGGTTTGGTGTCCAAATGGTGAAGGGGTTAATTTTGAGGCGAGTGACCTGTGCTGGAGTAAGGATTGCCTTCCCAAAGCTGGATCCTTTGCTTGGCTGGCGTTCAAGGGAGGATTCTTACAAGTGAAAGGCTTAAAAGATTGGGAATTTATGGCCCAACTCGATGTGTAATGTGCCGAAATCAAGAGGAGTTTGTGGATCACCTCCTTCTTAATTGCTCGGAAGCTGCAGCCTATTGGAACATGGTGAGATGTAAATTGGGCCCTTGGATGCCAAATTTAAATTAAAAAATTGTTAGCTGGCCGAGGGCTAAAATGAAATCTGTTTTGTCTAGTATTTGGTTGGTCATCCCTTCGATTGTAATTTGGGAGATTTGGAAAGAGAGGAATAGACACATTTTTCAGTAGAAGAGGAGTTGTTGGAAAGGTTGTTTTGGTGTATTGATCACTTGATAGAGAAAGTAATGAGTGCTGCCACTTTAAGGAGCAGTTCCTCAAGGCTTCTTTTTACAAAAGAAGATAGTTGGATCCAAAAACAATGGCCAGGCATAAAAATGAGAAATGACCATTGTTGGAAAAAAGGTTCAGTTGCTGGAGGTTCTAAAGAATTGGTTCAATGGTCTGCTCCTTGTTCGGGGTGGGTCAAGGCAAATTTTGATGGTGCTGCCAAGGGTAATCCTGGCCCTTCAGGTGCAAGGGTTATTTTCAGGAATCATGAAGGGATGACAATAGCTTTCGGAGCGAAACAGCTGAGGGATGGAACTAACAATTTGGCGGAAGTGAAGGCAGCATTAATGACGGTTCAATGTGCAAAATCGTAAGGAGTTTCGAAATTGCATTTAGAAGGTGACTCCTTGGTGATAGTGGATGCCATCAGACAGAGCAGGGTAAATGCTTGGCATTTAGTAAATTATGTTAAATCAATTCAAGATCTTTTAGAAAGTTTTGAAGATTTTATGGTGACTCATATTAAGAGGGGGGAATGGAGAGGTGGATGCTTTGTCAAAATGGGCAACTAGTTTCCAAGTGGTTGGTGAATTTCAATTTGAAAAATGTTACCATTGGGAAGGGTTTTTGGAGGATGATTTTTCTAATGTTTGAGTTAAGTAGTATAGTTACACTCGCGGGAGTTCCTTAATTTAGGTGCATAATTAATTATTATGATGTTGGTTGGTTTAGGTGTTCATATTTGAGGAAGTGGCTTGAGGAGGTCATCATCATTAAGGAGTAAGATCCTTCAGGGATTATGAAATTGACGGCACCTATTATGAAATGGGCTGCTTTAAGTACGGGAAAGCTAATGAATTGATAGGTTTTGCGTGCGGAAGTTTATTAAAATGGAGCTTGGCGGAGAAGTATTGTGAATTGAAGTTGGCTTTATTTTTTGGCATTGCAGGGTTTGGGTGATTATGGAGCCTACCTTCACGTTCAAAACGTTGAGGCAGCAGAAGGCTTTGTTAGGGCCTGCAGCGGACCATTGCTTGAAGCTACTTTTGAATTGTCCTTCCCATGGGGTAATTAGGGCGGTGCAGCGAACGTTAGGGAATTTGTTTCAAAATGCCAAGCACCATTGGAAGGTTAATGCAGATATAGCGGAGATGATAATGGTGTGGGGTTTGGAATTGAATGAGGATATTGAAGTGGTGAAATGGGTTATGGTTTCTTTGTTTCCAAAGAACTTGATTGTGGGTCTAGACTCTCTTCTTGAATGGGCATTCCCAAGCTATGGTTTTGACTATAGTGAGTGTTTTGGGAATATGGAAGAAGGAATGGAGATAGGTCGTTATTCCTTCTTATGGTGGCCGAGGAATGTGGATCAGCATGCTTATAAAGCTGAAATTGCAGTGGAGTGGGGGAAGTTGAAGGAGGAGATTCGGCTATTTGAGGAGACAAATGCTTGTCGAGTTCGAGGGTTTCTGGTGACTCATCCCCGTAGACGCCATTTGGTTACTTATCGACGCTGGAGAAGGGTGGTGAGGATTGTTTTTCTGCAAGCATGAAATGTTTAGGGAAAGTTCTAAATTTTGTTAAAGGACCTGGTTTTTGGAATGGGATGGTCCGAGTTTTGAAACTGGTATGCTAAAGTGTAGTTGGGCGGAATGCGATGAGGCATGCGAGTAAGGTAGTTAATCCTGTTTCGGAAACAATGCTAGTGAAGGCAGACAGGGGTGGTCGTGACTGCAAAATTTGACAAGGCTGGTGGGAAGCCTGATGGTGTCTGGTTTTTTGTCGACGGGAGCTCACGGGACTGTAGGTCGGATCCTGCTATGGCAAGGAGAGCAATTCCAAAGGGAGGGTGTAATGATTGATTGGTGGCTGTCCTTGAAATGTATACAGTGGAAGGCGAGTCCTGTTATTTTCATTAAAACTTAGATATGTTCATATGAATGAATATTGTATGTAAAGCCTAGAGAGAGGCAATATAATATATATTTGAATGGGGGACTCTTATGTCTCGATGGGGTGGTTAGGTTTATAGTTTTTGGTTTTTGAAGCCAAGGGATGAGCCCTCTTTTATGATGTACTTAATCTTCCTTTTATATTAATAAAATATTATTACAGACGAAAAAAACAAAACAGGCATCAGGATTCAATCCTGACATTGTTTAATGCATTTGAAACCTCTTATGATGGTTGTAACATTGCTTCATGTTATACACGTCAAGAGGATCACTATGAATTTAAAGATTGTTTGTGCATGTGCGTTACTTTGGAGTAATTATGTTTGTAATCTTACACATTTCAATTCTATCCAAATCTTTTACTGCAAATTGATGGAATTTTCGGTGCTAAGGTATATAGAAACAATTTGAGGAAGTCTGAGAATATAAGAGAAGTAATGTTGTTGCCATAAATTATTGTGGGATATGATTGAAAGCTGGTCCTGCAGAAAACATTGTTACTGCTATCGTTTTTTTCTACAGATAGGTGGAGGTAGAAACGAAACAGTAATTGCAAATATATCCAAATGTAATGTCCCCTTTTTGGTATTGCCCTAATTTTTGCCCTAAAATCACAAATTCCATTAAAATAAGATTTGTAAGATCATTAGAAATAAACTTTACCAATTTAAATGCCTTTTAACAAGATAATTCTTGATTTAGAACCTGCAATCACCAAATAAGGAACAAGTATATGCAAACTGACTATATTTGTTATGGATTCTCACAATAATTCTTCAATATGGACTATCCTTCACAAATAGTGCCTTTGTATGATGTAACTCATGCCCATTCCACCGCAGGCCTTATTCCCTTGCCTTTGTATGATGTAGCTCATGCCCATTCCACTGCAGGACTCTTGCCTTTGTATGATGTAGCATGGCCCATTCCACCGCAGGCTTATCCTTGGCCTTTGTATGATGTAGCATGGCTCATTCCACCGCAGGGCTTATCTATCTTGTGAGGAAGTAGTCTTTAGTACAGTAAGGGATAGAATTCTACCCAAGTTACCCGTCTCATCACAGACTGATACATGTATTACAATAGGGTACAGAGTCTGATCCTTCATATAAAAACCATGTGCAAAACCTAAGATGGGATGCAGTGCTTATATATATTTCAAGTATATATACAAATTGAGATTAGGTAATTTCCTGATGTTTATGCTAATAATCTGTAGGTGATGGATACAACCATATAATCTCAGAATTATATATTCGTATCTATATCAGATAGGAGCTTACCTCTGACTCTGTTCTGTGTTTCAGAATTCGTAGGATTTCCTGGAACTGGTCTAGTTAGGTCTTCGCTCCTGTTTGCTCGTAGAAAGGACTCTCCTTATTTCTTATACCTTCAATTGTTCCTGATTTTCGGTTGGCTGAGTCTTATGTGCTGTCGTTTCCTGTATGATGTTCGTTGTGGTTTTTGTTTTCTGCTCAGAATATCAGATGATATATTTTCCTCTCATTAATATTACCTTTGAAAGATATAAAAATTATATATTCTTCATATAAGTATCCCTGTATGGTATGTTGCTTCATATAAGTATCCCTGTATGGTATGTTGCTGACAGAGTTTGCTGACTGTATCATATGTTTTGTTGCTGATTGGATATTAAATGCTGATTGGGTTATTCAATGCTGATTGCTTATTGAAGTCTGATTCGATGATGTATATAAGATGCTATTTTTTTTCCCAAACTGGTCTTTTCACTTCCCATTTTATACCCATGTGGGGTGGTGAGGGTGACCCTTGAGGAAGGGTCGGGACTCCTGATTTTTTTATGGAGTCAAGGCATCGTGACTATTAGCAGTTGTTATTTTTTTATATTATGATATATATTTTTAATATAGTATATTTAATATATAATAATTACTATATTTTATAATATATTTTTAATGGTATTTATATTTATATTGAAATGTTTGTTATTTAAATATATTTATATTTAATGTTTGGTATATATATTTATTAATATATTATAATATATTTCAGATTTATATTATGAAATATTTAATTAATATATATTTCAGCTGTATAGCATTGATATATATTATAATTATATTATGTTATGTTATATTATGATAATTTCTGATATATTATCAATTAATATATTATATTGATTTATGTTATTTATTATTCATATTTTTATATTTTGATTATTATTTATTATTAAATCTTTCGTGGTAAAGCTTTAATCGATTCTCTTTACCTGTCACTTTGCAATTTTGTCTTTTAG
The DNA here is from genome assembly GCA_027943335.1 of Chamaecyparis obtusa. Classification (NCBI taxonomy): domain Eukaryota; kingdom Viridiplantae; phylum Streptophyta; class Pinopsida; order Cupressales; family Cupressaceae; genus Chamaecyparis; species Chamaecyparis obtusa. Next base: position 1,431,978 of record BSBK01010625.1, on the reverse strand, counting down.
AGAATTTGCAAAATTGGTGTGAAGTAAATGGGATATCACAATAGGGCTTCAAACAGGAGACATGACTTAAAAACTGACAAAAATCCATGCTACCTCTTCTCGTTGACAAGATGTTTTGAATGTCTTAGCAAATTTATGCAATACGCAGATCACCCTGAGATAATGTGTTTTGTCAAAAAAATTAAAAAACACATGCCTTGGGTAGACTCATATTAGACATTCTATATATTTGTCTGTTAGCATTAATTTTTCCCTAATCAATAAAGTCTTAGTTATTATTACGATAATAGATAGTTTCTAATTTTATCTCTCTTTCGTCTATTTCTAATGGTCACTCTTTTTGTAATGTTTCCATAAACTCCTATTCGTTATGGAAACTTTCTCTTTCACTCTACAAGAATGTTTCTATTTCCTCTCTCGTGTTCGTTATAGAAACATTCTCTTGTATCTTGTATATATAGATCATTCATGATCATTGTTTAATAACACATTTCATTATTTTATCGCAATATGGTATCAGAGCAAATTCCTGGCCTCTTCGAAAATCTTTAATTTCTTTTTTGAAATTATTAGTTCAAGATTTTCAAAGCTTTTTTGCCCTGAGTGTGTTCAAAATTTGCATTTGTTTTTCCTCACCCACCCATCTAGGGTTTCTGCATTTTCGACCAGGGCTTTGACCCTTCAGTTCAAGTCGGAATTTTTTTATTGCAAATTCCTTGTGGGTTTTTCAAGAGCTCTGTTGGTTCCCAAAACCACAAATTGGAAATCCAAGAGCCTGTCAATTCTCCAATAGGATTCCAAATTAGTTCTGGCCAATGAACGAGAATAATCCAAATTCACCTGCACTTTAGGCTTCGCTACACCTAGGCAGGTAAACCTTCACCTTGAACTTGATCACCTTATTCAAGGCTTTTCTATAGCGAAATTAAGCTTATGAGTTCTCCGGTTGGCAAAATCGTCAAACTCGATCAATATAAAGTTATGTGATTAATTGAAATGATTTGAATGTTTGTGTAAGGTTTATCAATAATTGATTAGATATTTGCAAAAAGGAAGTAAATAGATTTATGACTTCAATTAATAACTCCAATAATTATATTCCAATGATTTTAAATGACCAGTGCCTTTGTTTATCCGGGCAATAGAGTCAACTACAACAAGGATTATTACGTACAACTTCATGAGACAATATTTATTTAAATATCATCAATTACCCCTGTGCTCTGCAAAAGATAAATCTTATATGCAATTCTCCGTTAGTCCAAAAAGAATTTAACTTCTCCGGCTGGAAGTCCGATTAGACAGAGATAAGGAAACACATTTATATTTCACACTATTCTGATTGTCGAACAAAGAATGCAGGAAATATCCAATGCAATAATAAAACTTTGTCGGAATAATTCAATAATATTTTTATTGATCACAAAGGACGAATCCACATTTTAATTGCAATCTCTTTGCCTTGAAAATAAACAAAAGAGTCTTTTATTTATTATTAAAATATAATATTGAAATTTATATTTAAGTCATGCTTTAATATTTACATCTTCCCTTACAAATATTCTTCTTCTAATTACTTATTTGAATCTGTCCCTCCCTCTGCATTTTACATTATGTATATATATGTGTTTGAGTGGCTTTCACACCTCTTTAGGGTGAAAAGACACAACCCTTGTTACAAATTATTTTGAAAAACAATAAACTAACTAAAAAATAACTACCTAACTTTCAGATTTGGGTCTAGTCGAAAAACCAAAACACCTCGTGGAAAGCTAATATTTTTGTTGGAGATAAGAAATTTGATTTCCCGAATTGGGTCATTTTTAGATTTTTAAAATGCGACCATCTTCAAGCTCTGTTGGCATCATCTTTGCAGTAGGTCGAAATTCCAGCATTTTCTTAAGGCTTCGATTAGTTAGTTCTATTTATTTGTGTCATAAAGCTTCCTTCCTTTGATTTTTTTAGTATGGAGAAACTTGCTTATTGATAATGGATTTGGACTCTCAAATTTTAGGGTACCACCAAGCTCAACTAGGTTGTGGTCCGTTTTTTCTGGGTGCCTCGATTTTTGAGCCAACGAATCCAGAATCTGGCAGCATATTCCTTTTGCGTTTTTGCACATCTCAACTGGGTCAGTCTCACTTTTTCTAGGTGCATCGTTTTCCATTTCTCAATTTTCAAGCCAGCAAATTCAGAATCTGACAATAGATTCTATCTGGGTTTTTTGAGCTCTTCACTGGGTGTCTCTTCGAATTCTCTGTCTTCCGTTAATTTGTCTTGAAGTTCGTGCCCTTTTCTAATTTTTCACGTTTTTTCTTTGAAAAACATACTATGGCATCTCTCACTAGTCTTATGCTAGAAGGCAGTCAGCATTTCAACGGAAAGAATTACGACACCTGGAAGCAGCACTTGTTGACGATTTTCGAGTACCGTCACCTTGAGGCGCTTGTTCAGGGTACCGAGACTCGTCCTACCACAGTCGATGCAACTCAAGACAAATTTGATAAGCGTAATCATGAAGCGGTTATGCTCATTAAGCTTTCGGTTACTGATGATCAACTGCCTCAAATCCCGTTTGGCAAGACAGCTGCAGAGATCTGGACAGTATTGAAGGATCTCCATGAAACATCAGATAAAAGCAGAGCCTTCTTTCTACAAACCTCTCTGATCAACCCGAGGCTGCCTTTTACGCTTTCTGGGGACATGCAAATTTCTATTTTTTTGAAGATAGATTGACCATTAAGGGAGGGTATTATGATAATAGATAGTTTCTAATTGTATCTCTCTTTCGTCTATTTCTAATGGTCACTCTTTTTGTAATGTTTCCATAAACTCCTTCTGTTTGTTATGGAAACTTTCTCTTTCACTCTACAAGAATGTTTCTATTTCCTCTCTCTTGTTCGTTATAGAAACATTCTCTTGCATCTTGTATATATAGATCATTCATGATCATTGTTTAATAACACATTCATTATTTTACCACAATAGTTATTAGATCCTAAAGCCATAGGATAAATTTATTTATTTTTTATTGAAAACTCCTAGTGAATCTTTTTACCCTTTTGTGTATGAATTTTTCCTACATTAAAGAAATTTTGTCCTTGAAATGGCTAAGATTATTATTCGTTTTGTAATTATGTATTTAGATTGTCCTACACTTTTTTTTTGCCTTTTAGGTAAGATTTCTTGGAGTGTCACTTCTTTACAAGGTGTCACCATATTCCTTAAAAAGAATATGGGAGTGGCACTCATTTGTTAGGTGTTTACAAGAAAGATTTGAGTGTAACTCACTTTTTTTGTGTACACACTTTTTGTCATGACGAATATGACATTGAGCAACACATTAATGCAAACTTCAAAGTGACAAATATAGAGGCTTAGAGTGACATTCATAACTTCTCTTTCCGCCTCTATTAAAATGAAGTTATCCATCCCCTTTTCTTTATGGTATACTTAGTTATCTTGTTATCATGAAATTCTTAAAATTCTTTTATAGTGGTAAGATTATCTTGAAACTCTTAGGTTTCTTTTATAGTGGTGAGATTCATAGTAAAATTTGAAGTTGTCATTTTCATTAATACACAAGGGATTTTCTCCAGTCAAATGGTTTATCCACTTCAAAATGTTGAAGTTGCATAGCTGTGATAGAGACTTCAATTTTAATTTTGCTATTACCTTCTTATCTGTTTATGTAAGAAGTTTTTGGTGAGCCTCACTGATGATGCTCATGATTCTTCAGTCCGCTTATCTGTGCTGACATGGACACTGTGTGTAATGTTGTATCACTGTTGTTGGTGATTAAGCAAGTGCTTAATCACCAACAACAGGTATATTATCTATTGGGCCGTGCTCCTTATATTAGGCATCATCAAAATTTTGGTATTGTAACTTTGATATTAACCGATTTATATTATTGGTTCCATGTTTTGTTTCATAGCATCTATATGACCGTTATTGTTATCGGTCTTATTAATTTTATTGGCATTATATCATTCATGCTGGCTGTTGAGTGTTATCGGCATCCATGTTGTGTAACGCCTGATGTAATGGCGCTTCACCTTACTTGGTGGAACGCCAAGTAAGGTGAAGCACCACCTTCCTAGGCGCTCATTCATTCCAAAAGGCAAATATTCATTGTATCGTTTTCATCATAAAAGAGAGGCCCGTCTGTTCTGGGCGTGATTCATATACTACAAGGAAACCTCGAAGAAACAGAAGATCGGAATATTTAGCAGTGACAGAGATATATATATGCTTTGCATAGCGTATGAAAGGCTGCGTTCAGTTCATGCTTATCTTGTAATGTATTCTCTTCTTCATTGCTTCGCAATGAAGCCTTCAGCACTCTCAATTATTTTTGCATAGTGATATTTTATTCTTAATCTGTGAGAGATTAGGATCGATCTTCTGTAATCGGTTTATTTGGCTTTCAATAAAGAATATACTCTTTCTGTGGGCTGGGTTGTTTCCCTCGGTTAGGAGGGTTTTTCCCAGGATAAAAAGTTGTGCCTTCTGCTGTTGTTCTTTTTTTTGCACTCTTATTTTATCCTGCTATATTCTGGTTCAAATTTAACAAAAAAATCTTGACTCACCTTCATGGTGTCATTAATTTCCTTCAATTTATTAATTTGTTTTGTGTTGCTTATGATTCATGATTAGTAGTTATTACCTTCTTTATCTGTTTATGTAAGAAGTTTTTGGTGAGCCTCACTGATGATGCTCGTGATTCTTCAGTCCGCTTATCTGTGCTGACATGGACATTGTGTGTAGTGTTGTATCACTGTCGTTGGTGATTAAGCAAGTGCTTAATCACCAACAACAGGTATATAATCTATTGGGCCATGCTCCTTATATTCGGCATCATCAAAATTTTGATATTGTAACTCTGATATTAACCGATTTATATTATCGGTTCCATGTTTTGTTTCATAACATCTGCATGACCATTATTGTTATCGGTCTTATTTATTTTATTGGCATTATATCATTCATGCTGGCCGTTGAGTGTTATCGGCATCCATGTTGTGTAATGCCTGAAGTAATGGCGCTTCACCTTACTTGGTGGAACGCCAAGTAAGGTGAAGCGTCACCTTCCTAGGCGCTCATTTATTCCAAAAGGCAAATATTCATTGTATCGTTTTCATCATAAAAGTGAGTCCTGCCTTTCTGGGCGCGATTCATATACTACAAGTAAACCTCGAAGAAATAGAAGATCAGAGTATTTAGCAGTGACAGAGATATATATATGCTTTGCATAGCGTATGAAAGGCTGCGTTCAGTTCATGCTTATCTTGTAATGTATTCTCTTCTTCATTGCTTCGCAATGAAGCCTTCAGCACTCTCAATTATTTTTGCATAGTGATATTTTATTCTTAATCTGTGAGAGATTAGGATCGATCTTCTGTAATCGGTTTATTTGGCTTTCAATAAAGGATATACTCTTTCTGTGGGCTGGGTTGTTTCCCTCGGTGAGGAGGGTTTTTCCCAGGATAAAAACTTGTGCCTTCTGCTGTTATTCTTTTTTTTGCACTCTTATTTTATCCTGCAATATTCTGGTTCAAATTTAACAAAAAAATCTTGACTCACCTTCATGGTGTCATTAATTTCCTTCAATTTATTAATTTGTTTTGTGTTGCTTATGATTCATAATTAGTAGTTAGTTGATCATGGCATAGTTTTTTCCCAACATTGTCTAAATGCAAATAGAGAATGAGATTTAATCACATCAAACAATAGAAACTATTTAATAGGCTTTTGTCTTAGCCCACATATATCCATTATAACTAAAAATGCATACCCAAAAACCTCCTTTTGACAGAATTTTGTACTCATTTTAGGTGTTCCTTTTTCAATGTGTCTCAAACCCTTGTGTGAGCCCTCTTCATCATTATCCATGACATTTTTTTCTTGTCCACCTAACATTTAAGTTGTTTGTTTTCTCTCATTTGTTTTGGACCCTTCTTTTCACCTTATTTACCTCGCATGTCCCTTTCCAATGATCAAATTGATATGAAATCACCTCCCACTGCCTTATCTTAGCCTCCTTTACCTTCCTTAGAGATTTGAGACCTCCATAAGTAAAATCAATCATGCCTCCAAAAGATGCTTGCATCATTGCCTGTACCCTTGATCAATAAGGCCAATTTTGTTAAATTTTGCAACCAAAGTTACCAATAGCTCATTTATGACGCAACTACCCTATTTTTTGTATTCACTTGCACTACTTCTTTTTAAAATAAAAATAGGCCCCTATTCTTCTCATTTACCATCCTTGCAATCTATCTTCCCACAGATGCTTTACACTTTGAAGCAACGGATTTGTTGTGCAAGTACTCTTGGAGGGATTTGTTGAAATTTGTGCTATCAGAGTGTTCTCATGCTTTGGAGATTGTTTCTCTTTGGTCTTGGCTCTATTGTAGCTTGATTTCTTCCTCTTGTCTCTAGATGTTGTCCATCTATTTTCTCCAACTCTCTAGCCATAAGAAACCAAATTTTCTGGTCTACTTCTGCCCAACTTCTTGCCATACTTTAGTCTCCCAACCCCTTCACATGTCTGTGTGATCATCTCTTTCCAACTCCTAACCATTGTCCTTTGTTGCGCATGCACCTTCTAAGGTTAGCCTTTACATCCTAGGTTTTTTATCCACCGTTATTGTCCATTGTAACTACTTGTTCCAATGTCTAAGGTCTGCATACATCCTTTGTCAAATGTTTCATGTGCTGTTTTGTTGAAATAAGACACATGGAGACTGGAGCTACTAAGACAAGCTCCCTCTTAACACTTTTTCTTGTAGGGTTTTGTTTCGTGCAAGTGTTCAATGAAGATTTGAGAAAAGGGTCAGTTATCAAAAAGAAGTTCATTGTAGATCATCATGGAGCTCCCAAAAAGTTTCAAGCCATTATCTGACAAAATCCGCCTCACCATTAGAAGATGGCCTCGTTTCTAAGTGCACCCCTTTGTCAGAGGATTGCTCCTAACATCACAAAACTTTTCCAAAAACAGCTTTTTGTCATTTTAGCTTCATATTTTGCTTTCACTTTTTGTTCAAAAGATTGCAAAACCTACAAGATCCCTTCCCTAGCCACCTACGAGAATTTACCCACTCTAGCAAAGTTGACAAACTCCTCTTAAAGAACATGCCTCCAATCTCCAGTGCCCCTTCACAGAGAGCATAACAATAATGGATATTAACTGTATCTTAAGGTTAGCCTTTACATCCAAGAGTTTTTTTTCCACCATTGTTGTCCATTGTAGCCACATGTTACAATGTTCAAGGTCTACAAACATCCTTTGCCAAGGGTTTCATGTGGTGTTTTGTAGAAATAAAACACATGGAAGCTGACTTAGACTAGCTCCCTCTTAACACTTTTTATTGTAGGGCTTTGTTGTTTTGGAAGTGTTCAATGAAAATTTGAGAAAAGGGCCAGTTATCAAAAGTTCATTGTAGATTATCATGGAGCCACCAAAAAGTTTCAAACCATTATATGACAAAACTGTCTTTGCTGTTAGAAGATGGCCTCATTACTTAGTGCACCCCTTTGCCAGAGGAATACTCCTAGCATCACAAAACTTTCCCAAAAACAGCCTTTGTCATTTTAAGCTTCATCTTTTATGTTTAAGGTAAGATTCCTTGCATAATCAAATAAAACCAAATAGTTCTAGGTTTATTTTTTGTTGTATTTATAAGGCAGCTAACCTTAAAAATTTGAAGAAGGTACATCCTTACTGTTCTGTTTTATGTTGTCTTGAAAGGGTCCAACTAAAATGCTAATAGATTAAAAAATATAAAATCTTATCTTGTACAAAAGTGCTAAACAGTCTTGTACCTCTGCCTGAGGGCAAAAAAAGATAGGTTTTATTTTTAGTTTAAATGCATTGCATAATCAAATAAAACCAAGTAGTTCTAGGTTTATTTTTTGTTGTATTTATAAGGGAGCTTACCTTAACAATTCGAAGAAAGGTAAACCCTTACATACTGTTCTGTTTTGTGTTGTCTTGAAAGGGTCAAATTTTAAAATGCTAAAATATTCATCTCATGGCTCTTTAAAAATTTCTTTCTAAATTTTGTGATGAACTTCTCCCAAATGTTTTGGACCGCTATTGCTGTCAACTAAGACATTATCAAGTGATCAAACAGCTAGGCAACTGTTGACTGAATAACAAATGATTAACCAGATAGTTACTTGATTTTGATGCTTGTTTAAAAGAGATGAGAACTGCTACGCACTGACTTGAATTTTGAGGTCTGGGTAAGATTTTTATCCTACACTATTCCTGATCCAATCGTTTTAACAATATAAATACCACTGCAACCATGGAAGGATCTAGCACGCAAAATTGTCATCTTGCTTGGCCATAGCCCTATAACACAATCTCTAAATGTAAATGGGTTTAAGGATTTAACAGAAAAGAAAACAAGCAAAGTTTCAGCCAATCTCAAAGGATTGCTACAGATTTCAATCAGATTCAATGAATATATACCGTTAACTCCATCCAATCTCCACGAACTACTACCAACATATGGAAAGAAAAAGAATCAAACTGACAAACAACACAAGCATATGGTCGACCTTACCGATAAATTGGTGTGAAGAGCCTCTACATAATCATCCTCATCTGATTCTGGATGAAGAGCATCCGAAGAAACGTCCTCAATAAGCTCTTCAATCTCCTTCCATTTATCCTCCCCAATTCTTTTCACAAAACGTTCTCCCACAGCATCGTCGCCCGCAAGCAGGTCCTCTGGTTCATCATCCATCTCAGGCACCTCGTCGTCACGTCCGCCTCGTCCACGACCTCGGCCTCTGCCTCTGCCTCTGCCCCTACCTCTGCCCGTCATATATTCAGGGCCCTCAGTAATCCCTGTCTCCTCAGCCCGCTTCTTCAAAATATCCAAGGCTTGCTTCACAGCATCATCACCAGTGAGCCTCTGAACTGCCGACGGGGGTGCTGCAGGCCGTCTAAGGGCCTGACGCCCCACGCCCGGAATCGCCCTCGTTACAGGCCGGGCATGGCGGTTTTCTTCGCCTATGGGCGCGCGTTGCCCACCTCGGGTTTGTTGTGCAGGCACCCCCCGCCCTAAAGGTTCCCAGGGCTTCGAAGGATCTAATGCCCGTTTCATAAAGACCGGCTTTACGGGCGTTTGTGTCGGATGGCTGTAAAGCTCATCCACCTGCTCTACCAGTTGTTGTGATGAAGATTTTACGGTCGATTCGTGTAAATTAAGTCCATCCTTGTCCTCCCCAACGCCTGCCGCCTGCAGAGGTTTAATGGCCGGTTCCGTCGGCTGTCGTGGTGGAATTTCCGGCGGCTTCAAAGTTCTTCCTCGGCCTCTGCCCGCAGCTAGTCCAATGGTGGGCTCCTCCTGCCATGATTTAAACGGAGTTTGTGTTGATGCTTCATTTAAATCCTCCGTTTCTCCTCGCCCTCTGCCATGGCCGCTCGCAGGGGCGGCTCTTCTGTCCTGTGAAGGCAATGCTGCCCCGCCGCCTCTTCCAGCAGGTAATGGTGACTGTGGGAATTCGTCTTCTGGTTTCTCATCTGGCTGTTTGCCAATGATTCTGTATGAGGGAAAGGGTGCTCCTCGGCCTCTGCCAGCCCCGGATGAAAATGGGGCACTCCAGATTGCACATTGAGAGGGCAAACTGTTTGATTTCAGGACTAGTCGGCCAATGCTCTTCATAACGACGGAAAGAAACAACAGCAAAATGGAGGTTTAGGAATTTATTTGCAGCTTGAGAATGAATCTATGAAATTTTCGTAATAACCATATCGATCAAATTTTTCGTCTCCTACAGAACAGATACATTGAGCCTCCTGGCATTACCTTACATCATTCATCTTGCCCAATACTCACTTCTCTGAACAGGAGTATGCAGGATACATCTCCGAGGCCCTGTTGAAAAATAATGTGTCAGAGATTTTACATCGAAAAATTTATTGAATTTTTTAGCATGTGGAAAAAAAATGCATGAAAGGAACGTACTTTAATCCTTACATGAATAGTTTGATGCAATTTTTCATTTCAATTGTAGTATTTTTTTTATAAAAAAAGAATTCTATATAGTTCTCATATATATTAAGATTTTAATAATTTGACAGAAAATATTTATTTCTGATTTTATTGACTGCTATAGTCATGAGTGAGGCTTTTTGTCTTTTGTTTATGAAAATTAATCATTTTTTCCCAAACTTTATATCTACCAGTGTATGATAAGACAAGTGATAAAATTAAATTAAAAAATCTAATAACAAATTTGACCAAATATATTATGTATATTAAATGCAAATCCTGACACATCTTAAGAAATTAATGGGATATTGAGTTGATAAACTTTTTTTGGGGGAAAGGAACTCTGCCAAAATTCACATGTCTCTTATGGGCGAAAGGAAAACGGTGCCATAAAATAGTGAAAATCACTTTCAAAAAGTTTGTAAAGTCTCGAAAGATCTCAAAAGTCCACTGCAATAAATTTGATTCAATCTTCACATCAACCCGCATAATCGCCTTGAATTTGTCGCCTTTTAAATACTTATATCTAGAGGCTGGAAATAACACATCGCTTTGGTATCAAAGCCAGGCCTATGGTTTCGCTTTCTTAGATTTTTGGAGTAACAACTTGTATAACAGTGCTTTATTGGGTTCTTCAATATGGTGGAGGATTGGCCTTGTTGGTTCCTGAAAATGTTAGAAGTTTATGCTCTGAGAGCCACCAATACCTCAGACTGATTTTAAAGAATGACTAGTTTCAAATATAAGGTAAATCTTAAGGTCAATGGACCAACTATAGGGACAAGACTGTCCTCTACACTTCTGGTTCTGCAAAACCAAGGCGGGTATACCTAATCCAGCTTTACACACAACATAATACAATTCCTTTTATGGATTCTACAAAGCAGATGATGATAAGAGAATACTAAATGATAACCAATCATTCATTGATCCTCCATTATCATGTAAGATATACAACAACAACCATAATAGGATAAGAGTTCAATATGGTATTTGTTTAAAATAAAAGAATGTAACCCTACTTCACTAGACATACATTAGTATAGAAAATACTTGCTTCTGATCAGTGCCTTATCCTCTGGGCAATATTCTAATGCATAAGCAAAATACAGGAACCAACTTCTGTCAAAGATTCAAAGCCATAAATACAACCACCCAAACCCTCACTACTTACAAATATCCTTGTCTAAATCTGAAGAATCTATGCCCCATCCAAAGTCTATTAATTTGATCCTAGATCAAAGCTAAGGAATAACAACATATACATAGATACTCTGTGCAGTGAATTAGCAAATTCAAAACTCAAAAAATCAGCACAATGGAGAGATAATAATCTGGATGCTTATATTAAGTATGAAGAATCATGTATGTATACACTTTGCTTCAAATATCTACCACTCCAATATAGCTAAAGACTTTAAAGCTTTCTATTTCTATAACAATTAATGCCTAGTTATAGTTTGCTACAATCCTGACTTAAAATAATATGCAATAACTTCCTCTTTCAATTTTTTGTGTCCTTCTAAATGATCCTGGAAATTCCTTTATAGAATAAGGATTGCACAAGCTTCAAATCATTTAGGAATATGATAAAAAGGTGCCACATCAGATAAGACAAAAGACCACAGTACAAAATAACTGAATTGTTGCAACAACTACAATGATATCCTTTGATTTTCTCGCCAAGCTCTTGCAACAATTCCAAAATCAGTTCAGCTCCTACCAAGTGGTGTCTTGGTCTTCATCATTCCTTTGCACAAAATTTACCTTTACAATTTGTTTCTTTCAAGAAACTGAGGAAGTGCCACCTCTTGCAGCATCAGTGGGAATTTCTTCTTTCCTTGTTTGTTCTGAGGTATACTTGTCTTCCCAAGATTTGAACATTTCATCATTTGGCCAAGGAAAAGCAGCAACCTCATCCCTCTTTCTTTGCAAAATATCCCAGTCAGTTTTAACTTGTTGAACCTCTTTTCCTAGGAACCCAAAATGTGACCTAGCATTCTCAATAGACTCAACTGTTTGGACAAAAAGAATATTGCTATCCGTATTCAAAATACTACTCATCCTTATTGACAGCTCATCATCCAACTGTTCGATCCATTTCCTTTTGTCCCTTGACTTACCATTTTTTCTGAAAATGTTGGGAAATAATTCAAAACAAAACTTGGAATATTCTATTTTTAATACTAATGTTTTCCTCTGAATATTCTCTCTCCTAGCTGCAAACTCTAACAAGCCCTTGACCAACTTGTGAGTGCTCTTTATTGTTGCATCAGCATCCTGTTCAACCTTTGACAGAGAATAAAAGAATTTCAATTTATTCTGCCTCAAAATCCACTTGTCCAAAATTGGTTCCACAGTGGCCTTTTCCCCCTCAAAAGAATTCAAAATTTCAATCATCTTCTCTCCACTCATGTAGATATTCCCTGGCTCAATGCCCTCAATGAATTATAAAATTGTATCTATGAGCTTCTCCTCATATTTCATGTGAACTACTGATTTTCCTTCTCTGAATAGTTCTCTTTCACCTTTTAATTTATTTCCCCTTTCTATCAGTGCTCTTCTTTGTTCCTCCAACATATCCCTCTTAATAAATAATTCCTCTTGAGTGATAGGAGGCAAAGGGGAAGGAGGGAATTCAATAATGGGGCTTGAGGAGGTAGGCCTAGCAGGAGAAGAAGCAATCTGTAATTGTACAAGCATTTCAACTTGTAATTGCCCTCCTAATTGTCTTTTCAATTCATCAATTATCTTGTCCTTTTTACTTACCTCTCTAATCTTCTCATTGTAGGCCTTAAGAACTACCTCCAACTTGAGGTTGAGCTCCTTCTTCTCTTGTTCTTCTTTTTCTGCCACCTTCATATTGAGTTTGGTAGTCTCCAATGCTAATTCTGAGGCCTCAACTCCTGAGCTCTCACTAACCCTTTTTACTAGTAAACTGCCAAAATGATCGCTCTTGGCAATCTGCTTGCCCTTATTTCTTTCTTCCTTTCTTAAAGACCACATAACCAAAGCTTGGTGATCATCACTAAAAGTGACTCCCTTGATGGCTTTCTCAGCATCCTCTCTGGTTTCATGCATTGGTTTGGTCTACTTCCTGACTGCATCAAAGACAATTGTATCAACGATATCCCATTTTGGAAGGATAAGTACCCTTGCATTTTTTATTAGTTCTCTTCCTTGGTCAGGGGTAGCTGTCTCAAACCTTTGAATCATTTCTTTCTTGACCTCATCCTCAATAGAAGCAAGATCCTTCTCTGGATGTTATTCATGCCTCTTCTCATAGGTCTCCTTAAACTGACTTATGTGAGTTCTCTAAAGGAACTACACAAAAGCTATAGCCTTAACAAAGGCATCATCAACAAGGAATTCATCACATGCCTGCTTAGTCACAAAATCTAGCTCTTTTCCTACAAACTCTGCAACTGTTAAATCCATCTCCACCACTTTGGGCTGCTCGAGCATTCCTTATTCAATTTCCTCATAAGTGACACAAATTTCACCATGACTCCCATGGATTTGTACAAGTTTCTCAGCAACTGCTTGTTCATCTATATGAAATGGAGATTGGGAAGGTGTATAAACATTCTCACCATGTTGTGCTTCTTCTTCCAATCTTTTCCTTTTAGGGGAGGGCTGAGATTCTAAATCTACATCAATAGGCCTCTTTCCTCTTGAGATGGAACGATCCTCAGCTTGTGACTATGTTGGAAATGCCCCTGATGATGATGGGATACATGTTGATCTTTGAACCTCTTGATGTGTGTCCTACTTAGGTATAACCGTTGTATAGCTTGATTTCTTTTGTAATATATATTTTCCAAGGGGAACAATTTTAGCAAAATTTGGTCTGCTAAGAACAAGCTTAGCCCTTTCAAGATCATTTGTCATTACCATATGTTTTTTCAGATTTAAGGTTAGCATAAGACCTTCAAAGAAACTAACCAATGATTCAATCTTCTTCTCAAAAGGATGAAAATCCTTTAGTGGATCATAGTTCCTTTCAAAATGCTGCACAAAATTAAGAGTCTTCTTATAAACAAGCCACTTCTCTTTTCTTACTTCTTGTTCTTGCAAATTGAAAACATTCCTGATAATATCCTCAAGGTAATGGAATTGGTATTCTAGAGCAATACACCTTGTTCTCTTTCTGAAAATCTCACTTATAAAACCCTCAGGGTCAACAATTATTGAAACTGAGGTGGCAAGCATGTAGGGCTCTAGAACTTTATCCAAATGTGTCCACCCTCCTTCTATAATCACAAATTGGTGAGCAATGTTGACAGTTGGAAATATTGAACCTTTGCCCTTATTAGTTAATGTAAGGTCTTGTAGATCACCAATCTGCCTAAGAATATTTGCAATACCAATCTTCAAGGGCACTTGATAAGACAAAACATAATGGGTCCTTCTGAATCCATAGAATCTAAACACAGTCGACACTGTATATAGGATGATCTCTCCCCAATCATGGACAATCTTAATATCTTTAGCATATTGCTTGGGCCTGATAAAAGATAACAAGGTGCTTGGGATCCTTGGATTATCAATAAAAAGAATATCCCTAAGCCTAGATGCAAAACATTTATCAAAAGTAACATAGGTGACATCCTTTCTATCCCATGACATGTCTAGACTCCACAGCTGAACTGGCAAGTCTTCACCATCCCTAACCTTACATAAATCCATGATCTTAGCAAAATAACTAGAACCCTTGTACAAAAACATGTGCATCAACAGTGAGTACCAGCAAAAAGGCATGTCTACCTTGGAGTTATGGATGCCCACTAGGCCATCATAGATCAATTCAGCCAAATAAGAAGCAAAATCAAAAGAAACAACAAGATGAGGATGAAGAATCTAAACCATCATAAACATAAGTTGAACTAGCATCTCAAGCTCCTAATCTTCACTGAGGATTTGGAACAAGGACCAATACAAACCCTTAGCCTTCATGTTGAAACAATCCAATATTATAGGCTCTACGGTATTAGGTCCTACAATGATTAGCCCTCCAACCTTGTTGAAATATTACTTCAAGGGCTTACTTCTTAAATAATTCCTTTGTGGATTGTACACTTGTTTGAACATATCCAAATCAATCTTCTCTAGGGAATCAGAAGGTTCACTTAGGCTGAAAGCCTCACGAATTCCAATAGCAGTGATACTTAGCAGAGAACCAGCATTGACATCCTTAATGGTTCTAGTTACATGATCATATTTCTTAGCTACTTGCATCAACAAGTCAGCATCCATACACACACCAATCATAACCAGCTTGCCAACATCAAAATTCCATATGTTACTACCAAGAATAAGCGCATTTCTCTGTCCATACCCTACTTTGAACAAAGCCAACCCAAATATACCAATATTAGCATCACATATCCAATTTCCCTTGTCAAATAAACCATCAGCCACTCTCAAACGAGGGTTCCTAGGAACAAGTTCTTTAACTTTAGATGAATCATTGGTGGACTTATCTAATTGTTCTAAGAAATCATCACAAACGGATCTCTCCTGGCAATCCATCTTTCCTTTGAACTATCTTCATGGTGCCATTTTAACACTAGGTTTAATTATCAACTTAACTAGAATTACATAGAAAACCCTCTTCTCCAAACCCTAACAATAAAATTTGTAGACCAAAGATGGCAGAAACACAACAATTCTAAGAAACACTCACCCATTTGGAAATGCACTAGAAAATAACTAATAATTGCACCACAACTCCAAAAATCACTCTGAAATCCATTGTTGGGTTTAATTCTAGAAATGGAGCATCGATTGATATATTGCGCAAGTAAAAGACATTAACTCTTGACAACCAAGCTACACGTTCCTGCCATTACTTCTTTTAAAATTTAGAAATTTGTAGTTCAACATGCAACGAGCATTTTGCACCAAAGAATGAATTTTAAAACAAAACCGTTGATCTTGACTTAAATCACATCAGACGGTTTTCGTAATCCCTTGATTGGTAACTTTCGATCAACTTCTCATCCAAGCTTTATGCCCTTCATCCGATCAAATTAGATCTGACAATAATCAAACTGCATCTTCCTTGGCCCCACTTATTTACTCAAGTCCCACGATCATCATTGGATTTAGCTCAATCCAATGACTTCCTTTATTCCATCTGATTCTGACCTTAGTCACTTTTTCTCTAATTGGAAGATCGGACGATAGGCATGATCCCACGATCACTATTCACCTTGTAACTTTTGATCAGGGCTTCATGTCTATTGTTGGATCTGATTAGATCTGACCGTAAGAAACAAACAATACCCTCAGTCCCACTTACTTTAATCTTCACCCATCTGAGCATCAGATGGTTGGCACGATCCCGCAATTGGTAAATGTTGATTAACTTAGGTTCAAGGCATGACACCAACTGTAGGATTTAAGAAGGATCTGATAATACCTTAATCACTTAATAGCCAAGCCCAAGAAAACATGCACCATTGGATGGAACATATTCAGACAGAAAACTAAAGCCTCAAAGTTTTGGTCCCACTTACTTTAATCTCCATCCATCTAAACATCGGACAACTGGCATGATCCCGCTATTGGTAAAGAACCTACATCTTAAGGATAGTGGTATCATGCCTAACATCAAATCAAACTTGATTTGATGGTCATGATATAAAATATTTAATCTCTTTGTGTTCTAATGCCACTACAAGCCCATCATTAGATTAGAAAGAATCTGGCGGTCTCCAAGGTATCGGGTAAGACTTAATGAAAAAGTAAGTTCAAATGCGACAAGGAAAACCAAACTTTGCAATTTTCGGACCCTTTAAAAGATAACTCAATGCACGTGTCTAATTCCCAACTTAAGTGACCCAAAAAGGTAATGAAAAATTAGACCTTTCAACAAAGACTTAGGGTTTTAAGACACAACGAACATTTAGGGCTAGAAACAAGATCTCACCTAAGGCTTATGAAACAAAAAGGACTAGTTTCTTTGAATAATAGGGCATGGACAAAAATTTCAATTTAGTAGCCATAATTAGACACAAAGGACCCTTTTTCTAAACCTTGAAGAAATTAAAACACAAAGTCTTGAGCTGAGAAAATAAATAGTACTAACAGGCCTTCCACTCTAAAAATAAACAGTGTATATTTAATGTTAGAATCTTATCTTTACACCCACTTTTTCTTATTTTCACCCACTTTGTTATTCAAAATATTTCAATTTTAGGCTTTTAGAAGAGGTTTCTAGGGTTTTACATCTTAAATTCCTTTATAGATTTGTTTGATGGGCTTAATCTAAGCTTTCATTATCTGGGTTATGACTATTTTTTTCACAGCTAGGATGCCTTGTTTTTATGCTTCTTGTCAAGATTTGTTTTGTAAATTATTGGGTTTCTCCAACATATGTTCTTAACTATTTGAGTCATTGTGCAGTTGCATCAATTTTTCATGTTTGTGGACTTCATTTTTGTAGCCAGCCAAGGTAAATCCAACCACTTTGCTCCTCCTTTTTTGAACCTAATATGAAATCAAGCTTAGGTCACATGCTTTGTTTTTGTGTCGGTATTTTGTCTTACAAAATAATTCTTGTGAAAAGGGATATAGACATAAATTGGTCTATTTAACCCTTGTGGGCATTGCAATCATCTTAGATGCCATTAGAATATATGGAGTCTTTAAAGTCCACAATGAAAGTCATATTAAGAGTATGCATAGCTTGTGTTTCTGGTTGCAGATTAGTGTCATTTTGTTATTTAGCTCATAGGTATTTTTGATTATTCTAATCTCATGGATATCTTGGTTGCTTTTCCTATAATTGTTAAAGTAAATTTTCCTTCTCTAAACTATTTTTTTCCCCTTTTTGTTATTTTGTTTCAAGTCGTTAGTGGGATTCATAATCTTCTTGTTCTCTGGTGCATCAAAGAACACAGGAAGTAGATTAGTTCCTTGGCACTTTTTTGGGGGGATTTTCCTGTATGCAATGACAATTACAACGACAGAGATGAGAAGCTTGGAGAAGCTTAAAGCAAAATTTCTAAGAGGATTTAAATAATAAACTTACAAGTGTAGACCAATAAAAGGTATACAACTTTCAAATTCTTGCTTAACAGTAAAGCTAAAATGTCTCATTGGACTCTGGTAGTAGATATATGCTTTGAAAGTTGTGAGATCTAATTTACATTTTAAGAACACTCAATAAGATCAAATTTATATGTTTGTTCAACTAGTGCAAAGAGGTATGACTAAGATAGTTTAGATCCTTTGTAGAAGGACATTCACATACAAATGCTAACAAATAGAAACAAGATTGATGACAAATTTTAATCAGCCTTCAAATCCATGAATAATGGAAAAAAAGGATTATGCAAGACTAAAAGCATCTATATACCTTAGAATAGAAAAACTAAAGTTTACACCTCACATTTTAATGACATTCTATGGAATCAAACAAATTCTTATACTATTTAAAAAATCTTGTTCAAAATTTGTTTTTGTAGTACCTATAAGACATGTTTTAAAATTCCTTCAACTCGTGTTATTCAAACAGCCCCTTAGACATAGATATATTACTCTAAGCAACTTACTATGTATTTTTCTTTCATTTTTATCACATGTGAAAAATTCCTCTTATCTTATTAGCTTTCTATCAATTACACTTATGATTGAAAAATATTTCGTGGATTCCTTTTCTTATTTCCCCTTGTTGTCATTTGTATACTCTTGTTTTTTTATTCAATTACTACTATGTATTATTCTATCTTTGTCACTACATTTTCAAAAATCTAGATTATCATATTATCTTCTTACAAATTATATTACTATTATGTTCACAAGTATGTTGTGGATTTAATTTTCATCTTGCTCCTACTTCCATTTCCACACTCTTGTTTCTCAATTAGAATAGTACTGACAAAATTTGAAACCACATACTAAATTACAATTCTTAATTGATTGCAAAAACATAAAAATAATGACACATAATAGAATAACGACACATAATAGAAAAGAGAACCTCAATTGTATACAATCTCATATATTAACATATTATACACTTGTCTTTACAAATTGGGTTATGTGAGATTTCATATTCATTACTAAAAAAAACCCTTCACTAATGCATATATTTATTCCATGTTTGGAGTCACATTTCAACAAAATTATTTTTCCAGAATCTAGAAGTTATTTAGATGTTGCAACCTCTATTTGCCCCAATGTACCCTACAACTTTTTCATAAAAATAACCAATTGTTGACACAATTTCTTATGTATGAGAAGCAGAGTGTTGAGCAGTAAAAATATAATGGTTGTTACTACAAATATGTTACATACATGCTCTAAAAATTTAAAATTTTTTTTAAAAAAACTCATTAGCAATAAATAGTCTTCAACATAATAGGTTGCACAATTATCTCTTCACCTACAATTTTCTATTGTCTTCAAACAATGTAAATGTCAAATTTATTTTACAGTTATAAACTTGTCACTCAATTACTGAATGAAGATTTACATTTAAGTTATGTTTGTTAACAATTACCAGTATGTTATAACTACCATGTAATAGCATGATCTTTCTTTGTGAACAATTGAATTATATAATATTTTAAATTTTTACAAGTGCAATTTCCAACATTTATTATTGAGGTCTTCTCAAATAATTTTTTTGTTTCTCTTCCTTTTTAAGCTTGTAGATTTATTTTTAATTCTATTTCGTCATAAGTGAATATGGTCTTCTATTAAAAAATGATGACATTTAAAAAATATTAAGAGACTATTTGTAAATAAAAGCATTTTGTAATCGATTTTATTTCACAAATTTCGACTTGTTTAATCTGCCTTTTTCATAGCTAGTAGGATAGAACTCAATTTTTCAACATTTTTTTATGTTATATTTTTGTAATAGTAAATACATATTATGACTCGTAAATTCTTCTTGAATGACATTGTTGCTTCAACATTATCAACATTCAATCAACTTTTGCATGGGTAGGAACTATGCGTCCCTTGTTTGTGAGATTGACACGACCATGTCAAAAGTATTTAAGAGTTATTTATTTTTATTTTATTTTATTTTAGTTATTTTATAATTTTATTTTTAAAAATATATGAAAACTTTTCATTACTATATTATTAGATTTGATTTATAATTTGGTTATTTTGTGTTTATTTATTTATATATTTTTTTATTAAACGATGCAAATTTGAACTCAAGACCTCTTAGATGAGAGGCTTTGTAGCTACCGTTGTGCTATGGGGTCATCCCCTTATTTTTATATATTCATCATTCACTTTTTATTCATTGTGTATTATTAATATTATCTTTATACATTCACTCTTTTCTTGACTTGCTGTGAATTTGTCAAATATATTGTTATGTTTTTATTTTATATACAAAATCATGTTCTAAGTAAAGCATCTCAATATAATTATACTCTAGATTTGATTCACAAATTGATTCATATTTATTTTTATTCTTTCACTTATAGTTATTTGTAAATATTGTGTCTATTGACTGTAAATCTTCAATAAGAGTTGTAAATGTAGTCAATCCAAAGACTTCATTTAGGAGAACTTGAACCCATTGATCTAGCAAATTCCTTCAAAGTGATGACACATGCTAAAATTCTTACAAGCAAATCAAATATTATAAATTAGAGTGAGAAATTTTAGAAGTATATTTGTTTTCCACCTCAAATATACATATCAAAGTTCAAATCTACATTTATTGTCAATTTAAACATGCACCTCAAAATTTAAATCTATGAATTATCATGGAACTCACACTGCAAGTGATTGAAACATGAAGTTTTATATGTTAATGTTGGCATTGTGATGGATTTTGGTGAGCAATCACAGGTGATTGTGATTTTGTTTGTCATTGATGCAAACATAGTCATATCAGATGATTGGGACAATCAATAAGGTCATTGTTCAATCGGTAAGAAGGAATCAACTGAGTACAGTGAGCGGTGTACAAGAAGAACAACTACAGATGGAGATTTTGGTATCGGTAATGTTTGAGAAGGAATTAAGTGGAGAGGTCTTAGATATAGCATGGATATACTCATAAACTTTATGGTTGTGACCACAACTCATTTGGACAATTGGTGTGCAAGCATTTCAGTGCCAGAAGAGGTTACATGTTTATGAGTCTAAGTTCTTGAGCTACCAATGGTAGATCTTAGATCGGTGACTAGTATGGATATTGCGATGAATATAGTTATTATGATGACATGTCTTAGATGATAAATATTTGATGAGTTGTCATTTATACGCTCAAGGCAAGAAATGAGGTGGATTTAGGGCAATGCATTGGAGAAGTCAAAATGTGTTTGACTACCTTGGAGATATAACTTGCAGATCTTATTTTGGGCCAACGCAGTCATGGTAAAACATGTTTTACATAAAGATTTTCTTTTTGTTGTGTGGTACCTGAGTGGGAAAGTATTTGAATTTCATTTTTGGTATATTTGATGTTGGTGCAAGTTGTGTATATAATTGGTGTTACTCTTATTGAAAAGGATGAAAAAGTTGTTGCTGATGGTTGATTGTATGAAGTGAAATTCATGATTGCTAGGGTTGCGATCAGGGTTTTGAGCAGAGGCAGATCAAAGAGAAGTTACTAAGAGTGGAGAACAGATTGGATCTGATAGGAAAGCAGTGCTACATCTAGATCATTACTTGTTGTTCCCTAATAGTTGCAACAAGCAAAATCTATTATCTGGACAGGCTTTAATATGTCTTCTATTGTAAATCCCTTAACCGGGTGGACTCGAAAGAGTCATAAACACTCTAGGGAGGTAGATCTTAATAGATCTCATTGTACTCCTAACAATGTACTAGTCACTCCTAACAGGGTGAACCCTTGGAAAGGGTATTTGTAGCTCGTAACAGGACAAACCTTTTTATGTAGTGAAGGGCTTGTGGGTGTCATCCCCACCATGGTTTTCTCCCTCTACCCAAGGGTTTCCATGAGAAAAATCAATGTGTAATGTGCAACGTATGTGTGGATGTTTGATGCCATTTACTTTTATTTCATTGCATCAGTTATATGTTTTGTTATTTGGAAGTTTCTACTAAAGTTATTTAGACATGTGGTTGAATTAGTAGGTTACTTGTTTGTATTGATTCACCCCCCTCTTAGTACCATCAAATACTAATAGTTAATTGAATTCAAAGGCATTCTTTAGATAAAGGATATATTTTTCATAATAATGAAAAATTAATTTGGTACATTTTTCCCATAATAAATATTAGTGTTAACACTCATAATTCCTCTCATTAAATCATTATAAAAAATTTACTATTGATTACTCACCTATTTTAGCATGTCGAGTTAATGCATATTTGTTTATTTGTACGTATAATTTTATTATTTATATGTAAATCAATTTATTTCTCTTTATTTTAATAGTGAATGTGACTAAATCATATGCTCTTAAGTTTCTTGGGCTTTTCTTTTCTAAATTATATTTCTATATCTATGTTTTCTAATTATTTATCTTATTTTTAAATTTAATTAGAATTCTTTTTTTTTCATATTTTTTTATTTCTAGATTTACTGTACTCTAAAATTCACACTTCATAGTGTGATTTTACTTGGACCTACCTTAATATCACAATGAGCTTTCCTAAATTGTAAAGAATAATAAAATATTAGTATTGAATATAGCACAACAAAATAATATATTTATAATTGCAGAATAAACAAATATTATATATATATATATATATATATATATATATATATATATATATATATATATATATATATATATATATATATATATATATATATATATATATATATATATATATATATATATATATATATATATATATATATATATATATATATATATATATATATATATATATATATATATATATATATATATATATATATATATATATATATATATATATATATATATATATATATATATATATATATATATATATATATCTATAGGGGCATCCCCAAAGAGGAATTAAAGTAAAGATACAAAATGCATGAAGAAGGTAGGAGAGAATGAGAAAGAATCAAACGAAAGGGGATCTAAGAAGGTGGTTGAATTTCCTATTTGAGGACTACTAATATTGTTGTCATTTGTGTGCTTGTACTTCCCAATAAAAATGATAAATTTCATGAACATAATCAACTACAACTAGTTGATTTTTATTATTATATTTATCAATGTTGGGAAACTCCCCTTCAATTCTCTCTAGATGACTTAGCCCAAGAGAGGCCTCTCTTTTGGCAGTCAATGTTGATGTAAAGGAATTGTGTAGTCTGTCCTTCCTCTTTGAGGCATCGAGTGGCTTAATTCTTCCTAAGACCACCTTAGACTTAGTTGGGTGCACTAAGTAAGTCATGCACACATGGTAACTTTGCTACAAACTTATAACCTGGTCCTAAATACTTATTACAAATGAGTTGCAAATCATTCTTTGCTTCTCTCAAATGAAATCTCACAACCATATTTTTTTTAATTTAAACAATTATTTTTTACTCTTTTTTATAGGCAAACGGTCATAGCCATAGGATTTTATTAATAAAATATTAAATACTAAGTCTCCATTCAGTGCAGGCACTGGAGAAGAAAACCTCTAGTTTAGCCTGGGACCTTGCGGTCCAAAAATACAACCGTGTGAGGATAAGTGTCCTAACCAAAGAAAATAATATCATAGTTTATAACCTTGACTTGTTTCATTATAATACAATAACCAATGATATTAAAGAAAATGAGATCTAAAAGGAATCTATTTGAGTTGTAACCCCATCCAATTTGATGACCCAAAGCTACTTTGGGGCAATAGCATCTCAATGAAGATATTTTATCTTTGATCCAGACATACATCAATTATTCCTGAAAAGATCAAGGATAAACAACAAACAAGCTACTGCAAATCTAAGAAGTTAGCGGTTAGTACTCCAGAAATCTTCATATGAAACTAAACTCATCAGCATTAAACTCTAAATGGAATTACTATATATGTATTAAAAACATTGTAGGAAAATATTTAAATATAAAGATTTAACCCATATCCATTCCCAATAATAAGTTAGAGTCTTATTTTCTTTAAAATCTCCTTCGATTAGTATAATAACATCAGTGCTTAATTAAATTATTCTAACCCACATTCCTCACTCTTAACAAAATCAACACCTGGCTATGTATCAAGTCACTCACACTGAGAGAATGGTTAAGCATGCAAATTTACTCCATCTTATATTAACAGACTCATTACAGTCCTATTCATCTTTAGTGTTTGTTACATTTGAATTAATTCCCAATCTAACTAGATATCTATAAGTACATCATACTCATATATGAAAGTCATGATGTTAGAAAAGACATCATGTCTTTTAATTAATCCACAAGTATTTTCACTAGTAATACAACTACAAATATTAGCCCTACAAAAGCCTACAACTAAATCGATGAAAGGAGAGATGTTTCAAGGATCGAGCCTTAAATGAGAGTAATAATATACCAAGATATATTCCAGATCCTTAAAAATATAATACATAAACCCCCAAGCCACCACATTAGATCCCCTAGTATTATTAATCCATTCTTTTTCATGACTATACCTTACAAAAATAATCTAAATGACAATAAGGCCTATAATAGAAAATAAGAGACTCTAGATGAAGAGATCTCTTTCATCATAGGCCTTACCCACTTAGGACTTATACCTATAATTTAGATACCATAGTAAAGACATTAAACATAGGGTCATGCTGACATTCTATTAAGCATCTTCACCAAACCCACTTCATCTTTGAGAAAATAAATATATACTAACCATTTGTATTAGGAACAATAGCAACTGAATAATCGTGTATTATCAAGAATGCATGCGATACCATCTTATTATCGTTTGAGAGCGAGATTCAACCTTCTTAAAGAATCAAAAAAGGTGATTCTAAATCTCATTATCTTCCCCTTTCCTTGCAACTAGAATGCAGGAAGGCCTGTTATTATTTCCTTCCAAGTGTCAGTTCAGTTTGTTATCTTCTGATGAATTTTACCATTTAATTTAAGGTCCATTATTCAGGAATCCTTATTCTTTTAGTCCAAATATAAAATAGAGGTCATGGCTATGAATGAAAACTCGTTGGTATTCATAGCCTTTCAAATACTAATTTCTATTTATAATTGAGTTGAATGTAGGAATATTTCTTAAAATGTATACCTCCATTAATATTAGATTGTCCTCATCATTCCATTCCTTACCTTAAAAACTAACTTTCCTAATTACTTCAATTTCTACTTGGAAAGAAACAAACAAACAAAATCAACCATATCATATATAGATTCACAACATTCTCCGCATTCAAAATTCAAAAACTACTTTTAAATCTTCCCATTGGGTCACATTAATCCCTGCTTGAGTTTGTATTCATTTTTAAATGCTTAACATAGATAGCCTTTCCTATTTGACCAAATCATATAGAGCCTTCTACTTGAAACATCTAATTAGGTAGTTCATACCCAGAAAGAAAAAATACTACCATCCATCAATACCCCAAAAATTATCATGCAAATACAACTTAACTATAAGATATCATTACTATATTTAGGTATTAAAGTTTTACAATAAACCAATCCATTGAGAGTACTGAGATCTCCTTCCTTTTTGAAAACACTAAACCTTATATCCATGATTGTAAACTATTAGCTTCAAAGATCATCCCGCAAGGCCTCCTGCCTTAATGAGGGGGAAACAAAGTAGACTAAATAACAACCTATGCTTCCACATAAAGTTGTTGCCATGATGTCCCTAAGGGGGAGGGAATAACAAAGTCAAAATAACTCAATAATTCCCACCCTTCCATACCTAAAGAATCTAAAGGGAAAGAATAAATGGGGGCATTCCTTAGAGCGGGCTAAGGGGGATACCTAACCCTAAAAAGGGGATGAACTATACCATTAATACTAAAATGTTTGGTGCATGCAACCTACCCCTAAGTAGGTACTCGGCCCCTAGAGGGCTACATAAAATAATAGGTTAAGTCCATGACTCTATACCATCATTAAACTAAAGATACTGAAGATAACAAAGCCTGACTTTTACACACTTTATCCTGAGGAGCTTAAGGGAGAAGTCTAAGGTTGAAAAAATTTGATTGCATGATATCCATATATTTGATTATTAGGAGGATATTGGAGCTTAATTCTCCTAGAAAATTCCTCCTTGCTTGACCTAAGGATTCCTTTGTAAGGCCATTTGCTCCTTCATTTGCTAAGGAGTCCACCACTTTATTACCTTCTCTATAGATATGATTCAAAGTGTAATGATTGAGCATAGATAGGATCTCCATCGCTCTACCCACCATTCTATTAAGATGCCAATTAGGTGTTTTTCCATATCTTACAACATTAATAACCAATTTTGAATCCCCTTCAATCTCGATGTTGTCAAGGTTTAGTTTTTGGCACAAAATCAACCCTTCTATGAGAGCAAAAACTACTACATAATTATTTGATTCTATTCTGAGATGCTTTGATTTACTTGCAATCATGGTTCCCTCCCAATCATGAATACATCAGCTAGCTCCTGCCACACCAGGATTGCCTCTAGAGGCTCCATCAAAGTTAAGTTTATACCACCCAGATTATGGAGGCTTCCACACAAAATTATCCCTCTTATCCTTAATGTCCATTAGCTTGCATCCTAAAAATGGAGGAATCTTAAGTGCACACCAATTTTTACACATAGAATCATCAGTAGATGAGAATACCATATCTATCCTTCCCAACATGTTTCTACAACTTACCATTTCTACTATACTAGCCTCTACTTTATTCAAGAATTTTTCTAAACATAGCTTCGATTATTTCAATATATGTCTATTTCTTTCCTTCCAAATTTCCTAGATCAATAAAGAATGAGTTATTCTCCATGTTTTATCATATAAATCATTTCCTCTAACTCTCAGCCAACTTTTGAAAATCTCTACAATATCATTTTGAAGCGTATATTTCCACCTTAATTTTTCAAATAACCATTTCCAACATTGATAGGAAAAGTCACATCCAACAAGTAAATGGTCTACACTCTCACTTTCTTTTTCACATAGAGGGCATCTAGATGGTCCTTGATACTCGATTTTTCTAAACCATTATGCTGTCAAGATTCTCCTTTGTAAAGCTACATATGCTGTTAAGATTCTCCTTTATAAAGCTATCCAAAGATACACTCAAAGATTAGATTTATCCAAAATTTCAAAAATCCAAATGCCTCCAGATATGTGCATAAAAATCTCTAATTAACTTTATTATATGCTTTCCTAATATCTAATTTTACTCGCATTCTTGGTTCTTTGTCACATTGTATAGAATGGATTGCTTCCTGGGCTATGATAACCCCGTCTAATATGGACCTTCCTAGAACAAAACTAGTTTGTTCTTTCAAAATAAGTTCTGGAAGTAGACTTTTAGCCTATTTGCTAAAGTTTTAGTAAGAAGCTTATATAGTGTATTGCATAAAGATATAGGCCTAAAATCATCAAAGTTTTATGGGTTAGCACTAAGGTTGTTTATAGCAATATCATTTTTAGATTCATTATTTTTAACAAAGACCCTTATCAGATTTGTTACCATAGCTGATAATAATGTTGAAAATTGGTTATTTGATGGAGTTGATGATGAAGACCGACCAAGATTAGAGGAATACATGATAGTAGAAAGGTTAGATTAGTTATTGTCTTGTCATTGAAGTCAAGCAATTAATTTCTAGTTTATATTATGTTGCCATATCATTCAGTAATGATATAAATTGAATGAGTTAAGGAGAAGAAGAAATGAGAAGTTGTAGAAATTAAATGGGCAACTGATACGTATTGAATAATGATTAGATTATGTTGATATAATTGTTTTCTACCTAACAAATTATTATGTTAAGTTGGTAAAGCATGGTGATGAAGATTTGACAATTCGGTAAGTTAAGTTATTTTGGCTACCAAGCAGGATATGTCACTCGGTAAGGTAAAGGTAAAAGGAAAGGTCACCCGATAAAGAAAAAGGAACTCAAGGCACCAAACAGAAAGGAAAGGTTTAGGCACCAACCAATATAACCAAAATACATGCGAGGAACACCGAGCGAGGAACATATATTAAATAAGGATTGAATCAACATTTAATGATTAGCTATGATGAGTTGGATGATCATGATGATAAGGAAAGTTAGTTACAAGAGATCTACGGATAGGAAAATTCAAGGTGAAGATCTACGACAAGATCTAAGCCGTGAAAAGAGAAGGAACAAGTTTCTAGAAAATTTCAAGTTCCTAGGTGAAAATAAAATGTGTTACCGAGATCCAAGTTCAAGGTATAATGAATTGGATAGTTAAGATTGATTAAAGGAAAATGTAATAAAGGAGATTAAGAGGCAAAATTTATCTATATAAAGGATGATCTTGTATGGAAAAATGGCTAGCAAGCTGAATAGTTAAAGAGTTGTCGACTGTTGCAGAGAAGAAGAAACAAAGAGATTTTGAGTGGGAAAAGAAGGATTTGATGAAGTGTTGAAGCTAGTGGATAATGAAGAATTGAACTGAAGATATAAGAGCACACATGGATCTGATTGAGAAAAGATAGTTGTAAATCTACAGGTCAATTTTATTACTATTTCTTACCAACATTTATAATAGAGAAATCTCTTAACATAGTAGACCTAACAGTCTTATTGTAAAATCTTTGAAAAAAGTGACATTATAAAGAGTGTTTGAAGCCCTCTAACTATGCCACTCCTAACAGGGTGAAGATCCTAACATATTTGAGGTAAATCCCTTGACCGGGTCACACCTAATAATGTGTATTGTAATCTTTAACCAGATTGTCTCTTAACCGAGCCTACTTCAGAAGAACATTTTCTTAGTGGGTGATAATTCCCACCATGGTTTTTCCCAAAGATGGGTTTACACATTAAATATTGGTGTTACATGTTGTGAATGATATATGTGAATGATTTACTAATTGTTGTAGTTTATTTACTGTTGTCGCTAAATAGTAAACTACGTATTACTGGGCTACTACCAAGTTAATTAGAGAAAAGTTATTAAGGTATTAGGAATCAAGGATTACTAATTCATGCCTCCCCCCTCTTTGTAATCCAACAATTGGTATCATAGATAAGTACTCTGAAGAGATAAGTTTAAAAGACTTGATTAAAAGATCTGAAGATGTATAGGAGAGAAGTACATAAGTTGAACAAGGAAAGTTTCTCAACATGGCAAAGTAGAATGAGATTGTATCTATCTAGGATTGGAGAATCTGTACTGAATCTATTGGATAATGATTACACTCCACTGCCTACTAGACCTTTGACATTTGATCAGGTGCGAGAAAAGTAGGAACACAACTTGGTTATGATAGAGATTGCTTCTTCCCTCTGTGATGTTGAATTCAATGATGTTAATGATTGCATCAATTCAAAAGAGATGTGGGACAAGCTTGCACTTATCTATGGAGAATATCAACATGTACAAAAAGATAAGGTTGATAGTCTGAGAGGAAAGTATGATGAAATGAGAATGAAGGATGAAGAAAACATCACACAATATAGTAGCAGAATTAAGGAAGTTGTTAGTGCCATCAGAGGAGCCAGTGGATCACTGACTAATGAAGAAGTGGTAGGTAAAATATTAAGAAATCTTTCTTCTAAGTATTTTATTAGAGTATCTGTAATTCAAGAATTGAGATCTATACCGAATAATGTTGTTACTCTTGAAGCCCTAATTGGTAAGTTGGCTGCACTTGAGCTTAGTAACTATGATAATAGCCTACTGACCAATGAAGTTGAATTCAAGTCATCTATGAGCATTGGAACATTAAGAAAAGAAAGAAAAATCACAACAATTCTTATGGAAATAAGTATGATAGTATTCTGAATGAAGAGAAAGAACAACAAGAGTTGGAAGCACTACTAGCTAACCAACTACCTAGAGGTAAATGAAAGTACAAAGGCAAGTTACCATTGAAATGTTTCAATTGTAATAATATTGGATATATTGCATCTAGATGTCTTGACAATGACATGAATGATAAGAATGATAAAAGAGACAACTGACAGTGAAGATTCAGATATTTTAAGGACAAAGGTAAGAAGTCTTACTACCTAGTTGAGGAAGGTGTAACTAATGATGAATCTGATGATACCGAAGAAGGATATGAAGTTGTCTTTGTTGCAGTAAAAGAAGATTCAGATGAAGAAAAGTATGAAGATGAAAAAGTGTGTATTTCTCATGTAAGTAAACTGGACCCTTAGATTATTGACAGTGGTTGTTCTCATCATATGACTGTGATATTGACAAGTTTGAGAACCTAGAAGAATATGATGGGGGATTTGTCAGATTTGGCAATGATGCTCTATGTCCTTTGAAAGGTAAAGGATTCATTATGTTAAATGAGAAGATGGAATATAATGATGCATATTGGGTTAGAGGACTAAACTATAATCTATTAAGTGTTTCAAAACTGAACAATACTGGCCTCCAACTAGAATTTTAGAACATAAAGGTTAAGATCTATGGTGTTGATGAAGATTTAATTGGAATTGGAGGATGATAAAGAGGTAATTTATTTTATCTTGATACTGATGCAAAGAGTTTATTGTTTGTTAAAACTAAATATGTATGGCTATGGAATAAGAGGCTATGTCATGTGAATTTTGATAACTTGATCAAAGTAAGTAAGAAGAGTCAGAGGACTACCAAGATTAAGAAAACCTAATAAATCTATGTGTAAAGAATGTCAAGTTGGTAAGATGACCAAGTCAAGTTTTCTAAGAAAATATTATTCTACAAATGATATTTTGGAATTGGTTCACACTGACCTTTGTGATCCTATGAAAGTTCAAAGCTATTATGGAGATCGGTACTTTATTTTGTTTGTTGATGATTATTCAAGAATGATGTTTGTTATGTTTCTAAAAGAAAAATATGATGCATTTCAAATGTTTAAGTGGTATAAAGTAAGAGTTGAGAAAGAAATAGAAAAACAACTAAAGTGTTTGAGATCTGATAGAGGAGGTGAATTTATCTATGATGTATCTATTATCTTCTACAATGAGCATGGAATTAAAAGACAAGTATCTTCTCTGAGGACCCCACAACAAAACGGGATACCTGAGAGAAGGAATAGATCTATTTTTTACTGTGCTAGAACTTTATTGATTGACAAAAATGTTACACAAAAATTCTAGAGAGAAGCCATAAGTACTGCAATTTACACTCTCAATCGAGTACAGTTGAAGAAAGGTACCAACAAGACACCCTATGAACTTTGGTTTGGTCACACACTAAATGTATGCTACTTTAAAATTTATGGAAGTAGGTGTTACATACTAAAAGATGATAGAAATGGAAAGTTTGACTCTAAAGGAGATGAAGGAATATTTCTTGGTTATTCATCAAAGAGAAAAGCATATAAATGTTTGATCAAGGATTCTAACAAAATTATTGAAATTGAAAATGTAATATTTGATGAATTTGAAGAAAGGAATGACGAGGATAGAAAAAAGGAGCTTGAGGATTACAAAAGATTTGTTTTGTTTAGGAATGTAATTCAGTTGACACAATTGAGAAGCAACAAGAAGGAACCGATGAACAGGATGAGCCTCCACCAAGAGATGAAAACAATGATGAACATTCTATCGAGACTGTATTAGAAAAATGTGTGAGAAGACACCACTCATCGAGAAGAATAATTGGAGACAAGAATGCATGAGTCATGACAAGAAGTAAGTTGAAAGATAACACATGTTTCATTTTTGAATTTGAACCAAGATTAGTGAAGGATGCACTAGAGAATGAAGACTTGATGAATACTATGAAAGAAGAAATTGATCAAATTGAAAAGAATAACACTTGGTCACTGGTACCGAGACCTAAGGATAAGAATGTGATTGGAACAAAATGGATTTTTAGAAATAAAATCAATGAGAAAGGAGATGTGATAAAAAAAAAAGCAAGATTGGTATGCAAAGGGTATGCACAAGAAGAAGGGATTGACTATGGTGAAATATTTTCCCCTATTGCTAGATTAGAAGGTGTAAGAATATTTCTTGCATATCCTACTTACAAAGGATTCAAAGTTTATCAAATGGATGTTAAGTCTGCATTTCTAAATAGAATTATTGAAGAAGAAGTTTATATTGAACAAACTGATGGATTTGTTGACAAGAGAAACAAGGATATGGTATGCAAACTACATAAATATTTATATGGATTGAAGAAGGCACCCCAAGCATGGTATGAAAGACTACATTCTTACTTAGTTAAGATTGGATTTGAAAGGACTAGTGACAACAATAATTGATATTTGAAATGTGATAAGTCTGATAAAATTTTGATTGCTGAGATATTTCTTGATGAGATTATATTTGGTGGTAATGAGATAATGTCTAAATCATTTGTTGAGGAAATGAGAAATGAATTTGAGATGTCTATGATTGGAGAGATTAAATTCTTTATTAGACTTCAAATTCAACAAGTAAAGGATGGGATCTACATAAAAATCTAAGTATATCAAGGAGATCCTGAAAACATTCAATATGGAAGACTCAAAACCGGTTAGAACACTAATGGCTACTAGTTGTAAATTGTCAAAATAAGATGACACTAAGGAAGTGAATGAGACACTTTACCGATCCATGATTGGTAAAATAAAATATGTTGTACACAGTAGACCTGACATTTCACATTTAGTTGGTATAGTTGCAAGGTTTTTTGCAAACCCAAAGGAGACATATTTGTTTGTAGTTAAAAGGATATTCAAATATTTGAAAGGGACTGAATATTTTGGTCTGTTATACACAAGAAGAGAAAAATTTGATCTTAAGGTATATACCGATGCTAATTGGGAAGGAAATATTGATGAAAGAAAAATCACTAGTGGTGGAGCTTTCTTTTTAGGAGAAAGATTGGTGACATGGTTAAGCAAGAAACAAAGTTGTATTTCACAATCTACTATTGAAGCTGAGTATGTAGCAACATATATGAATTATTCTAACATTGTATGGATCAAACACCTACTAGATGGTATGCATGAAAAGATTACTAATCATATTAAAATTTATTGTGATAATACTAGTGCTACTAACATATCTAAGAATCTTGTGATGCATTCCAAGGAAAATCATATATCTATCAAGTATCACTACTTGAGAGAGAAAGTACAAGATAAGCATATGACATTAGAGTATGTGAATTCTAAAGAATAGATAGCTGATATATTTACTAAACCATTACCGAAGGATGCTTTTGACTATCTCCAAGGTAAGTTAGGGGTTCTTCCCCTATCCAATGTTCATTAAGGAATGATGCATGTTGCATCAATTCATGAACACATTAGAATATTTATTTTGTGAGTTGATGCTAGTGTTCACTCTTTAGGTGAAGCCTGAATTTGTAAAGGAATTTTATGAATGCAATGGAAAATCTATACACTTGAGGTATAATCTGAGAAGTTTATGTTTCTTTGGCATTTTCAGCAAAGAGGGAGATGAATAAAGATGAATATATGAAGCAGAGAGATGAATAGGTCAATTAATGTAAGAGGGAGAAAGTCTATTGAAAGAGGGAGAAAGAGATAGATTACATATGGAATATCAAGAATAGAAAAGGAGAAGTTACTACTCAGAGGGAGTACAAAATATGAATGACAATGAAGGATACCATCATCAATTGAACACTAAATTTGTTAGTGTTTCCATCAATGCCAAAGAGGGAGATTGTTACCATAACTGATAATAATGTTGAAGATTGGTTATCTGATGGAGTTAATGATGAAGAATAATCAAGATCAAAGGAATACATGGTAGTAGAAAGGTTAGATCAATTATTGTCTTGTCATTAATGTCAAGCAATTGATTTCTAGTTTATATTATGTTGCCATATCATTCGGTAATGATATAAGTTAAATGAGTTAAGGAGAAGAAGAAATGAGAAGTTGTAGAACTTAAATGGGAACCTGATACATATCAGACAATGATTAGATTATGTTGATATAATTTTTTTATACCTAACATATTATTATATTAAGTCGGTAAAGCATGGTGATGAAGATTTGACAATTTGGTAAGTTAGGTTTTTTTGGCTACCGAGTAGGATGTGTCACTCAATAAGGTAAAGGTAAAAGGAAAGGTCACTCGGTAAAGAAAAAGGAACTCAAGGTACTGAACATAAAGGAAAGGTTTAGACACCAAGCAATATAACTGAAATATAGGTGAAGAACACTGAGGGAGGAATAAATATTAAATAAGAATTGAATCAACATTTAATGATTAGCTATGATGAGATAAATGATCATGATGATGATGAAAGTTAGTTACAAGATATCTATAAATAAGAAAATTCAAGGCAAATATCTATGACAAGATATAAGAAGAAAATAGAGAAGGAACAAGTTTCTAGAAAATTTCAAGTTCCTAGGTGAAAAGAAAATGTGTTACCGAGATCCAGATTCAAACTATAATGAATTGGATGGTTAAGATTGATTAAAGTAAAATGTAATAGAGGAGATTAAGAGGAAAAAAATTTCTATATAAAGGATGATCTTGTATGGACAAATGACTGGAAAACTGAATAGTTGAAGGGTTATCGACTGTTGCAGTGAAGAAGGAACAAAGAGATTTTGAGTGGGAAAAGAAGGATTTGAT
Source organism: Chamaecyparis obtusa (assembly GCA_027943335.1). Classification (NCBI taxonomy): domain Eukaryota; kingdom Viridiplantae; phylum Streptophyta; class Pinopsida; order Cupressales; family Cupressaceae; genus Chamaecyparis; species Chamaecyparis obtusa. The sequence continues at coordinate 1,397,320 of BSBK01010625.1, read as the reverse complement.
GAAGTGTTGAAGCCAGTGGATAATGAAGAATTGAAGTGAAGATAGAAGAGCGTACAAGGATCTGATTAAGAAAATATAGTTGCAAATATACATGTCAATTTTATTATTATTTCTTACTAGCATTTGTAATAGAGAAATCTCTTAACAGAGTAGACCTAACAATCTTATTGTAAAATCTTTGAAAAATGTAACATTCTAAAGAGTGTTTGAAGCCCTCTAACAAGGCCACTCTTAACAAGGTGAAGATCCTAAGAGATCTGAGGTAAATCCCTTGACCGGGTCACATCTAAGAAGAGTATTTTCTTAGTGGGTGGTAATTCCCATAGTGATTTTTCCCAAAGTTGGGTTTCCATGTTAAATATTGGTGTTACATGTTGTAAATGATTTGTCATCACAAATCACATCTGACCATACATTATTTATTTTCTCATGTTCGCGTCGACTCAAATTCAATTTGTACCTTGGAACTTGTTCCAACTCTATAAATCATTTTGACCAAATAGAAACTTCTTGAATAGCCTTCCTTAAACATATTATCTCGATCAATGTGTTGTCAATAATTTCCACAAATCACGCATATACCTTCTGAATCTTCAAAAATCATCATCGATCCCAGTAATAAATCAATATTCATTATCGCTCCTGAAATATTTACAAACTATCATTTATTCATCTGTTCAACCTTACATGTTCACCTGTTCTGTCAGCATTACTTCCAAATCATCAAATGACCTTTACCTTTGAATATTTTAAGTTGTGATCTTAATCATATCATATTGACATCATTATAAGTCATATGGCATGACCGCTCTTAATAATACTATACAGATTTGAAATAACATTCAAATCATTTAACTGCTTGTCATTGATTGCTTTAGCTATTACCCAGTTTGATTCCATGATACATAACTTACTCAATTCTTCGCATAATAGATGCTATCATAGACATATCATTATATCTCATCATTAAAACTTTATGTACAATAGCAACACTTAATTCATTGTGAAACTCATTCTTTGCTTTAATGAATATGTGGTAACATGCCAAAACACTTAGTCAAATAGTTGACATCAATGAAAACCATATAACTGATTTACCTGTCATAAAATCTTGTACCAATCTTTATCATCTCATCATCAATCATAACCAACAATCTTCTCATGACATCTCTTCAACATCTATGCCAACAATCATCACAATTAATTAGTTATGCCAACAAATCACACATTGAAGCTTTTGAGAAAGTTATTGAGCACACATCCTTCCATTGGACCAAATCTATAAAAAATTCAACAAAAGGAGGCTTCACATTGGGGTTTTGTAAGTTTTGCATTCTAATATTGGTTTTGAGTCTTTATTTATGGTATAATCTTAAGTGTTAGTCTATTTTTTTGTTGAATGCTTCCATTGCTTGGTATTCCTCAAACATTACATTTTAGATGGTACATAAATTAGAAAATAAATTAATCTATAAAGAGAAAATTAGAATAATCTAATGAAACAAACAAAATAAATTCATCTAAATTATATGTGCCTCTTATTTTATTTCCTTTTAATATATTTTGTTTAATTTGATAGTATGAAAATATGTAACTAAGTAAACTAAAAATTTATCAAATCAATTAAAATTTAATTAATTTAATATAAGTAATTAATCAAGTTAAAATTTAATCTTTTTTAACAAAAAATCAATGAAAAAGTTATCTTACACAAAATTAAATGCCTTGACAATATTATTTGAATTGGTATTTCTAAGTGATCATATAATTTACAAATTTCTTTAAATAGATAATTGTTTAATTTATTTTAATGGAATAAATAAATTTCTACTTCTAGTATTTCTACTTGATTTTATTTTAGGAATATATGAGATATTTTCAAATATTTATAAAAAATATCTTGAAATTTATCTTAAGATGCTTAAAATGTCATGTTCAAATACTATAAATAAAAACAAATATTGTTTCAAATAAAAAAGATATTTTTTTAGATTTTGTATTTTAGTTTTTAATTATAATGAAGTAAAGAAACTAATAGACAAAAATTAGATAAACAAATAATGATAATAAAACAAAAAAAAATTCTCATCTTTCCTATCTAAGATATTCTATATTAATAAATAAACTTAAAACTAACCAGACAATCTTTTAAATGAATTATTGTCTAAACTATTAGAATAAAATCTTAATCTAATATATTATTGAAACTCTCTAAATGAAACTATGCCGCTACAAGTATATAAAAAGTTATAAAACTAGAAATTGAGCCTTTAGTGATTCTCTTTGTTTGTCTTAGCCACTCTTAAAGGTAGAGGGGTGCAAGAAAGGGTCAGAGAGCGATGAAAATGATGCAGTTAAGCAATAATGAAACAACTAAAAGATGTTCAAGCTATAAAAATGATGCAAAGTAGTAGTTGTACATATTTATAAATTTAAGGATCATTTAAATGAGTTGGATTCAATATTTTTTAAGGAAATGGTTGACACATTCATTCACATAAATTTGAATCTTAATTAGGGATAAATAGATGAACAAGTGAAAATCTAAAGAGAGACCAATGTTTCTAAATTAAATCACAAGAAAATAATAAATGAATTCACCACTTTCACTTAAATTTTCTAATTCAACATTAAATCTTTCATTAGAGAAAATAATTCATTACTATTTTGAACAAAAAATTACAATTTAAAATGCTCCAAATACTTTTATGAGCACGCACAAAATTCAAAGAAATTGATAAAGTAGTACACAATATGCAACAAATTTCCATAATGCACGTTCATTTGCTAAAAAAAATTATACAAATATATGTTGAATTTGTAAAACAAGGAGAAAACATAGTACTTATATGGACAATAAAAATCTAGAAGTTAACAACACGTAGAAACAAAAGATAAAGTACTAACAAGGAAGGCCTTACCTTGGAGACATGTGTTATATGCTAGAGTTTAATTTCTTAATATCACTTTTAGGCTTATTGAGATATTTTCATGCTAGACTTGTCATGTTAGATTGTTCTTGTTTATTTTTGGACACTTATGTATTGTCATCTTGAGAATGAAATTACATAATACTTTGTGGGTGTTGCTTCTCAAAATATGGTATTATGTTAGGATTAGGTGTGTCATTCGCCTTGCAAATCTTATCTTGATTTTTTTGTTAAGATTCCATGGTTTAGGTATAGGACTTGAAAGATAAACAAAAAACATAAAGGTCAGCAAGGAGGTAGAAAAGGCTACACAAAATAAAATTAAGAAGATTACACTTTGACCACTAAAACTTTTAGTCTCTAACCTACCAACACTATGGAAAACAACATGTGACAAAACTATTTTTCATGAAATCATAGAGAAAAATAAACATAAACTAATAGTCAACTCAACTCAATAGCTAGAATCACCTCAATATTTAAACATTTAACTTGACAATCATGACATCATCCCCCAACCTTGAGATATAGGCATAGCCAACCTCAAAAAGGCTAAAGATTGATATCTAACCCAAATATCCATCACATATGACATCATTATGTTTCTTTGACAATGAATATGTCAAATTGTAGCATCACAAAATTGCATCACTATGTAATTTCTCACTTACCTAGGCTCTATTTCAGCATGTGTGGCCTTCCTCATACGTTTTCACTTATCACACCTTGATTTTTAACATATTTCTAGCATCTCCATACAAAATTTAGACATCCAACCCAAATTTGATCTTGTATTGGGTGGTTAAGGCTGAGTAGGTTGGTCAGGGGTGACTTGGGTTGTCCTTGACCTAAGAGTTGCCCCTGACCCCAAGAAATGACTCCAAATTTTAACTGGCTAACAATCTTTTTATTTTAGTGATATCGACAAATCCTTTTCATCCTCCTTTGAGTTTTACACCCTAAAATAGGAGAGGTATATAAACAAGGATACCTCCCTCATTTTGTAAACTTAAGGAACTCAATCAATCCACAAGTAAGCAATCAAGCATCAAGGTATTCAAGAAGAAATATCTTTGAAGCATTCAAGAAGCAAGTTATTTCAATAATTTAAGACATTTCATCCCACCATATCCTTCATTGTGGCAAGCTTTAACAACCATCATGCAAGCTATTTTTTATGATTTCCTTTTAGGTTTTTGTGGAGTCATGTTATTGCATTAACAATTGTGATTCTATTTCAAGAGCATTTACACCATCATGGTATAAGACATCTATTTCTTAGATCTAGCCTCTACTACACATCAATACATTTTCCTTCCAATTAAATTTCAATTCAATTTCATGGTTGATTCCTAACTAGGGTTTGACTTAGGAAAACCCCTTTCCACAACTATTTTCCCTCTTTTTTTTTGTGTAGGAAATAGGTGGAACCTGCAAAGGAGCTATAGAAAGTTATGATTAAGAGCTATATTTTGATGATTATTTTATTAAAAATCTCAATTTCAAAGATAAATAGAAATACCCTTGATCTCTTGGTCATCATTGATCCTCCTAGTCCTCCGACCTTCTTTTTTAGGCTAAAATTTGTGTTATACATTTTAGTCTCTATTTTTTTCCTTGGTCCAATCCAAAAATTGGTTTCTTGGTTTGTAATATATTTGAATATTCACAAAACCATTTCTCTCTCTATCTTTCCCTAGATCACACATTTTCCACTTTCATTTGCATGATCATCTTCCATAACAGTTACCGATCATTGCATCCACTCAGGGCTTGAGCCTCCTTGAGCCTAGTGGATAACTTTCCTTCCAATGTAAGGTAAGATAGGCCTAAGATTTCTAGTTTGTTCATGCATCCTAGTGAACTCTATTTTCTTCCTTATATTTTGGTGAACCTAACTCTACATATTAATTCTAATTTGGATACATCTAGATTTGATTCTTATGTTGTTTTAACCTTCATTGACAGTTATGTCAATAACACGTTTCATTCTCCTTCATCTGATCATCCTTGAATTTTATCAGCCAATATTTGATCATCATAAAAAAACATTATATTTAACCTTAGAATCATCAACAATTATCTAGATCATTATCTTTAGTCGTCAGTCATAAGTTCCATTTATTTCTTTCACTCGGTCAATACCATAATGCACCGGTGATAACTAGCTCGGTTAACACTGTACTCGGTATACACTATACTTGGTTAGTGTATACTAAATTCTTCATTTTACCGACCACATAAACTTTTTCATTCTTGATCTTGAATCCATAATAGATTCATGTAATACAATCAAATCACTAACATAATGCCATAGAATCATCAATAAGTTACCCAATGAATACCATATCCATATCTTTCTCATCCATCTCATCTTTATGTAGATATCTCATTCCTTCACCATTATTTCCTTCTTAAGATATTTGTAACCATCATGATAAGTGTAGTAAAAAATAGTTGACATCAATGACAATACATTAACTGATTTAATGTCTCACATACATATTATTAGCTCGGTGATCATCAATCATTATCTTTCAAATATCCAATCAGTTTTAAAGCTCTCCCTCAAGATATTAAATCAGTCTAAAATCCATAACTTTCAACCAACAATGATGAAAAGGGTTGGGTGGTTCAATGAGAAAAACTCTTCAAAGGTTCAATTTGATTAAGTTTAAGCCCATACCCCAACACCATACAAGCCTCAAGTGACTTGCAACTTTGCACAAACCTTCCTAGTGGAAAACCTAAATGTATTTGATGGATTTAGGAAGGATTCAAGTGTATTCAACTAGTTTTGTGTCCCCAATAAATACCCAACACTCAAAAGTTACTAAATCCTCAAACAGGCCTAATTGTCGTCAACTAGGTCTCCAACAGTACAAAATATTATTTTACTCACACATTTCCCAAAAAAATGAACAAACTAAGAGTGGTTTTAGATACCCTTTTCACCATTTAACAATATATGTCAAACTTAATATGAAGTGGTTTGGACAGAATACCTTGTATGCTGACTGTGCCTCCAACACAAGCATGAATCTTGGCCAATTAACAAAGCAAGTTGTAGTTTTATTAACTCCTATTCCTCAATACTATCAAAAGTCTTTTCAAATGAATCAAATGCAAGGAAAATGAACTTGGTTTGGTCTTTATATCGACATAAACACAAAATCCCAAGTTTTCTCACAAACAAGCCCTTACACCAAGGGTTTCTCAATCTCACACTTCCACTCACTTCTAGACTCAAACAAGAGTGTATTCACCTTTAGATTGATATACTAAGGTCATCCAAACTCTTAAAATCCTATGTCCTTCAACTAGATCTTTTGCTGCTACTCCCTAGCAAGCAACTTCATAACCTTCAATGCACTTATTTGGTGATCAACTGCCCTTTACTCTTACTTATCTGCATAAATCATGTTAGAAATATATGTTACATTTTACAATGAGACAATTCAATGAGAATCAGGACATGTCATTCATGGAATGATCCATTTCATGGATTAAAACACAAGTTATCCCTTAGAAATTAGTAAACTTTAAGAAATCAGTTAGAATAAGCAATCATAACTTGAATGAAATGATTTGTCAGAGAATTAAAATTTCTTATTAGTGAGATATTTTATTCCTACTGCATTCTAAACTAAAACAATGATAAAAAAAGATCAATCTATGCCAAGAAATACATAAATGGATTAAAAAATCTGAGTTTATTGGCAAAATGTTGGTTGTGTTGTACACCAATAATTACTCCATACAACTCTCTCTATCGTACCAAGACCCCAAACATGGTTTATAAACTTTCCTTCAACTATACCAACCCATTTGGATCGGTTACCTTACTTAGTGAATCATTAAACTCTCTTAAACATGTTTCCCTCCAAACTATCCCTAGCTGTTGGCATTCAAAAATTTGAATTTGCCAACTTACAATTTATTGTTTAAAACATCAAAATAACTTCACAAACCTATCAAATTGATCCCTAAGACTCTTTTAACTGTTCCTAAACTCTCCTAAGACCATAAGGATCCATATTACATTGTTTCATCATTATGCCATTTTAACATCATTAATGATCCTAAGGTCCTTAACAGGACCTTTAGGATTTATTGCTAATTGATTACATTTCAAACCTTCAAAGGCCATGATAGGTTCTAAGACATTCCAATTTATTGTTTGAGATACCTCCATTCCTTTGGTTTTGTATTTTCTCTTCATCAACCTCCTGCCATGCTTGGATGCTCCTGCATCATACTCCCGACCTTGAAAGAAACTCTTGTCCCAAGAGTTAGGATCATGACACTTTCCTCCTTTTCTCTGAATCTTTGAATAAGGGATGTATTCTCCCAAAGTTACCTACTTCTTCCTATTCCAACCTTCATAAACATCACACAAGATGTTAGATTAAAAATATTTTTTTGATTGTCCCCTTCTAGGACCTTGCTACCTGATTTGTTTTTCTCCTTGTACCCTATCATCTCTTCCATGTCCTTGCAATTTATGATCCTTCATTACCTTCTCAACATCTCTGATATTACCCCTTTGGATAGGGAAATTAATATCTCCCACTTTTATGCATTCAAACTTCAAAGTATTATGATTTCTAGGACTTCCTTGCTGCCCATTCATGATCAAAATTTTGTGTTTTATTTCCTCATGAACCCAACTAGTATCAAACTTCTCTTTACCCTACAAAATCTTATCTCCAAAGCACATGATTCTATTCTCATTCTTCCTTCAATTCAAAGGCTTTATTTTGTATCTTTCTCTACCTTTATGAATAATATAAGTATTAGAGTAACCATCATGCAAAGTTCTCCTAGCCCACTGCCAAGGTCTACCCAAAAGCATATGCCCACAAGTCATTGGTATGACATCACACATTACTTGATCACTATATGGACCAATTGAAAAATTAACACAATCTCTTTAACTAACCTCTACATTCATCACTTGATTAACCCAAGTGGCCTTGTAAGGGTTAGGATGATCTACTAATGTCAATCCCCATTTAGTTAGCATATCATTAAACATTATCCCTCTAATTCATCTAGCATAAAAAATGACAAACCCAAGTTCTGGTCCAAAAACAAAGGTGTTGTTAATGATCGAGTGACAAATGCTAAACATGATCAAAATGTTCAAGCATCCAACAATAACAACCAAGAAAATTGGAATAAAAATGATCAAAAAAAATGTAATCATAACAATAGCTAGAGCAGTTAAGGTAATCAAACCAATCCAAACAATTAGAATCATAATCAAGGATCTAGTTATCATGGTTCCCTATTCTCACATTACAATGGAAACAATAACAACAACAACAATCAACCACTATAGCGATGGAAATTCACGCAGCTAGTAGACTCCCTTGATGTCATCTTTTAATGTTTAGTCAATCATAGAATGATGCTCTTGATGAGACAATTTATTGTCTCTATTTTGTTATAATATTTATACTTTGTTGACACTCTTTATGCTCTGATAAGACATTTACAAGACATATATGGACCTATACCTATGTGAATTTGTGATAAGTATAGCTAGGACTACAAAGATTATGGGTAGTTAGAATGACATGTTTTGCTGAATGCTACTAATCTGCCAGGAAAAGGAGCAGTTCGAGAGTGGTGAAACCACATTAAAGAAGGAGTGTTAGGAATCCAGCCATGACAAAAGGAGATAGCATGATTCCTAGGATCATGCCGCTACTAAGAAGGAGCTTGCATTCCAGAGAATATAGGAAATAGTTCTGCTATATTTCCTTAGTGTTGTTATTCTGTTATCCGCACTTATTGTAAAATGTCATGGTTGTTATACTTCCTCTTTCTATGGTGAGATTTAGTTAGACTTTACTTTCATGCTTTCAATAAGTGTCAACCCTCTATATAAAGGGATTTGATTGGTTTAGTTAGAAAGGAGAAAATAGATTCAAAAGTTGAGTTTAGTGTAACGAAGTTACTATTTTCTATTCTTCATGTATTGTTCCATTATCATGTAACCAATTTATGAGAATATAATGAAAGAGTGATTTTGAAGTATCTTTTGTGTTAATAGTTAGCAAAAGCCAACCAAGGAGGCCCACTTGGGAGGTGGAGTAGATTAGGATAGAGTAGATTTGCTTCTTGCATTTTCTGTGCTTTCAACTATAAGTTACTATTTTACTCCTGCAACATTACTACTATGAATGTTCCTGTAGCACTTGCATAGATAGGCATAGTGAATGCTTTGAGTTGTTAAATAGGTTTAGGATAAGTTTACAAGCTTTCTGCAGTTATTTCATTAAGTATTTAAGTGTGTTTACTTTCCTGTAGCAATAGCATAAGTTTCTTTCATGCACTTTATCTTCCTGCAGCATAGGCAGTATGACTCCTTGAGGAACTTAGTGCACAAATTATGTTGTCCTATTTCAAGTCTATGTCCCTGGGTTGACAATCTAAATGCATTTCATGATGGGAAAAGTAATCCTTAGTATGAATACATTATTCTTAAGAGAGACAAGCATGATTATCACTACCTATTGTGAGACTGTTCATTTTTGGCGCTGTTGCCGGGGATGGTGTCAAACTAAGAACCTTAATGAGTCATTTTTTTTTTAGTCAATAGAGAGTAGTTGTGAGTTTTCTTCACAAGTCCATCAACTCACTTGCATGCATCGAAGAAGGCGAGATGTTCATGGCAGATTTCTACCAAAAGAACTTGTTAAATTGAAAGAAGAGTTTGAAGAACTTGAGTTACCATTTCTTGACGCAAGTCTTGAGTTTGTTGCATCATCTTCAACAGAAGAAGATCCTCATGATCCTTTTGACCTTTTCCCTTTTGCAGAGATATTAGCCAGTTTCCTCAATAATTCCAATCTAGGACCACCTGTTGACCAGAACATTTTGGTTAGTAATACTTTCCAGCCACAGTTTCATTATCCAGCACCTCCAGTAATGGCAACTCCTACCTTTCCATTTCCTATTCCAAGTCTTATCAACAACCCTAATCTCAAGAACATACCTGCTTTAGCCCTACCAAAATTCTATGGCCTTATTACAGAGGATCCCAACACCTTTTTGTTTGAGTTTGACATTTTGTGTCGAAGTTTGACATTCAGTGTCATATCATCATTGTTTTTCGTATGGTAATTGGTGAAAACTCATATGAGTTTCAATGCCAGTCTACTTTGTCGTTTGAAAAATAGTGAGCCCAACACTCATTTCTAGGTTAAATTTTTGAATTTTCTATTTTTTTAGCCTGATTACTGAGTCTTTGATCTACTTTCTGAAATAGTAAACTGTGTAATTCCTATATTTGTAGCATGTTTTTCAACCAAATTACTGATAGGGGACCCCGTTTCTATACTGTGTAGGTCACATATCCCAATGTTCATGTGCACATTTCTCATCCTGCCACTCAGAGACTTTGTGTTTCATTACCTGATCCTATGAGAGTTCATCTTGCTTCATGCAGATTTGAGTATCTGATTCATTTACCCAAGATTAGCGTAAATCATGGACTATTGAATTCTTTGATAGAGAGATTTCATTCTGAGACCCAGACATTCCACTTTCTGATTAGGGAGATCATTGTTACACCAGAGGCTGTATATCGTATACTACACATTCCCTTCCATTCAGATCAACGTCCAGCTTATGTGAGTTCAGGGAACTCTGGTTCACTAGCCTTCAGACATCTTTTCAGAGATGATACATAGCTAAATGGTTCTATTTCCTAGGAGACCTTAGTACAATGCTATGGTTAGACACACAGATTAGAGTGCATCCTTATCGGGATGATAAGAGGTATTATTATGTTCGACCGTCAGTAGAATGGTCTTTTGATGGGTTGCACACCGATGGTAGTACGTCTGATGGTGACTCCTTCTGAGTTAGCCTGGGGTCAGTGTTTATTAGCCCACATGTTCTCTAAGATGCATGAGGTAGTGTATCAAGAGAGCAAGTCTTTTGTTGCTGGTGCTTTAGTTATACAAATCTAGGCATGGGAGCATATCCCAGTTTTGAGACCAGTATGCCAGTCACAACGACAACCACATGAGCCTGTTATTTATATTTATGTTGGATATGTCATACAGGGTCACATGGGCCATGTAGAGTACTAGAGACGGTGCCTTGATGACATGGCATTTGTACGATGGAGGCCTTATGTAGATATTGAGCCTTGGCCTACTGCACAAGAGCAGTTCAGTTTCTTCTACCAGAGCTGTGTGTTGATTGGATGATCGTCCTCTATACTTGAGCAATTTATCATTACTAGGGTGTGGTGCTAGTATGGATGAGTGTAGGATGCACCTTAGGATTATGCCACTTACACTCAGATAGCCCGTGAACTCAGACTTGGATGGACCACGAGGCTTTCTTATGCCTTATGTTCATAGGAGTACATTGGTATTATCGGCAGGGACTGGGAGTATAGACCACAAGTTGTTGATGCTGGAGTGACAGATGGCTTTATATCCTAGCTTGCAGATCACCCTATCTACAGGTTTGCTGATCCCATAGAGCTGATACCTTCCATGGAGGAGGCTATGGATGTTACTAGAGCTCCAATGAGACAGGGCCTGAGACCCGCACAGATTTCAATTTTGCACCCCACACCTCTGAGGCCGAGAGTGATGGCTCCTCCCTAGAGATCCACAAGACAAATGAGGCTCCCTCATCCCACTAGTGCTACAACATATAGGCCTATAGGTTTGTAGAGATGGACTAGGGGAGAGGGTGGTACTTTAGGTAGTGTTGGTACTGTTGAGGAGGTACTTGCAGCTGAGCAAGTTGTAGGTGGTGATTTTGATCCATTACAGGAGGATACCAATTTTGATCTTGGTGCAGAGGTTAGACACCATAAGGTGCAAAGAGAAGAGAATACAGAGCAGCCAGCTGTAGATACTAATATGCTGGTGGCTGATGCTAATCCTAGTGTACCACTAACTCCACAGGAGGTCATGAGGAGACTCAGATTATAGGTCAGGGACATAAAGGTTCGTAGTGCTCACTAGGAGGAGAGATTTCTTGAGGCAGATAGACAACTTTTTGAGCTTCGTGGTGAGGTTCAGAGATTACAAGCAGAGGTTAATCATCAGACCTCACGATCTTCCTATTATGTTTCTACATACTATGCTGCTATACCACTTGCTCAAAGAGTTCCTTCGTACTCTTAGTATATGCTAGCATCAGAGGGAGCGAGAGCACCTAGAGTTGAGGCAGTGCCAGATGCACCACCACCACCTCCACTAGATGTAGAGGAGCATGCAAACAGTTGATTTGTTATGATATATTATGATATTTTTGCTCTTTTATTTTTCATGTATACTGTTCTGACTTTGATAGCTCTTATGAGCTTATTCTTTTGTACACTGTGCCAGTAGTGCATCCTTGACTATTTTGAGTTTTATGATATATATATGAGATCAAGATTTTTGGTTGTGACTTCATGTGTACTTGTCATGTTTTAATTTATGATGATATCATGTGATGTAAATGCCATGAGTAGAGTAGAATGTATGTATGGATTTATGCAATGTAATGATTTCTTTCAAATGTATGAATGTTATGCAAATGTAATTGATTATGGAAAGTGTATGTATGGAAATGTATGGAATGTAATAGATGGAATGAATGATTATGTAATGTAAATGTAACGATACACATGATATGTTTTGCAGGTATTGATGAAGACAAGTACTCAGCCTTATGTCAAAAAAGGATGTTTAAACCAGGATGGTGACTACTTGAGTTTCTGTGAGGAGACCTTCGTAGGAGATTCAACTCTTCATTTTTAGTTTAAGTATAGTTTTTAGAAGAATTGTTGAAGATTTTCAAGCAATTTGTGAGATCACGCAGTCATGAAAAGTGTAAAATGACATGCAACCTAAGACCTAGGACCTAGTCACTAATCATGTGTCAGTCATTTGTCATCATTGAGTTTTTAGGTAACCGGATAAATCAATACAATGCCCACTAGCTAGGAAACTATAGACATATGAATATCGATTTGTATGCGCAAGAATTAATACAATGCACACTAGTCATATAACCATGAGCATATGAATATTGATTTTATTTCGAAATGTCAGAGTAGATATAAGAACCAAGGCACAAACGCCAGGATGACTTGAATATCATGTCCATTTTAATATAGCAATTTGTATAAGCATCAAAACACAAATGTTGTGATGACCTTAATACACCTTGCATAAAAAACACATCAAGCAATCAAGAGATCATTCTAAATCTAGTGTGAATTACCCGTAGTGACCCTTTATCATTCACATCCTTAGGCAAGATTGCGTTTCAAAGTAGGAGAAAGAACTCACTCAAAAAGACAATAGTTAGATCACACTTCCTTGAATTTTTTAGGTATCAATGGTTGAGGTACGCATGGCCATCCAATACGAGATGGAGGCTCTTACAAATGGACACCATTTCAATCCATAATGTCCAAAGTTGTTAGATTTTCACATACAAGCAGAAGACAAAGAAAAGATTATGCCCCCAGTCATCACTCTCTAAATCCTGTAAAGGACATCATTGAAGAGCTCAAAGGACACAATATGCAAAAATCTCAATGTGAATTAGTAAGCATACAAGGAGATAAAAGCATGTAAAAAGCATAGATTGTTTTTAGTTTGTGTTTGATTGCATTGTTGTAGATGCAAAATCCTTTCTAGAGAGGAGACTGACTGATTGACTCAGATGAAGCTTCAAAGGACTCTGACTAGATATGACACGTCTAAGATATTGAGGACTGTAGGATATGACATTGATTTCCCCCAAGTGTTAAGCATTAAGAGGATACAGACACTTGAGTTGATTGGTGTACATATCGACTTATTGAAAATAGGATATATACAGACTAAAGTAGACTGAAAGCTGGGAAAGACCAAGATTGCGCTAATAAATGGAGTATTTTGAAACAAGTGGCACCCGTTTGCCAAGTTTTCACCATCTTGGCAGAGATTCTTTTTTTGCTACCAAGGCGCCTGTTTCCAGGTTTTCACCAAGGCACTTTTTCTTTTTCTCATTTTTTTTGTATTTTTCACATTTCCAATTTTTTTTGTACTTTCGACATTTTTTGATTTTTTTTTGTGAATCATTAAGGCGCATATTGCTAGGTTTTCACCAAGATGTTCATTTTTTAAAGGATTTTTTTAGATTTTTTAGATTTTTTTAGGACATTTTACCACAGATTGAATGCCTTAGGCGTAGAATTTCTTCAGATGGAGAATGTTGATTGGTTCTCAGAGCTGTTCTCCTTCAGTCATTGAGAGTTGATAGGCTCCAGAGCCAAAAGTAGTAGTGATAAAAAAGGGACCCAGCCATTTGGGTTCAAACTTCTCCTTGTGTTCTCTATGTGATTGATTTTTAGGATTCTCTCTCAAGACTAGATCACCAACCTGAAATTCTCTATGTCTGACTTTCTTGTTGTAACCTCTAGACATTCTCTTCTGATATACTCTAAGATGATCATACACTGCTTATCTGCGCTCATCTAGTAGTTCAAGTTCTTGCAACCTAGACACTCTGTAGTCATCATCAGTTACTAGACCATGCATTCTGATTCTTAGTGATGGGATTTCAACCTCAATAGGTAGTACCACTTCATACCCATAAATTAAAGCGAAAGGTGTAGCCCTAGTGGGCATTCTGATACTTGTTCTGTAGGCCCAGAGAGCTAGATTAATCATGAGATGCCAGTCTCTTCCTATCTTATTAATTATACGGTGCAAGATTTTCAATAGATTTTTATTAGAAGCCTCTACTTGTCCATTCCCTTGAGGATAGTAGATAGATGACCAGTGTTGTGTAATCTTGAATTTGGCACATAGATCATCTAAGTCTTTGTTTTTGAATTGTCCACCATTATATGTGACTATAGAGTGTGAAATACCATATCTACAAATGATGTAGTTCAAAATGAACATAGAAATTTGTTTACCAGTTGCTTGTGTTAAAGGGACTGCTTCTACCCATTTTGTGAAATAATATGTAGCTGTGATTATATGGGTATGTCCATTAGAAGAATGAGGATGTATGGCTCCTATAAGATCAAATGCCCATTGGTGAAAAGGTCATTGTGTAGTAAAGGGAATTAGATCTCTCCCTGGAGCATGAATTAAGTTACCATGTACTTGGCACTTTTGACAGTTAGCAAACTTGATTGCATCTTTCTCCATTTCAGGCCAATAGTACCCAGCCCTAATAAGCTTTCGAGCTAGCATTAAATCATTCAAGTGTGACCCACATATACCTTCATGGACTTCCTTGGGTGCATGTTGAGACTCTCACTATTCTAAACATCTAAGTAGCATACCATCTAGACCTCATTTGTATAGATCGTGACCAATGATAAAATATCGGGAGGCTTTTCGGATAAGGTATCTCTTTTCATGGTGGTTAAAGGTATTGAGAATGATTTGGTATTTGAGATAGGAGAATAGGTTTTTGTATCGAGATGAATCATGACCTACAACAGTGCAAATCATGCGGGTTTTAGGGGAATCATATGCAGGATAAGATAGTGCTTCCACCAGGAACTCATAGCGTAGCTCATGTTCAGGCTGTTGTAATAAAGTGGATAGTGTTGCCATTGCATCAGCAAACTTATTCTCTATTCTAGGAATTTTCTCAAATGTGATAGATATAAAATACTTCTTTAGATCATCTACCATTCTCTTGTATGGGATGAGATTTTCATCCTTCATTTGGTACACATCATTGACTTGATGGATAACTAGTTGTGAGTCTCCATGAATGTGTATCTCTGTCACTCTCCACTCAATTGCCATTTTCATGCCATTAAGAAGGGCTTCATATTCAACAATATTGTTTTTGCAAGGGAACTTTAATCTAAATGCTTTTGGTATTGAGTACCCTCGAGGAGTGATAAATAATATGCCTGTTGTGGATCCATTTTGTGTATAAGAGCCATCAAAGAACAATTGCCATTCTCTAGAAGAAAGATTCATGATAGAGGAATCTAGGAACTCTATTTGCATTGGTGTATCATCAAACATTGGTGCATCTGCCAATTGATCAGCAATAACTTGTCCTTTGATAGCTTTTCTTTCAACATATTCAATGTCAAATTCACTTAAGAGCATGACCTATTTGGCTAATCTACCTGTGAGGGAAGCTTTTCTTAGTAGGTACTTTAGTGGATCAATCTTAGCTACCAAATGTGTGGTATGAGCTAACATGTAATGTCTCAATTTCTGTGATGCAAAGATCACAGCTAGACAAACTTTCTCAATCATTGAATAGTTCTTCTCATATGCAACCAATGTTCTATTGATATAATATATAGCCCTTTCCTTTTTATTCTCATCATGTTGTGCTAGCAATTCCCCTAGTGATGTATTTGTGGTGGAGACATATAGGATCAGCGGCTTCCCTTGAATAGGAGGCATCAAGATAGGAGGATTTGATAGATATTTCTTGATATCGTTAAAGTTCTCACATTCTTCACTCCACGCAAAAGTCACACCTTTATGTAAAGTTTTTGTAAAAGGCTGAGAGATATTCACAAGCTGTGATATGAAACACCTAATAGATTGTACTCTCCCTTGTAATGTTCTCATTTGGCTAATATTCTTTTGGGGTTGCATCTCCATTATAGCCTTTACTTTAGCTAGATCAACTTCAATGCCCTTCTTTGAAACTATGTATCCTAAGAGCTTTCCAGAAGTGACATCAAAAGCACACTTCTTAGGATTTAGTCTGAGACTAAAATTTTCCATTCTGTCGAGTATCTTGCTCAAGTCATTTAGATGTTCAACTCTAATCATAGATTTTTCTAAAGTATCATCAACATAATCCTCCATAGTTCAATGCATCATGTCATGAAAAATAGATGTCATAGCTCTCTGATATGTAGCACCAGCATTCTTAAGCCCAAATGGCATGACATTCCAGTAGAAGGTACCCCATGCACATGCGAAAGCAATTTTCTCTTGATCCTCTGGAGCAATTTTTATTTGATTATATCCAGAGAAACCGTCCATTAAGGAATACATCTCGAAACCTACAGTCATGTCCACTATCATATCAATGTTAGGTAGTGGAAAATCATCCTTAGGGCATGCTTTGTTCACATCTCTAAAGTCTATGCATACTTTGATTGATTTATTTGGTTTAGAAATAGGTACAATATCTGAGATCCATTTAGCATAGTCAATAACACGGATGAATCCAGCTTTTAGTAGTTTCTCTAATTTAGCTTTGACCAAGAGTGCAACATGTGGATGCATCTTTCTCAATTTTTGCTTAACAGGTTTAACATTTGGAGCTATAGATAAATGGTGCATTATAAGATCAGGATCCAACCCTGGCATATCTGAATATTTCCATGCAAAGTTGATCTTCTTTTTTGTTAAGAATGTTGTAAATTTTTGTTTCTCTTCTTCTGATAAAGATTGTGCTACATGGATCAACTGTGGCTCCTTTGTTGTTCCCAAGTTGATAGATTGAGTAGGCTCAATTAGAACTGGAGATCTTTCCTGTAAATGACTCAGAAGGACATCAAATATCTCATCCTTAGGTGCCTCAAAGAGGTTTTCATCTTTGGATACGCCTTTTATTTTTACTTTTGTAGGTACTAAGACTGCCACAAAGTGGTTTTCACCCTCAAAACTCCTTTTCTTTTTATTTTTATTCTTATTTTTCTAACTAAGATACTTGATGTCTGACTTCGTCATGCTAATGTTTAGTTCGCTGATGGAAGTCCTCATAGGCTCAACTGTATTGAGGTAACAAGCAAGGGAATAGTCATTGAGAAAGGTATAAATACCTTGGTTCAGGTTTGTGGATGTTAGGTCAAGAAGGTCAGGGTGTTGGATAGTCAAAGTGGTGAAAGATTGGGAAAGAGTGTTTACGGATATGGATCTGTCATCATTGGTCCTAACCTGATGCTTGAGTTCAAAGGTGATATTACAACTTAAGACATTCAATTCATGAATAGGCTCAATGTCATTATGGAAGTCCACTTCAACCATCAGTGGATCAGACTCAATAAGTTCATCATTTCACTCTAGACTTACATTGGGTTTAGGTGCATATTGGTGAATAACATCAACATGTTTCTCTATAATAAGCTCATCTTCTTTTGGAATGGCTCCCCATTCATAGTCATTAGATTCTTCATCTATGCCTCTAGGAAATTTAAGAACATGAGTAAAGTCAGGATGAATACCCCAAGAAGGGTTACCCTCAAATTCTAATTTGAATTCATACTCATGGGAATCTGTCTCAAAATAACTACCACTCTCCTCTTTGTCTGTTTGATTTTCTTCGAGATTAGCTAGTTCTTGTGTTGCAACTACCTCTTGCTCTATAGTAGGTTCTTGTGTGTTTACTACATTGATTCTTTTTATTGGATCATCTTCAGATTCAAGGAGGTCTTTTATTTCTTTAGGAAAATGCTCATAGGGAATGAGATCTTCAGTGGTGTCTGAATCATCACTATCAGATTGTTCTATTGTTTCTCCCTTTAGTTGATTTGTTGTGGATGGCTCAATCTATTCTAAGACATGTGGGGAGTTCTTGCTAAGACAGAAAGGTTTCTTCTTATATCCTAGACCTATTGTATTCTTGTTTGCTCAGCCATGATGGTCAGGAGGTGACAGAAGACCTTTACCCTGTAGTGCTAGAGGTCCTTTTCCATTATATCCCATTTTTGTGATCAATTTATCCCCTGGTCCATATGACTTAGAAGGGATCTTAGGAGCTTCAGCATCACATTTTTGAATGACTTAAGATTTGGGTTCATCTTTGTATAGCCATGCAAGCACAACTTCATCCTCTTTAAACTCCTATTTAGATATTTGTTCTACAACAAAATTTCCTTTATATGCTTCAAGAGGTTCTTTAGACTCTAGTTTGGACTGTTTTAGAGTTTGTCCATAAGACTTAGGTGAGATAGGGAGAGATGTCAAAGATAAGACTGGCTCTATAGTATATTCTCCCATACCACTTTCTTTGATCTTAACCTCTTTAGCAATGTCCTCCATCTTGGATGTTGAAGCAACATCTAGCTGCTTAGTGGAAGATTCTAAGTTATTAGGAACAAGTTTATCAGTGCTCTCTTTCAATGTATTGCAAGTTGTATACAGATCAATGAAGATCATCACCTCTACTCCTTCATAAGGGAATTTCAAGAATTGATGGTATGTAGAAGGAATAGCTTTCATTTCATGTATCCAGGGTCTCCCTAGAAGGATATTGTAAGCCAAAGGTAGAACAAGAACTTGACATATAGTATCTTTGATGACATGACTTGCTCTAATAGGTAGGACAATTGTTCCTTTTGAAGATCTTTCTTTCTCATCATATGCTTTTATCATTATCTTCTTTCTAGGATCAATGGCCATTTCTAAAAATCCTAATTGTGTAATCAAGCTGAAAGAACAAATGTTTAGACCAGCACCCCCATCTATCAACACACGTTTGACCCGATAATTTTGGATCAAGACTTCAATATGCAAGGACTGGTTATACAGATGACTCAAGGAGTTATCATCTTCCTCTAAAAAGAAAATATACTATGGAGACGTAAGATGACCAACCATTGTTTGGAATCTGTCTAAATCAAGGTCATCAGGGACATTGGATCTGAGCAGAGCTTTGTCTAGAATGTTTCTATGAGCTGGAGATATCTGAAGCAACTCAAACATGGAGATTTTTGCATTTGTGTGTTGGAGTTGTTGGACAATACTATATGAAGTAGGCCTTGTATCTTTAGGATTTGAAGATTTAGATGTAGCTTTCTGTTTAGAAGCATATGAAAGATTGAAAGGCACCTTAGGGACATGGGATTAATCTGGTATTTGTCCTTGTATGTGTGCCTGAGCTTGTGATTGAGTAACTGCATTAGCTGATTGATTTTCCCTATCTTTTCTTACAATTGTGATGACATTGCAATGCTCAAATAGACATGGTTCAACCATATTGATGACAACATTATTTCCAGAGTATGCATAATTGACTTTAGCACCCATGTTAGGCTAAGAAGAAGAATCTTCTTTACCATGTTTAGGAAATGGTTCTATGAATGCTGTATGATCATTATTTTTGTTATGATTGTCAATCGTGATGTCTCCATTATCAATTTTGTCTTATATGATGTGCTTCAAGCGAACGCAATTATTAGTCTTATGACCTTTATTGTGATGGAATTCACATAAATCATTCTCTCTCCACCATTTCAGTTTAGGTTTAGGATCGAAGAATTTCATCTCAGGCAAGTAGATGATTTTGTTTGCCAATAGAGTTTTCATGGAAGATTCCAAGGATTCTCCAAGAGGAGTGAATTTGCAATTAGGATCTGTAGCCCAAGGTTTGTAATCAGTTGACTTTTTGTTAGACTCTATTGCTTTAGCTTCAGAAGCTTTGATGGCTTGGGTACCAACAGTGAGATTGAAAGTGAGTGCCTTAGATGGGGCATAGATATTATCAACAACACCATTTGTGACAACACCCTTATTCTTGTTCCATTTTTTGTTCTTGTCTTTAGAACTAGATCCAGATTCATACTTGTCCTTTTGAAGTGTAATGTTTCCTTTTTTCACAAGTACTTTCTTAATTTTGATCACATTATCTACCATCTTATCAAAAGATGTATGATTTTGCATTTGCAAAGGGTAGTTGATTTTTGGAACAAGATTGTTGATGAAGATTTCCAGCTTCTCAGTTTCTGGAATGGGTCTAGCATATAGAGAAAATTTCTTCCTCCATCTCTTGAGAAATGTTAGGAATGGTTCACCTAGATATTGTTTCAGATTATAGATGTCAATCATGCTGACTGGATGCTAAATATTGTAGGAGTATTGTTGATAGAACAGTTTGATCAACTCCTCAAAAGTTTTGATAGTAGGAGGCATTGTAGAGAACCAATTAATGGCTGAACCTCCTAGAGATCGAGGGAAAAGATGCATTAAGTAGGTTGGTTCATGTATAAACTCCATATATTAAGTACAATATTCTTTGACATGATCTTGAGGGTCAGAGTTTCCATCATACTTATCATATTTAGGCATCTCCACTCTTTTAGGGAATGACAACATGTACAAGTCTTTATCAAATGGAAAAGGGCATAGAGATTCCATGGAGAACTCCTTAGGTTCCTTTTATTTTTCAAGTTTGTTAAGTTTGACTTGCATGGCATGCATCTGTTTCATCATAGTCGTGATAGGAGTTTCTTCCTCATGTGTAATGATATCTTCCACATTAAAGTTTGGAGGAAGTTTAGCTCCTTGATGAGCCAACTCTAGAAAGTATGCTTCTCTATCTTCTTTCAAGAAATGCTTCATCACCCTTTTGAAGTTATCATCATTTTGATATTGGGCAATTTCAGAAGGTGTAGGTTCTTGATCCATACCATGTTGAGATTGATGTCCTTGAGACCCGTGATGTGTCCCTTTGTGAGACATGTTAGGAGTTTTAGGACTCCCTGGATTAGATTGAGGTGGAGTTTGTTGATTACCTTCGTGAGTTGATGGAGGGGGTATGTAACCAGTTTTCAATCAAAAATTGCCAAGACCGCCATCTTTGTATAGACTAGAATTATAGAGTTGCTTAAGAGTTGGAGCCTAGAGAGTATTCAAAGGTATGGTATGGGATACTTCTCCAGATTTCTTATGTGACGAAGTTCTAGTTTCCACCATTAACCTTGGATGAGGCAAAAGAATAAGATGAAGACAACTGAAGAATGAATTGATTCAAGAAGATCAAATGACGCAACCTTGTTAAGATTAAGTTGATTAAAGATTAGATCAGATGTAAATGAAGGATACTATGCCATAGTAGTGTGGGTAGATGCCCAACAGATGGTAGGCATGAGCTCACAATACTTAGTCATTTTAGCAAGAAGACTGAATTTGAAGATAATGTTGACAAGGTTTTGACACAAGATGAAAAAGACTCAAATCGATAAATCAGAAGGCAAAATCAGACTCAAAGGCTTACTTGAGGAAAATGAATGGATTTGTTCTAGTTTATGCTCTGTTCTTGATAGTGATTTAATCGACAGATTCTGGAAATAGGCTGTAAAAATTGGGTCTCTGACAATTTTGATAATTTTCTGGCAATAAAATTTCTCAAATGAATTTATGTAGGATCGTACGACAGTGGGTATGCTATGAAATGACATTTGACAAACTTGTACGATAGTTGCAAGGCTTGCACGATAATTGATAGTAGGATTTTGACTTTTTGTTTTTGATTGGTGGTAAAACTCATACGACACTATACAAGCTGTCATACGACAATACAAGGGTTCTAAAATGACAATTGCAAAAACTTGTATGACTTTCTGACCTTGTGGGACAACTTTTGACGCCAGAAAGGAATTTTACTTTAGATTTTTCAAATTTTTGGTTTTCAGTTTCAGATTCAGATTGTTCACAAATTTCTCTATCCAAGTTTGAAGATTTTTCTAGGATCATTCATTTTCAGTAACCAAATAGATAAACAAGCACGCAAAATAGTAAGCAAGTGATTCCAAGCACGTCTGAAAATAATGAACAGGGGACAAAGGAACCCTGTGCATGAACAATCAAGTGACTGAATGTGCTAATCCCTAGGAATGCTAATTGTGTATGTTCCAAATTTTTTTCAGTAATGCACATATTCCTAGAAAAATGAAAATTTGGCCTCACTAGGGTTTGTAGTAATGGTCTGACTCTGTAACTTTTATGATCTCAAGAGGGCGAGATCCAATCTAGGCACATTGGGGTTTTGACACAGTTTAAGAATTTAATCAATCAGGAGCTGCTAGGGAGATCTGACAGCCCAACAAGAGACCACACCTATGAAGATTTCCTCCATAAGGACATTTATATAGCGACTGCTGCTACCACGATGAAAATGGCTATTACTGCTTGAGGTTTTGTCCATGTGGTTGACCCAATTAAGGGAATGTCCACTATGATTAACCCTCTCTAAAGGTAACTCACAAAAGATACCACATGGAGACTGGTTCCAGATTCAAGGATCTGAGTTTTTGATACTACCCAAAAAGGGAGTAGAGCATAGTCCTCTAGCCTTTTCACTTTTTACCAAAACAAAGCAGACAGATTAATTCGACACGCTAAGACCAAGATTATCTCACAAAGATCTATGACGTCAACTACTTATGATCTATCAACCCCTCTGAAGAGAGAATGTATCAATCAAAAGTTGAAGATACACGAATCTAGTAGAACATGAGACTCTCTCAGTAACCTCCCTACCTACAAGGGGATCCTTCATTAAGAAGAGCTTCACATGCATGAACAAGTGAAAGAAGCCCACTCTCTTGAGATCATCCACAAATAGTGTTCATAGGGCCTATTTACTATGTGTAACAAATATCCAGAAAGCAAATCTATGTTCATTTTATAGCCCAAAATGAAGTCTGTGATATGAAAGCAAGAAAAGTCACACAAGCTTGACACATGAGAGTTCATTTTAATCCAAATCGAAATGTTATCAACTTGAGAAGAATACCTGAATTCCTCGTAGTGCGCTTAGTAGATTTTTACCTATTTTAGCAATTTAGTTGTGCTTTTTCCAATCAAATTCAACAAATATCAGTAAAAAATAGAAGATTTCAATTGTTAGGATTAGCTGTTAGTCCAAATCTGAAAATCAAATTTGAAAAATTGCCAAAAATTCTAAAATGACAATTGAATTATGGAGTCAAAACTCGTATGACAGTGGGTTACCTCTCATACGATAGTCTAGAAACTCATACGACAGTGGGTGTCGTCTCATACGACAATCGAGCTTCCAAACGATGATGGGTAGATTTTGGCATGATCCTCAAAATCTAAACATGTTGTACGCCAGTGGGTACCTACTGGTATGACTTTCTGACAAAAGTTGTACGAAAAATGTATGGACAAAAAATAAAAGATCGCAGTTTGAACCAGAAAATGACAAGAAATTGATAGAAATTGAATGGAAACCCGTTTCAAGGCCCCATGATGGGCACCAGAAATGTGTGTGTGAATTTTGTACCTAACTGTAGACACAACACTTAGTAAAACATTAGAGGTTAGCCAAAAACCAAAATCATGCAATGAAATTGAAACTATGCTAACCAGGCGATTTACTGCCTTCTAGTAGATGCGAGTATGATACTCTCAGATTGGACCAAGATCAGTGACAATGCAACACCTAAACGAAGGATTTGAATGCAAAATATGAAAGACTATGAATGCAGATTAAACTATATTTTTCTATTTTCTATACAATAATATGAAATTTGTATGAATCTAAGCTAGAATGTATGAAATGGAATACATATTTGATCTAAGAACGCTATGAATGAATATGAAATCTATGATATGAAACTATGCAAAAGCTAATGATCAACTATGAAAGATCTCACAAATCACCTGTCGCAAAAGTTCAATCCTTCAATCGCTAATTCGCTAGAGTAATTGTGCAAATTCAAGTGTTTTTTGTTTAATGAAGAGCTAAGCCTTGTTTTTATAGAAATCCAGGGCTTTGAGAATGCAGGAGAAAAGCTATAAATCACTCTTGATAAACTCAAGTTGATTTTTGAGTTATCAGGAAATTAAGAATAATTAACTCACAAAAATCATGCAAAAGCAGAGTTTTACTCAAAATAGAGTTTTAGATAAAATTTCAACTCATCATTAGATGTTGAGTTTCAATTTTAAAATTGATTGTTAATTTCTAGTTGCCTGCTTTTCTGATTGTGCATGATTTAATATGAATTAATTTAATAAATAAAGTGATTTATTTTCAACTTAACTGATTTTAAAATTAAAACAATTGATTTATGAGTTAATCAATTATTAAATCAAACTTTATCCAAAAACTATATTATTAAATATTAACAATTGACTTTAATTAATTAAATATGAATCTAATCAATTAGTCATGAGATTTTAGATTTATTGTCAAAATTAAATAATATAATTTAGGAATAAATAGAATTAAATATAATTAAATAATTAAGTGGCAGTATTAAATCTAATTAATTAAATATTCAGAATATTCAATTAATCAAACTTTAGGATAAATATGATTTATAGCCAAATAATTATTAAATTAAAGATAATTAGGATAAATTAGGAATATTCAAGGAATATTCCCCGATGTAGAATTTAGGATAAAATCAATTAAATTCGATAATGTGCAGATGTGCCTTAGGTTAGGACTTTTGTATCAATTTCGTTTGATTTTGAAGATGTAGGAGGTTAATGAACCTATAGCCCATTTTTGGGGTATTACACTTATGCTCTAAACATAGCTGATATACACCTAAGATCGAGTACTACCTTGCCTACACTTGAACCACCTCTTATCACTGAAGTGTCAGACATTCCCGCAGCATCAGTACCACTCCCAGAGAATTATTTTCCAAGTACAGTTGCCCCAGCTAATGTTTCCAATTCAAGTAATGATTAGACATCGATAAAACCTCCTTTTCCTCAAAGGCTCAGCCTGGACAAACCTACACCAAAAGAGGATCAACCGTTTGATATCCTTGACCAACTAAAGAATATGCATGTCCAGATTCCCTTGTTTCAAGCCATCAAGGATGTTCCTATATATGGAAAAACAATCAAGGAAGCTTATCTCAAAAAGCTTGGACGGAAGAAAAGGGATCCTACAATAGTTTATGTTATAGGATAATTAGCTGATATTATGTTGGGAAAATTGGTAGTTCCAAAATATTTAGATCTAGGGAGTCCAGTTGTTAACATCATCATTAATGGTCAGTCTGTCAAAAATGCATTAATAGACTTAGGTGCTGCCATTAATGTAATGACTAAGGATACCATGAATAAACTGAGCATAGAAGGGTTACAAGCTACCCCAACAATCTTGCAACTAGTAGATAGCTCTATTGTCACTCTTGATGGAATGATAGAAGACATAATAGTTGCCCTAGATTCATGGGAATACCCTGTTGATTTCATGATTCTATCACCAAAGGTCAATCTTGTTGGTTACCTTGTTATTCTAGGACATCCATGGTTAGCAATAACTGATGAAAACATTAGTTGTAGATTAGGGAACATGACAATATCAGATGGGCAAGCAACTAAGAAACTAGCATTGTATCCTCCAACTCAACCCCAACTAGATTTAAGCACAACTGTATGGCCAAATTTAGGAGATGGGGAAGAAGAGTTAAACTCTGTGGTTTAGCTCATGATGTTACATAGGAAATCCTTTCTAAAGTTGCAGGAGGAAGATGAAGTAATTCATAGCATTCTTAATAATGACTGTGTTGTGATCAAAGATATATCTGAGAGTTCTGTGTTGGAGTTAATTACATATGAGGACCATCTTGAGCACTTTGTTTTGCCTTTAGAACCCAATATTATCCATTAGCTACTACCTTGTGAAGTAGATACAAGTCCTATCTTAAAGTATCCATGCTTGACCTTACAACTATTGTTGAGCTTTCCAAGGGTCATAATCTCCATGTAAATAATAAGCTGCCTTCACAATAGATGGAGTAATTAACTAAGCTTCTACAAACACATGAAAAAGCCTTTGCATTGGATTATGGGGATATAAAGGGACTAAGCCCCACACTCTGTACTCATAGGATATATATCAATGAAGGAAGTCTACCACTCCGCTTGCCTCAGAGGAGGATTAACCCAGTATTACGAGAGATAGTCAAAACATAATTACAAAAGTTGCTAGATGGTGGCTTTATATATCCTATATCTGATAGTAAATGGGTGTCACCTTTGGTTATAGTTCCCAAACAGGGGGGTAAATGGAGAATCTATGTAGATTACAAAGAGTTAAACAAAGCTACCAAAAAATATCATTTCCCATTACCATTCATTGATCAAGTACTTGATACTTTAGCTGGTAAAAAGTATTTTTCCTTTCTTGATGGATATAGTGGATATTATCATATTAGTATTGCTCCAGAGGACCAGGAAAAGACTACATTCACATGTCCATGGGGGACATATGCATATTATGTCCTACCATTTGGGTTGTTTAATGCTCCAACAACATTCCAGAGAGCTATAATTAGTATTTTTGCTGACATTTCACATGATTGCATGGAGATATACATGGATGATTTTACAAAATTTGGGGTGACATTTGAAGAAGCTTTGTAGAATCTTTAAAAAGTGCTAATCAGATGCAAGGAACATAATCTTTCCTTCAATAGTGAGAAGTGCTTTATGCTGATGTAAGGAGTTGTACTTGGGCATTTCATTTCAGCAGCAGGAATCCAAGTAGACCCAACCAAAATTGAGGTAATACTCATGTTACCCACACCTACTAAACAAAAAGTTGTAAGATCTTTCTTAGGACATGCTAGCTACTATAGGTGCTTTATTGAAAATTTCAGTCAAATAGCTAGTCCTCTATACACACTGCTTACCAAAGAGGCTGATTTTATATGGACACAAGATTGTGATGAGTCCTTCTTGCAGCTCAAGTCACTCCTAACAACTGTACCAGTCCTCAAAGGACCTGATTGGTCTATTCCATTTCACATCCATATAGATGCATCAGATTATGCCATAGGTGTTGTGCTAGGACAAAAGGCAAGTAACCTTTGAGAATGCAATTTACTATATTAGTAAGAGCCTCCATGGACCTGAATTAAACTACATAGTTACTGAAAAGGAACTATTGGCTGTAGTTTATGCATTGAACAAATTTTTCCATTATGTAACATGCTATCCCATCTTTGTTCACACCGATCACTCAACAATTAAATATCTAATGAACAAACCTGCTATCACAGGTAGGTTAGCAAGATGGCTTATTTTATTGCAAGAATTTGATATAACAATTGTTGATAAGCTAGGGAAGGCAAACGTAGTGGCTGATTATTTATCCAGACTTCAAAATGCTAATGCAGACACTACTTTGGTTGAAGATACATTCCTTGATGAACACCTATTCCATATTACAGTCAAGAATCCATGGTATGCTAACATAGCCAATTATCTTGTAGCCAGCAAAATGCCCCCACATTTCTCTCCAAAGGACAAAAGAATGCTTGTAGAGAAAAGTTTCCAATTCTCATGGATTGATAATAATTTATTTTATATTGGTCCAGACCAAATCATGAGAAGGTGTGTGAGAGAAGGTGAAATATATGATATACTCCATGCTTGTCATGATGAGCCATGTGGAGGTCATTTTGTAGTAAAGAGAACAAATTTGAAGATCTTAACAACATGCTACTACTGGCCAACACTTCACAAGGATGCACCCATCTATACAAGGAAATGTGATAAATGTCAGAGGATGGGTCACCCAACTAAATCAAATGAAATGGCCCTGAACCCACAAGTGGTGGTCATGCCATTTGACAAATGGGGTATGGACTTTATAGGTCCAATAGATCCCCCTTCAAATGGGAAATCATATATCCTGGTATGCACAGATTATCTGACCAAGTGGGTGGAAGTGAAAGCCATGTAGCATGCCAGAGATCAAAAAGTAGCAAAATTCTTAGATGAGGATATTTTCACCCGTTATGGAGTGCCAAGGGAACTTATAACAGACCAAGGAACACAATTTACTTCAAATCTGATCGATGACTTAATGAAGGAATACAACATCAGCATAGGACATTCAACCCTTACCATCCATAGGAAAATAGACAGGTAGAGGTCACAAACAAAGAAATCAAGGCCATCTTAACAAAGACAGTACAATTGCATCGTAGGGATTGGAGTAGCCGATTAACTGAAGTAGTCTGAGCCTATTGCACAACCTAGAAAACAACAACATGATTCAAACCATTTGAATTAGTATATGGGAAGTTAGCAAGGTTACCGATAGAATTTGAACACAAAACATTGCACACAACTCTAGAATTAAATATCAATCTTCCTGCGGCACAAATAGAACGCCTTCTCCACCTCAATTCCTTAGATAAAATGCATAAATCTACATTGGAGTGAACAAAGCTAATCCAAAACCAATGGAAGAGGTGGCATGATTCACATATCAAGAATAAGCACTTTCAAGTGGGTGATTGGGCTTTACTATATGATTCCAAATTCAAGGAGATTCCAGGAAAGCTACAGCCAAGATGGCTAGGACCATATGAAATTGAACATGTCTATAACAATGGAGTAGTCCAGTTGACTACACTAGATCCAATCCAATTCAAACTACTTGTAAATGGACATCTCTTGTGCCTCTATCACAAGCCCCAAATGAAAGAAGACTTCCTGTAGCAGTTCAGTACAAACAATTTAGTAGCACCACAGGTAACACTTCCTACAAAAGAAGGTGAAAGCCTTCTTCTTGCAGCTGCAACATAACATGCCTTCAGAAACTGACCATAATAAAACTTCATTTAATATGAGGTACCTTTCTTCATTCATTTTTCTTTCTTCTTCTCTCCAACTTATCTCATTTCTCTTTCTTCCATCCATTCACAACCCACGTCACCCATAATTTCTATTTTCAATGCTTTCAATAAAAGACATGTCAGAAATCACATGTGGCCACCAGAATCATCACACTCTCACCACCTTTTTGTTGTGCGTATAGTAAATCAATGCCAGGTACAACTCTCTCAATCCTTACTCACTTTTAGCACACATATTTTAGTAATTATATCTAATACTGCACTAAATATATAATTTAGGCATTATGCCAGTTTCCCATTCTCGTGCTAAATATGTCAAGTAAGGACACTTGTAAATGTTTCGTAGGGGGCGGGGGAAGTGTAATAAATTCCAAATGTCATTTCTAAGTCATCATAGTCATATCCTTGTCACTTCAACATTGTACTTAGGCCTTGTTCCATTAATTTCCTTTAAATCCCACACATTTGTTGTACTTGCAAAATTTTGATTTTTTGAAGTTGATATGACTTGAAAGGACTATAATTAAGTTGCATGGTAACTCGCACTTAATGATGTGATGTCCTCTGATTAAAAACTTCATTATTATTTATGTTAACATAACAAAGGCATTAAATAGAGAAGAAGTCAATATCTTCAAGAAATGCATTTGAATTTCTAGAAGGAAAGAAGGTATTTGCAGAGCACGAGAGACTGAAAGGTTAACAGTGAAATTAGTGAGCAGAAAATTGAAGGTTGGGTATTGAAAACAAATGGGTGGACAATTGCAAAGGCATGAGCCAGTGCACCATGGAATTTTACTAGTAGACGTCGAGGCAGTTCAGAGATTTAACACATGTGGCTGGTTGGGGTATTTTCTTCAGTTATCAAAGTTTAATGAGGAAGTAGCAGCTGAATTTATGAGTACATTTGAATAAGGGCAAGCAACTATGTGGGGTTTAACAATTGTTTCCATTGAGGAAAGAATTGCAGAGGTCACCGGGTTTCCATTCATGGGGGAGCATTACCCTAACGAGCATGACACCAAGTCATCTCGAGCTCAATTCTCTTGGCTAGCTGACCCTCCTCTTGAAATTACCAAGAAAGGTTGTAAGAGACTGTCTCTTCCTCCACCATTTATAGAATTGGAGATGCACATTATCAGGTACTTAACTTATGAAGGGATATTCTCAAACTTGCATGCCCATCATTTCAAATTCCTTAGTTGCATAAGGCATAATCTCCAAGTTAATGTCCATAATTTTCTGTACAATATGTTGAGCACTAGTGTTGAGGAGACACAGAAGGGTAATGTAAATTCTATGAGCCACCAACCCTAATAAAAATGCTAGTTGAAAGATCCCTTAGGGATGTCTCACCCCTGGCATGGACATAATTTGTTCAATTTAAAACTCTACAACCCCAGGTTAATCCTATTGAGCAACCTCTAGGAAATGAAGTAGAGTCTTCAGAGCCTGCTGTTGAAATAGCTGCAAAAGAAAAAGAGCCAAAGGTAGCCCAAGAAAATAAGTCTTTTGAGTCCACTCCAGAAACCAATATTCCTACTTCTTCCATAAAGAAAGGCAAACAAAAAGTTTAAAAATAAACCCCTAACCTAGAAACTGAAATTCCAAAGCCTACAGTTCAAAAAAATAAAAGAAAAAGGTCAAGTCCTGCAACATCTATTCTTGTAGTGCTTGCTCCTGCAACACAAAGGCCAAAAAGATCCCACCAAAAGAAAACTATAGTGTTTGAGGAAACAACAGTGCGAAGAAGTCCTCGCATACGAGGACAAGTGTCTCCACCTTCCCCTCGAAATCCAAATGTTTCAACACCAAAACCTACCCTAGAACCTTATGTTGAGTACATTCTTGATGATTCCCCCAAGTAGGCAGAAGTATCCTCATCTCCCAGAAATATGGAAGAGTCCCAAAATTTGCAAGAACCTAGTGATAACATATCACATGATGATCAAGATATATCTGAGAAAATCCCTAATGTGGCACAAGAAGGCATTCCTGAGGATGTTCAAATGACTCATCCACAGAACCCTATTTACTCCAATATGTCTATTGTGCCCTACAAATCAACATGGTTCAGTGAGTATTTTCAGCAAGCTTCCAAAGAAAAGAAAAAGAAAGCCCAGCAACAAGAATTTGGCCCACCTACAATATAGTCTATACTCTTTAATTTATACAATCAATTTGTTTTCCAGAAGACTTGTTGGAAATAGGAAAGAAATAGATTGCAAAAAGAGATAAATGACAAGGAAGAGGAAATTGAAGCTCTTAAAGAGTAGCTAAAGAAATAGAAGCAACAAATGGACCAAGCTCTTAAATTAGCTGATCAGGTCATAGCCTATAGACCACCACCCAAGGTGTATGCCATTTGTTTGAAAGAATAATTCCTCTTGTTTCAGCTTATGATGACTATGAAGGGTATAGATTGTGAATTTAAATCAGCCTAGGAATTCTATGGTTTGTACCAAACTTTACCTCCATGGCAACACAATTTACTATGTGAGCTTTATTTACATAACTTTATAATTCCATATGAAACAAAATGGAATCCTTTGCTCTATATAGGGGATATCCATTTGAGAGCTCTGATGTCATGGATGCACAATGAAGGAAATTATGATAGGCTGTTGAATAATTATAGAGATATAGAGAAATCTGAACCCTTACCCTTGAGGGCTGAATCACACAAACCTAGTGTCCTCTTATGAGATTGGCTCAATATAACCTATGGAAAATAGAAACTTGAGATCAGGGAGAAAGTCTTTGCACTAAGAGATAGGGTCTATAGAGAATATCAGGGATTTCCCTACTTTTCATTTCAAAGAGCTCTTGCAGGGGTAAGAAGCTAGTGGAATAGGTTACTAGAAGCCTTCAAGAAAATAGAGCCACACAGCCCAATCAACTTTGAAGAAGCTACAAACAAAGCAACTAAATATATGCAATTAGGGCGTTAGATCAGAAGAGAATTGTGGATTCCCTTGTCTTTCTAACCACCTACACTATTATGGCCTCTATATGACATCAATGCCACCAGATTGGACCATTTGCAGGAGGAGCATCGGGTAGAATACTTGGCCAGAACGAGAGGATTCTATTACAATTTCAAGAGTGGGAAGAAGGGAAAAACAACTTTCAGTGATTTCAGAACAACCAAGAAATGTAATGCTTGAGGAAAAGCATTATGTTTAGTAGGGGGCAGATGATTAGACAATTTATTGTCTCTATTTTGTTATAATCTCTATACTTTGTTGACACTCTTTATGCTCTGATAAGACATTTCCAAGACATTTATGGACCTATACCTATGTGAATTTGTGATAATTACAGCTAGGACCACAAAGATTATGGGTAGTTAGAATAACATATTTTGCTGAATATTATATATATATAGCTACTTTAATCCGTGTTCTAATATTTGGGTAGGAGTTGAAATGTTGACTTGTATATATATACCGAATACTACTAACCTACTAGGAAAAGAAGGAGTAGTTCGAGAGTGGTACAACTACATTAAAGGAGTGTTAGGAATCCAACCATGACAGAAGGAGCCAACATAATTCCTAGGATCATGTAGCTACTGAGAAGGAGCTTTCATTCCAGAGAATATAGGAAATAGTTCTGCTATATTTCCTTTGTGTTTTTACTCTGTTATCTACACTTATTGTAAAATGTCATGGTTGTTATACTTCCTCTTTCTGTGGAAAGATTCAGTTAGACTTTACTTTTATGCTTTCAATAAGTGTCAACCCTCTATATAAAGGGATTTGATTGGTTTAGTTAGAAAGGAGAAAATAGATTCAAATGTTGAGTTCAGTGTAACAGAGTTACTCTTTTCTGTTCTTCATGTATTATTCCATTATCATGTAACCAATTTATGAGAATATAATGAAAGAGTGATTCTGAAGTATCTTCTATGTTAATAGTTAGCAAAAGCCAACCAAGGGGGCCCACTTGGGAGGTGGAGTAGATTAGGATATTTTCAGTGCTTTCAAGTATAAGTTACTGTTTTACTCTTGCAACATTACTACTGTGAATGTTCCTGCAGCACTTGTAGAGATAGGCATAGTGGACGCTTTGAGTTGTTAAACAGGTTTAGGATAAGTTTACAAGCTTTCTGCAGTTATTTCATTAAGTAGTTAAGTGTGTTTACTTTCCTACAATAATAGCATAAGTTTCTTTCATGCACTTTATCTTCCTGCAACATAGGCAGTATGAATCCTTGAGGAACTTAGTGCACAAATTGTGTTGTCCCATTTCAAGTCTACATCCCTGGGTTGACAATCTAAATTAATTTCATGATGGGAAAAGTAATCCTTAGTATGAATAAATTATTCTTAAGAGAGACAATGGCATGATTATCACTACCTATTGTGAGACTGTTCAAATCTATCCTAACACAAGGCCTTATGATGACAACCAACCAAAACCAAATTGGTACAAAGATAATGAATACTATGGTTATCATCATAGTAAAGGACATGAAATCAGGAAATGCATGAAATTTTGCCATTTTGTCCAAGATTTGATTAACGATGGCAAAATCAAGGTAGAAGGTCAAGATGCCTCTGCCTCTAATGCCAAATTGAAAATATGTATTCTAAGATTTTTCTAGAACATAATCAAAATAATGCCTTTTCATCTAAAGGATTTGGCTCTGATTACACCACAAACAATATTTTAGGAGATGAACGCACTTGCCGCACCCTAGAGGAAAATGATTCATTTGGATTTGATTCACTATGTGGCCAAATTGAACAATCTAAAACCCATGTGAACACACTAAATCTAAAGATTTTTTATTGCAAT
Source organism: Chamaecyparis obtusa (assembly GCA_027943335.1). Classification (NCBI taxonomy): domain Eukaryota; kingdom Viridiplantae; phylum Streptophyta; class Pinopsida; order Cupressales; family Cupressaceae; genus Chamaecyparis; species Chamaecyparis obtusa. Next base: position 1,363,255 of record BSBK01010625.1, on the reverse strand, counting down.
GTTACCACCCAATGTCCTTGAGTTACTATATGAGTCATTGCAAATCCACCTATTGTAGATCCATCAGTGACACCATCAACATCTACATGACCTGCATCACATTATGACCTATTTTCCCAGTTGAAGAAGATTCCTATAGATATATCCATCCTAGAGCTTCTTCATACATCCCCTATCCACAAAGATGTCCTTGAGAATGCCTTGACTGAGTCCCATGTTCCATAAAATATCAATACATCCCAGTTCCAAGAAATGATAAAAAATTTAGCTACCCAATAACACCTTTTGTTTACTGACAAAGATTTCCAAGGTCTCGATCCTCACCACAATAAACCATTGCATATCCAAGTCATAACTCATAGCACCTAAATCAAAATTATCCTCATAAAAAATAGATCTGGTCTAAATTTGTACACTTTAAGTATGATCTGCAACATGAATCTTTCTAAGGACCTTATTGATGTGAATAGGGGAATCACAATAAAATCACATGATGAAAAAGAAAGGGTGAGTAAAGGTATCATTGCACTCTCCTTACATCTGAGCCCAACTCTTATTGAAATAGTATGTCAGGTGCTAGACCTAGATCTACCCTATAATATTCTTTTGGGTAGACCATGGATACACACTATATCAAGTGCCCCATCCACATTTCATCAATGTTTGAAGTTCCTGCACCATGGATGCAAAATAATAATCCCTGGAGATCATGAACCCTTCCAGTATTGCAAGAGACTGGAAGGTAAGCAATCTAACTACTGTCCATTGAATGAGTATGTTCATCTCATTGAACAAGAAACTCCTATCTAGCCTACTTCTTCTAAAGATAAGGAAAATACATCTGACCAGACCAAAGGAAATGAAAAAGTTACTCAAGAGAAGATCACTGAGTCTAAAAAGAAGGTCAGATTCACAAATCAAGGTATGGGAGGGTATAAATTTGAAAATTCCATGTTTATTCATCAACTCCCCCTCTCCCTTAATTCTTATGGTAAACCTTCACAACTCTTCCCTAAGGGATATAAGAAAATAATGAAATGCAAGAAGACCACATTTAAACATTAGAAATCCCTTTCTGATGAGCACATGGAACATAATGTCCTATCCTGGCTATTTCATGATGAAGAAGATAAACCTATGGACATCCCTAAGGGGAAGTATGTTAAAGTCACTCCTATTATCAATAGCATGGGATATCAAGATACTAAGTTTGGATAAAAAGAAACTCAAAGGAAAGCTCTCATCAAAGCAACTAGGTATCCTTGTAGAAAAGGATTGGGTTCCATAGGGATTAAGATAACTTTTTCTGATAATTATTGCATGAAAAAATCCAATTCAAACACTAAAGAATATTTCTTTGAAGTCCCTTTCTAGTACATTGAAGATGATATCGATACCCATGTACTCCATATCACCAAATCAGATCTATCCTCACTTGATCTTCCCTTTACAAATCCTGAGCTAACCAATTAGGACCAACAAGATTCACCACCTACCTTTGATATAAGCGATTTGGACAAGGTAGTTCTATCACTTTTTGAGCTAAGGAATCTCCAAGACAATGAACATCAGCTCCATTATAACAAGCAAGCATACTTTGGTAGACAAGTCAACTCCCTTAGTCGCAAAAGTGAAAAGAAGATAAAGATCCAAAAAATGATAAAACATCCTTGGGTGAAAACCTTTATGAGGCAACCCTGGACGAAGAAAAAGATAAAATAAAGGACATGTCCTCTAGTGAAAACCTTTCTAAGGCACTGGAGGGGACAGTTGAGTTGACATTTATGTCGTTGCCACCAGAAAAATCTTCTATTCTCATGGAAGAGACTATAGCAGTTAATCTTGGTACTAAAGAGAATCCAAAGATCACATACATTGAGGCTTCCCTTAATGAACAAGAAAAAGAAGCCATGACAAAATTTTTGAAGAAGGCACAAACCAAATTTTCATGCACTTACCAAGATATGCTTAGACTAGATACTGATCTAGTTGTATATTATGTTGTCGTGGATCTAGAAATTAAACTTGTAAAGAAAAAATTACGCAAGATGCATCCACAAGTGGCAATCTTAGTAAACTTTGAACTACAAAAGATGCTCAAAGTAGAATTCATCAGGTCCGTAGATTATCCTAAGTGGGTCTCCAACATTGTACTAGTGGATAAACCCACTAGGGGCATCTGAATCTATTCTAATTTTAGATATCTCAATCTCGCTTGTCCTAAGGATGATTTTCCACTTCCCAATATTAGCACAAGAACTAGGAGCATACACCAAAAATAAGAAAGGAGGAGACAAGAATTTGAAAGGGGAAAACAAAGAAAACCCCTTGTGAATTATGAAGGAGGCATAAAAAGCCTAGAGAGAGAGAGAGGGGGCAAATTGCTCATACAATAATTGAGAAGAGAAAGAAACCTCATAAGAAATGAGAGAGAGGAGCATCTCTTAAATAGAGATGAGAGAGAGGAGTTAGAATGTAACTCCCAAGTCTATGAATGCCACCATTCATAAGTGTGTGTGGGCCAAGTGTGAGATTCCTCTTAAGGAGGAATAAACTAAATTACAAATTACAATAAATATTTGTCCTCACATATTCCACTAGAGGACGGAATAGAATGTAGTGGAAAGAAGACAAAAAAATTTATATTAGGATACCTTGGCTTATATCCTAATATATTACAACAAGTAAAGATTAATAGTCTAACCTTGGTTTATAAATACACCAAGGAAAGATTACAAATTCTAACAACATCATAGTAGATCTGAGTACTGGGAACAAGATGTTGTCCCTCATGGATGGATTTTCTAGATATAATTACATTCATACAGTAGTAGAGGATCAGTACAAAACTATATTCACCACACCTTGAGGTACATTTTCTTACCAGGTCATGCCCTTTGGTCTCAAAAATGTAGGTGCCACATATTAGAGTTTCATGACAACTATATTCCATGACCTCCTTCATTTGATTATGGAAGACTATTTGGATGATGTCCTAGGAAAGTCCAAGACATGAGAATCACATATTGTTGTCCTTACAACAATCTTTGAAAAATTGGAGAAGTACAAGGTTTAGCTAAATCCAAAGAAATGTGTCTTTGGTGTATGACCAGGTAAGTTGTTAGGCTACATTGTCTCTTGCAGAGGAATAGGAGTAGACCCTAAGAAGGTGAAATCCATCTTGGAGATGCCACCTCCTAAGACTCTGAAACAACTACATAGCTTTCAAGAAAGACTTCATTCCATCTGAAGATTTGTGTCATAATTGGTAGACAAAGTGCATCCTTTCTCCCACCTAATATGAAAGGATATCAAATTCATTTGGGATTTCTTGTGCTAAAAGGCCTTTAAACAACTGAAGGAATATATAGCTAATCCACTAGTGTTGGTCCCACCTATTCCAAGTTGACCTTTAATCCTATACATCTCAGCAACTACAATAGCATTGGGTTCTCTCCTAGCATAGTTAGATGATAATAGAAAGGAGTGTGCTATATACTACCTCAATAGAACTTTAGTGGGTTATGAGCTAAACTATACAACTATTAAGAGATATTTCCTAGTTTTAGTCTTTTTCACTGAGAGTCTACATCATTATATGCTCAATCATAAGATCCAATTTATAGAAAAGATTAACCCACTCAAGTATTTGTTATCTAAAGCCTCTCTAATAGGCTGCATAGAAAAATGGGTCATGATACTTAGTGAGTTTGATATTTTCTACATAGAACGCAAGGAAATAAAAGGGAAGGCAATCATAGATCAAATTTCATAAGCTCCCATTCTAGGAGACCATCCTATTGTCATAGATTTTCTAGATGAAACCATCATGATTGTTACCCATAGCATTCAGTGGAAGCTCTACTTTGATGGATCTTTCACTCAGAAAGGATCAAGGGTAGGTATTCTATTTGTTACACAACAAGGGGATCTAATCCCTAAATCATACAAATTGACATTTATACATACCAACAACATAGAAGAATATGAGGCCTTGGTCACAAGGCTTTTTCAAGCTGTCACATGGAAGATCACAAGTTTTCTTGTTTTTGGTGACTCCTAATTGGTTATCAAACAAGTAACCAATGAGTATCAAACAAAGGATGATAATATGCTTTCTTATCGCCATGTGGTCGAAGATCTTAAGAAACATTTTACAGATATCATTTTCTAGTAGATCCCTAGAGAAAACAATAAAGCAACAGATTATATGGCTACTATTGGCTCCTTGATATCCATGCCAAAGACCAGTACATGATGAAAATTTCTTTTTGATAATCTCATGGTCCCTCCCTATGACTAGTCAGATTTAGAGATGGTGTGTAAAATTGTCAATTCTGAATCACCATGATACCAAGAAATATTTACCTACCTTCATGATAAGATCATCCCCCTCACCCTTACACCCAATCAAAATAAAACCTTCATCTATTGTACATCCCGCTACACAATCCTTGGAGACACTCTTTTCCAGAACACTTTGATGGAAATATTGTTCGATGTCTAAATTCAAAGGAAGCACAAACAACTTTGGGAGAGGTACACCAAGAAATCTATGGATCCCATTCTAATGGCCTCACCTTATCAAAGAAGCTGCTATGCACTAGATGCTATTGGCTGAAAATGGAGCAAAAAGCTTATCACTATGTAAAAAAATGTGTTCCTTGTTAGAAAACTCTACAAAATCAAGGATGAAGACCACTTTAAGAAGATGATGAAGAGTCTTAGCACCCATATGAGAAGAAAAAGAAGAACTATTCTAATTATGGGAGGAAACTATGATGAAGTTAACAAGGAAACAAAGGAAGAAGTTATAAAAGTGATGACATTGTCAGAAAGTAAAGTCCACCAAGATAACTAAGAGGTGGGGGGGGGGGGGGGGGGTGAATCAGTTATTTGATAAAAACAAATTTTATTATCCTTATTAAATTTGAAACATGTAATCAATATAAACATCAACCATAGAAAGATAATCATACACAATGACACCAAATTTGTTAACTAGGGAACCTCTTGATCAGAGAGTAAACCCCGGTGGAAATGGTACCCACAAAAAATGTACTAATATAAAAATTCTTTGTGAGAGGATGGACTCTATGAGGAGTCTTATGAATTACATTCAGTACATATCAGTCCCTGTTAGGAGACTTTGAATCCCCGTTAAACTATTCTAACCCTGTTAGGAGTTAAGGAAGGCAAAAGGACCCATTGTCCAAACAATCTTTAGGTGCAAGATTATTGAACACATTTTCCAATAGATCTTTGTATTATCCAAATAGAATAATACCAACAATTACTAATCTCAGCAACTTGTCTTCTCTCCTCTATCTATGCCAAAATCTCACCAAATGCTTTACCATATCTCACTACCAGATCTGCTCACTTCGCATCATATTCTTCCCAATTCACATACATATATTCTACTTCTTCTATATAAAATTAAGGAAGACATTCCTTCCTTTATACCGTGCATAATATTTCATAATTGAGTCAGCCAATTAAGCTTAACCAATTAGAAAATATAAAACACAATACATTGCATAATATTTCCATAACCACATAAATCTGTTGGCTCTCAAACTTAATAAATCTTCACATGTGCGACCTCTGACTATGATGACTTATCTAGGTCACCTCCACAATGTCTCCAACCTTTGTATAACTTCACATGTCCAGATTCTATCCCAGTTAGGAGATACAATCCTATTATTACAAGCCGCTTCTCAAGAACATTGACAAAATGCAGTTTCCACTAGATTATTCATAACTAACATAAACAATTGAATTTTTATACATGCTCTTAACCTTGATATCAGGACACCATAAGAAACATATCCTTAATGCCACATAACTTAATCTAAAATAATCCATGTGCGCTACTTCAAACATTGTCTGCTTCTCTACTAATTTCCAGTATAATCAATGTGTTGACATCAATGACAAATAAAGTCATGAATTGGATTACTATCATAATAACCTGGCCAAAATAACCCTGGACAAAATAACCTAGCCATAATAACCCAAGGACAAAATAACCCAGGGTCATAATAACCCAATCCAAAATAACCCACAGTCAAAATAACCCATGGACAAAATAACCCCATAAGATTATAGAGAAAGGAAAACAAAATTATAAATTAGAAGTGTATTTCTAAAAAACTTTTTAATTCAAATTTTCAATTAAAGTGTCAAATTATGAGCAATGCCTCTTATAAATCTAAAATATTATTATTGTCATAACCATCAACTAGTCTTTTTATTCTTTCTTTGAGTTCACGGTATTTTTTCCCGCTTGGTTGTTTAGTGTGTCCAACCATATATTTCTCTATTTTATTCTCTTGGAGACCTTGTTCTTTTTTCATTGCTTTGATGAATTTCCAGATTGAGCTATCTGATGATTGAAGTAATTCACTAAACCCTCTATGCCATCCCTTAATAGAATTATTGGTTTTGGGAAGATCATCTTGAATAGATGAATAATAGTTCCACATTGTGAGGAGATTGTAGAAGTGTTTCGAATGCATTGATTACATATATCTGAGGCACAAAAGCTAATGCAACAAGTTTTTTGATCTCAAATGAAAATACTTCATCGACATTGTAACGTGTTTGTAGACCTTCTTCTTGAACTTTCCTCCACAAGCACTGAGAGAAATGGAAAAAGTATCCCCGAATAGTGACATTTGGAAAAATTTTAGAAATAGCTCCCTTGAAACCTAATTCAAAATTAATAAGTATAGTTTTTGGGTTTAGATCAGGTTGCAGTTGTTTTAATTTTACAAGTACTTGTGTATAAGTGGATCTTGTTTTGTTGGTCTTAAGAATATAGATGAATGGAAATATTGTATCATTTTTCAAGCCATGAATTGTGTACAACTGTTGAAAAATACTTTGTATTGTTTTAGATGTACCATCACTAAATCAATTTTTAGATTCTCTTAGTAATTGCAAATTTTGTGAGGTGGTGAATATTAAAAAATGATTCTAATCATTATAGGGCCCGTTTGGTGCATGGAATTAATCTATCCAGAATAGGCTTATTCTAGAATAAGGACCTATTCTCAGATTAATTAATCCTGAAAATGAAAGATGGAATAATCTATTCTGCGTTTGGATCCCATAATGTGGAATTGGAATAAGAATTATTTCTCATTTTTTTAATTAATTTGAACAATATGTATTTTTTTGGAATTAATTAATCCAAGCATTGGCCCAAAAATGGGGATTAATTTTCTAATTCGGGAATTCAAAAAATGGCCACAAACGATGAATTACTTAATTCTTGCATTAAATAATGACTATTCCAGGTTAATACCAGGAACCAAACGGGCCCTTAATTCTACCACTTTATATATCCTCTTGATGCCTCTTGATAATGCCTTTTGACTTATATCTTTTCATAATAACTCTTATTTAGCTTTTTCCCATGAATTTGTCTTTATTTCTATAATTATTTACGATTTTATAAGTTATTTAAGCATATTAAAGATGTTTTAAGCCTATTTTAGGTGTATATAATGGATATATGGTCTAAAAATGAACTAAATATCCTCTATGGTGCCTCACAATCCCTTTTTTAGCATACTAACTTGATCTAAAATGACCATGGGTTATTTTGTCCATGGGTTATTTTGACCATGGGTTATTGTGACCCTGGGTTATTGTGTCCTTGGGTTATTATGGTGGGGTTATTGTGTCTAGGGTTATTTTGGTAAGGTTATTATGTCCGATTACCCCCCCATTGGCATTGATGGCAACATAGATGAAAAACATCCAAGTTCCATGAATACCAAAGTGCAACTCTACTATTCTGCAATATCTTTTCAAATCCTCTTCATTAATCATCAAACCAACAAGTCCTCATCTAGGAGCTCTATTGTGGCAAGTGAGAGGGATCGTGTGTAGATCGTTGTCAACACTATAATTTCCTTTGATGAATCAAAGATACAAGTATCAACGCTTGTAAGATATCCATGTGGAGGTATAGATGAAAAAGTATCCATGTCGACCTTTGTGAAAGGGGTGGAGACAAACTCAAGAGAAGCTGAAGCCTTCTCTTTTGCAAGAATCAAAATAGAAAGAGGGTCTGTTGAAGAAGATTTACGATGCCTAAAATATAAGGCCTTTATCAAACTTCCTCTTAAAGGATGGAGGTAAATCCCTCTAATCCACTATAGAATCCTTCAAGACATCAAGGAAGCTAGCATGGCGATGATGAGATGTAGTGAATGCAAGCTGAGTGGACATCATTGCATTGGATACCACTTGCGTGTGTAGCATTTTTACTGGCTCTAGAAATGGAAGGATGTTTGGAAGAGTGGTGATCAATGGTAGCTCCTACAAAGAGAAAATAAATACCTTTAATTCTTAGCATGAGGTTCGATGGTCACTCCCAATGTAGGGAGAAGCATGACAAAGGTAGTATTAGGATGAGGGGCTATGGAAGCAAGAGTAGATCTAGAAGCATATGCGAAATAAATGGAAGACACGGGCTTAGAAGATGAATTCTCTACCCTCATAGTGGCCTTATGATCTAAAGCCATCTCCAATCAATAATTCTTATGCTCATGCACAAGTTAGTTTTGATGCAGATGTGGGTTTGGCTGAGAAGGTCACGGGGTACAATGCCATCCTTCTCCATGAGGGAGATTTTTGATGTAGTTTCTGACTTCGAGGAAGGCCCAACTGATGGATTAAGATGTGGGGCTGATGACAGAGGCACTAGAGGCTCATTCACAGGTGACCTTCCCCTTTTTTCACTATGAGTAGCTAGGGGAATAGGTAGTACCCTTGAAGGTTAAGTAGTTGGTGCCAAAGGAAATTGTATAATCTTATGAGGTTTCCTACTGTAGAAACCTAAAAATCCATTAGAAAATAAAAGTTTTTTTATTTTCTGAAAACCCCTGATGACATCATCATTAATTAATTAATTTTATTTATTTATTTTTATGCCATTAATTACTCCTATTTTAATTAAACATCTTTAATTAAGATATCCCCATCCTCAAAATATTTAAATCTAATTTAAATATTTAATCCCTATTTATTAATTATTGGTTAATAAATATTGTCACATTCCTTAAATAAATTTAACATTTATTTAAAAGACTAAATCCTAGAAATCTTCTAGAAATCCCTAAACCCCTAGACTCTTCTAGAAATTCCTAAATCCTTATCCTAATCTTGGTCCATTCAACCTTTGAAAGTCAATCCTTATCCCTTTGACTCAACCCCTAACCAAACCCCAAACCCTAACTCTCCTTCCTAATCCAAGCCCTTAGGAAATCCTATAAATAGCCTCACTTCCAAGAGAAATCCATTAGTTAGCTTTCATTCTCATGCATTGTTATCATGCTAAATTCATTCTAGATCTTAGCTTTTTGATAATATTGTTAGATTTCATGTTTTCTAAAACACATCATAGAATAGCTTAATGGAATACATATAGTTCTTTGCTAAGTTTTTCTAATAATCTATGCATCATATAGACTCCTTCCTAGAATGCATTAGGAACAAGATCCAAGTGCTTAGAGAGCACACCCACATCCCTCATAATCAAAGCAAATCAAACAATGCTTGAATGCATTTGTTTTGGCTCACTCTGAGGTAGCTTGGTTTTGTTTATTTTATGCTTTGAATTGATAAATGCTAGATTAATCTAATGTTTGAATGTTTACGCCTTTCAAAATAGATAACTGATAAACCATAGCCTACACCTACCCTGGCCATAAATGGTAGGGTGAGGTTTTTTTAGGATGATGGGTATGGTGGGAGGAGGGCACACCTTAGGCTTAGGCAACATGGGTGTCTTTCCCTTGTTCACATGAGATGTGGATAAAAGAATAGAATACATCGTTGGAGGTTGCATAACCTTCAGTAGGCAATGAGGTTTCCCACGAGGTACACACTTTCCCTAATCCCCTAATGAAGAAGGGTTTGAGGAGGGAGTAGCTTGAGCCTCACAAGATGGATGAGAAACAAAAGGTGCTATAGATCGTAAGCTCATATCCTTAACCTTATATGCTTGATATGCAATAAATGTGATATCTTGCAAAGGAAAAAAGGGGCCCTATTAGAGTAGGTCAGAAATGATCGAGGTTGAAGCCCCCTAAAGACACTAGGGGACATATGTAGTGTATTAGAAAATATGGATAGTTCCTTCATGTGGGAACTTTAGGAATTTATGGATGACCAAGGGGACATCTCCCATGGAAGTTAACCAGGGGATACCTAGTTTGACTCTAAATAGGTAAAAGTCTTAAGAGATGGATTAACTCCTTAGAAAAAATAGGCAAGATAGTGCACCAACCTAGAAACTGGTAAAAGACTCAAGAGATGGACTACCTCCTTGCAACACCTCACTTTTCTAGCTAGGAGTGCCAAGTAGATCAAATACGATGAATAATTTTCTTGGTTACTTCAAGGTGGTTGAATGTAAGTGTTTAAACATAGATGTTTAAATCTGAATTAATTAAATAAGTGTAAATAATATGCTTATAACTAAAGTAAACAAATAGCTATAAAAAAATTGATCATGGTAAATGAAAGATATAAATATATCTATCAAATGCCAAGCTCTACAAACTCACTATCTCGAACAAAGTGTTAGTCTAGGACTATAATGCAAATTTTGGGCTTACGAGCAACATGTTGGCGTCTCGTACAAATAAAGTATGGATAGGTGAAACAAAGTATAAAACTAATGAAAAATAACTATTCTAAAGACATAAAATAAGAATGAAATAACAAAATGACAAACTATGAACACAAAATAAAAATAAACTAGAAATAAACTGAAATATCGAGATGACAAATGAACTTAAATGCAACATAAATAATGAGAAGGAAATATGAGATGAAACCTAGTTATGATGGTGGATAATGTGATCCTATCAAAGTCCACAAATATAAAAATAAACTACACACAAGAAAGAAGATAAAAGAGTTTGGGTGGTTGTTTGGGGACTTGCCTTAGTTAAGTCCTTGTTTTGGTGTCTCCACCTCCACAGCAACCATTTAGACATGATAAAAGCTGTGATAAATAATCAAGTAAAGATAATAAAGTAAATGAAATACTAATGAGAAAAATATGTGAAGAATAAATACTTTCAAGACACAAGGAAAGGTGAGGAGAGTCCCCTACAAAGGAGAAGAGCCCAAGCATGGAGAGTAGAGCAAAAGCATAAGAGCTTGAAGACTTCAATGGGAAAACTTGCAACAAAATCATGTGTATGGAGAACCAAGTAATCTATAAAGTTTCACAAAGTACCCAAGAGGTTGAATGAATTATTAGGAAGTGTGAATGATTAGCGAAGAATAAGACCAAATGTACCCAAAATCAAACAAGGTCCACCAAACTTTGATAAAATGATAGATAGTGCCATCAAGATTGAAGAAGCCTTAATAAAAAAGGGAGAAATTGTGTGTGTGAATTTTGTACCTAGCTGTAGACACAACACTTCAGTAAAACATTAGAGGTTAGCAGAAAATCAAAATCGTGCAGTGAAATGAAAACTAATCTAACCAGACAATTTACTGCCTTCTAGTAGGTGCAAGTATGTATTCTCAGATTGGACCGAGATCAGTGACTTTGACGACACCTAAATGAAGGATTTGAATGCAAAATCTAGATATGAATTAGATGCAAATTAATCTATATTTTTGGTTTTTCTATGCAATTATGATGAAAAATGATATTAAATCTAATCTATATGAAAAAATGATATGCAATGATTCTAAGAATTGATATGAAAAACAAAATTGATCTCACAAATGTGGTTGATTCGCAAGATTCTTTAGATACCAATTCGCCAACATAAGTTTGCAAAATTCTGAGATGATTTGTGAAGAGCTGAAGCCTTATTTTATAGAAATCTAGGGCTTTGGAGGTGCATGGAAAAAGTTATAAATCACTCAGTTGATTTTTGAGTCAACAAAGAATTAAAGATAGTTAACTCACAAAAAATCATGCAAAAACAACTTTTTGATTTAAATCAGAAGTTGAGATCAGCTTTTAACTCAAAATAGAGTTGAGTTTATTTTTAAAACAACTTGAATTGATTTTTTGATTTAAGTTTAACTATTTTTTTGATGTGCATAATTAATTATGAATTAATTTAAATAAATAAAGTGATTTATCCTCAACTTAACTGATTTTAAAAATAAAACAATTGATTTATGGGTTAATCAATTATTAAACCAAACTTTTATTCAAAAACTATATTATTAAATTTGACAATTTGACATTAATTAATTAAATAAGAATTTAATCAATTAGTCATAGGATATTTGATTTATTGTCAAAATGGAATAATACAATTTAGGAATAAATATAATTAAATCCAACTAAATAATTAAGTGGTAGTATTAAATCTAATTAATTAAATATTGAGAATATTCAGTTAATCAAACTTTAGGATAAATAGGATTTATCGCCAAACAACCATTAAATTAAAGATAATTAAGATGAATAGGAATATTACTAGGAATATTCCTCTGATGCAGAATTTTGGATAATCATAGGATTTGATGATGTGTCGATGTGCCTTAGGTTAGGACTTTGATGTTGATTTCATTCGATGTGTCGATATAGAAGGTTAATGAACTTATAGCCCATTTTTGGGGTATTACATTTTGCCCCTCTTTGAATTGCTGTGAGAAGCGCAGTGGTTCAAAGATAGTTTGTGTATGATGTTGAAACTGATGTTTGAAATTGATATTGATATGAAACAGAAATTGATTGAAATTGATATGAAGATAATAGGTCCTGAATGACCAAAGATAATGTTAACTATAACAGCAATGAATCGATGATTGTGAAAAAGTGTCAAAACACCTGATTTTGAACCTTATGATTGCGAAGAAGTGAGTGACCGATTCTAGACCTGATTGTCACTAAGAATCACATTGGTATCACATCTGAACCCTTCAGTTATGAAGAACGAAGGAAATAACACTAATGAACCAATGGTTATGAAAAATTGATATAGTTTACAAGATTAAGAGAATACCATATTGATATGGATCTTGATGCATCTGATATGCCCCGAGCGATGATTGATTTGCCCCAAGCGATGAGGTCTTTTTGATGAATTAGCAACTAGACGTGGTTGTTGTCTTGATTACTAAGGAAAGATATGATTCCAAATTTAGATTATAAACTTGAATGATGTGCAATACCATGCCCCCTTCGGGATTAAAATTGAAATCTGACAAGAAAAGTCAGCGTTATAGTTTAGAAGCATGTTAATTGATTTGAGAAGTGGTTATACACATTCTGCATCGTTTAGAGGTCCTGGAGACCAAGTTTGACTAGGTGAAACCATGAGTTGACCATAGTTGACCAAGTTGAAATTTTGATAGTTTGATGTAAGATAATCAGTTAAGTTGAATACTTGATTTCTGTGATGATTGAAGGTTGATTATGCAAGTAGTAGACCGTCCTGGGTCCAAAAATTTTAAATCGCGATTTTGACATAGTAAATGATCTCAGATTTTAATTTTGATCCCGAAAATGGATTTAGAATGTCGAAATTAGCCAGGGGTGCAATTTTTGTGAAAAACGGAGCACTTTTGAAAATTAGGTCAAAAGCTATATAAAGGCCGAAAGGGTCATTTTCAATTCATTTCGACCTTTTGACTTTAGAAATCTTGTGGAGCCCTCTGAGAAAAATGGTAGACAAAGCGACATAACCAAAGGTACCTGTGAGTTCACATCGATTTGAGCGTAGCTGGAGACACCAGAGACCTCAGCAGTACGGACATCTGGTAGGTGGATTTCTATGTTTTGGTAAAATGTCAAATTTTCCATGTTTTATAGGATTTTAGCAATGTTTCGTACGTTTTTTAATTTTTTAATTTCGCATGCACGGAAACTCGTACGACTCCCCAGCAAGACTCGTACGACTTTTCAACTGTAGGTAGATTGTCATCTCATAACCCCCCAAGACTCGTATCAGAGGGACCCAAGAGTCGTACGATGTTTCATCGGGTCCCTCATAACTCATACGATGAGGAACGCATTGTCGTATCACTATGATTTGTCATTTGGTATCATGTATAAACTCGTACGACTTTTCCTGCCAGTCTGAAATGTCGTATGGAAAACAATGAGCCTAAAACTCAGTATTAGGTCAAATTTTTGAATTTTCTGATTTTGTAGCCTGATTTCTGACCTTTGAACCTACCTTCTGACATACTGAATTGCTGAATTCATGCCCTTGTAACCCATTCTGTGACCAAATTACTGATAGGATTCCTTGTTTTTGTGATGTGTAGGTCATATATCCAGATTTTCATGTATGGATTTCACATCCTGCTACATAGAGACTATGTGTGTCGCTGCCAGACCCTATGAGGGTCCACCTTGCTTCTTGTGGATTTGAGTACTTGATACATTTACCCGAGATTAGGGTAAATCATAGACTTTTGACTGCACTGATTAAAAGATTCCACTCGAAGACACATACATTCCACTTGCCAACTGGGGAGACCACTATTACCCTTGAGGATGTGTACCGTATACTGTGCATTCCATTCCATGTAGGCTGACAACCAGAGTATGTGAGTTCGGGGAACTCAGGCCTATTAGCTTTTAGACCTCTCTTTGGAGATGACACTCAGATGACTGCCTCCATTTCCTGGGAGACCTTAGTGTAGAGATATGGATATACACACTGGCTAGAGTGCATCATTGCCAGGATGATTGGTGGTATTATCATGTCTGACCGTCAGTAGAATAGTCTTTTGATGGGCTGGGCCCCTATGGTAGCACATTTGATGGCCACTCTCTCTGAGTTGGCCTGGGGTCAGTGTCTTTTGGCCCATATGTTCTCTAAGATGCACGAGGTAGTGTATCAGGAGAGCAAGTCTTTTGCTGCAGGAGTCTTGGTTTTACAGATATGGGCTTGGGAGCATATCCCATTGTTGAGACCAGTTTGTACTTCACAGAGGTAGCCGCAGGAGCTTGTCATTTATATATATGTTGGATATGTCATACAAGGATAGATGGGCCACACTAAGTACTGGAGGTGATGCCTCGATGACATGACCTTTGTTTGATGGAGACCATATGTAGCTATTGAGTCATGGCCAACTGCGCGAGAGCAGTTTAGTTTCTTCTTCCAGAGCCGTGTACTGATCAGGAGGTCATCCTCCACTTTAGAGAGATTCATCATTACCAAGGTGTGGCAGTAGTATGGACGAGTGCAGGATGCACCAGAGGACTATGCCACTTATGCTCAAATAGCTCGAGAGCTAGGACTCGGATGGACCACGAGGCTCTCTTATGCTTTGTGTTCACAGGAGTACAATGCTATTGTTGGTAGAGATTGGGAGTACCGACCAGAGGTACTTGATGCTGGAGTTATAGATGCATTCATTGCCTGGCTTGCTGACCATCCTATTCACAGGTTCTCAGATCCTACAAAGCTTATACCTTCCATGGAGGAGGCTATGGATGTGACCAGAGCATCATTGAGACAGGGTCCTAGACCCACATAGGTTCCTATTGTGCATCCCACACCTCCAAGACCCAGAGCGATGGCTCTTCCATAGAGACCATTAGGACAGATGAGGCCCTCTCATCCTACTAGTTCCATAGCAGGCAGATCTCAAGTTCTCATAGATGGACTAGGGGAGAGGGTGGTACTTTAGGGGGTGTTGGTTCAGCTAAAGAGGTACTTGCATCAGAGTAGGTTGTGGGTGGTGGTATGGATCCGATAAAGGAGGACACAGGTTTTGATTTAGGTGCTGAGGTCAGACATTGTAAGGCACAGAGAGAAGAGACTACAAAGTAGGTTGCCTCGGATACTAAGATGCCAGCAGCCGACATTGATCCTATTGTTCCTCTTACTCCATAGGAGACTATCAGACGGCTCGAAGTACAGGTCTGGAACTTGAAGGTTCACAGTGCTTAGTGGGAGGAGAGATTTTTAGAGGCCGATAGATAGTGCACTGAGCTTTGTGCAGAGGTGTAGAGATTACAGGCAGAGGTGATTCATCAGACCTCTCAGGCAGCTTACTATGTGTCCACATATTACACTGTTGTTCCTGCTGCACAGAGAGTCCCTTCGTACTCTCAGTATATGATAGCATCAGAGGGAGCTAGAGTGCCCAGAGCAGAGGCAGTACTAGATGCACCACCACCTCCTCCACTAGATGCAGAGGATCATGCTAACAAATGATCTGTTTCGATATGTTCTAATATACTATTCTCTTTTTGATCATTGATATACTGTTCTAACTTTGATAGATCACATGAGCATATTCTTTTGTACACTGTGCCAGTAGTGCACCCCTGACTAGTTCAAGATTTTTTTGATATATATATGAGATCGATATTTTGGTTGTGACTTCATGTGTACTTGTCATCTTTTGATTTATGATGATATCATGTGATGCTTATGCTATGAGTAGAGTAGAATGTATGTATGGATATATGCAATGCAATGATTTCTTTCATATGTATGGATGTTATGCAAATGTATTTGATTATGGAAAGATGTATGTATGATTTATGCTTATGCACATGAATGAATTGTAATGCAATAGATGATTATGATATGAAATGTATATGCAACAATACACATGATATGTTTTTCAGGAATTGATGAAGACAAGTACTCAGTCTTATGTCAAAAAGGATGTTTAATCCAGGAGGATAATTGCTTGCGATTCGATGAAGAGACCTTCGAGGTAGGTTTCAGCTCTTGTTAGATTTGAATAGGTGATTGAAGAATCATTTAATCATTGAAGTTCATTTAGCCATTGTGAGATCATGCAAACATGCAAAATGCAAAGAAACAAGCAAAGTAAAATGCAACCTAAGACCTAGGACCTAGTCATTGATCATGTGTCGGTCATTCTCATCATTGAATTTTTAGGTAACCGGATAAATCAATACAATGCCCACTAGTTATGAAACCATAGACATATGAATATCGATTTGTATGCGCAGGAATCAATACAACACCCATTGGTTAGGAAACCATGGATATATGAATATTGATTTGGTTTTCAGAATGTCGGATTAGATATAAGCATCAAGGCACAAATGCCAAGATGACTTGAATATCATGTCCATTTTGATATAGCAATTTGTATAAGCATCAAAACATAAATGTTGTAATGACTTGAATATGCCTTGCATTACAAACACATCAAGCAGTCAAGAGATCATTCTAAATCCAATGTGAATTAACTGTAGTGACCCTTTATCATTCACATCCTTAGGTAAGATCGCATTTCACAATAGGAGAAAGAACTCACTCAAAAAGACAATAGTTAGATCAAACTTCCTTGGATTTTATGGGTATCAATGGTTGAGGTACGCATGGCCATCCAATTTGAGATAGAGGCTCTTACAGTCGGACACCATTTCAATCCAGAATTTCCAAAGTTGTTAGATTTTCACATACAAGAAGAAAATAAAGAAAAGATTATGCCCCCAGTCATCACTCTCTAAATCCTGTAAAGGACATCATTGAAGAGCTCAAAAGGACATAATATGCAAAAATCTCAATGTGAATCAGTAAGCATACAAGGAGATAAAAGCATGTAAAAAGCATAGATTGTTTTTAGTTTGATGTTTGATTGTTTGTTTGTAGATGCAAAATCCTTTCTAGATAGGAGACTGACTGACTGATTCAGATGAAGCTTCAAAGGACTCAGACTAGATATGACTCATCGAAGATACATTGGAGGCCATAGGATATGACTTTGAGTGCCCCCAAGTTTGAACATTGATAGGATACAGATGCTTGAGCTGATTGGTGTACAGACTGACTTATTGAAAACAGGAATGCAAAAACAAACCGGGAGATATGTACAAACTAAAGCAAGACTGAAAGTTGGGAAAGACCAAGATTGTGCTGATAGATGGAGCATTTTGAAACAAGTGGCACCCATTTGCTGAGTTTTCACCATCTTGGCAGAGATTCTATTTTTGCTTACAAGGTGCCTGTTTCCAGGTTTTCACCAAGGCACTTTTTCTTTTTCTCATTTTTTTGTATTTTTCATTTTTTTCAATTTTTTTTGTACTTTTGATATTTTTTACTTTTTTTGTGAATCATCAAGGCACCTATTGCTAGGTTTTCACCAAGATGTTCATTTTTTCAGGACTTTTTCCCATTTTAAAGATTTTTTAGGACATTTTACCATAGACTGAATGCCTTAGGCATAGAATTTCTTCAGATGGAGAACGTTGATTGGTTCTCAGAGCTATTCTCCTTCAACCGTTGAGAGTTGATAGGCACCAGAGCCAAAAGTAGCAGTGATAACAAAGGGACCCAACCAGTTGGGTTCAAACTTCCCCTTGCATTCTCTATGTGGTTGATTTTTAGGATTCTCTCTCAAGAGTAGATTGCCAACCTAAAATTCTCTGTGTCTAACTTTCTTGTTGTAACCTCTAGACATTCTCTTTTGATATACTCTGAGATAATCATATGCTGCTTGTCTGCACTCATCTAGTAGTTCAAGTTCTTGCAACCTAGACACTTTGTAGTCATCATCAGTTACTAGACCATGCATTCTGATTCTTAGTGATGGAATTTCAACCTCAATAGGTAGTACTGCTTTAGATCCATAAACTAAAGTGAAAGGAGTAGCCTTAGTGGGTGTTCTGATACTTGTTCTGTAGGCCCAGAGAGTTGGATTGATCATGAGATGCTAGTCTCTTCCTATTTTATTAACTGTACGGTGTAAGATTTTCAATAGATTCTTATTAGAAGCTTCTGCTTGTCCATTCCCTTGAGGATAGTAGATAGATGACCAATGTTGTGTAATCTTGAATTTGGCACATAAATCATCTAGATCTTTGTTCTTGAATTGTCCACCATTATCTGTGATTATGGAATGAGGTATCCCATATCTGCATATGATATAGTTCAATATGAACATAGATATTTGTTTTCCAGTTGCTTGTGTCAAAGGGACTGCTTCTACCCATTTTATAAAATAATTTGTAGCTGTGATTATATGGGTATGTCCATTAGAAGAATGAGGATGTATAGCTCCTATAAGATCAAATGCCCATTGGTGAAAAGGCCATTGTGTAGTAAAGGGAATTAGATCTCTCCCTGGAGCATGAATTAAGTTGCCTTGCACTTGGCACTTTTGACAATTCTTAGCAAACTTGATAGACTCTTTCTCCATTTCAGGCCAATAGTACCCAGCCCTAATAAGTTTTTGAGCTAGTGTTAAACCGTTCGAGTGTGACCCACAAATACCATCATGTACTTCCTCTAACGCACATTGAGAGTCTTCCCATTCTAAACATCTAATTAGTGTACCATCTAGACCTCATTTGTACAGATCGTGACCAATGATGACATATCGGGATGCATTACAGATAAGGTATCTCTTTTCATGGTTTTTGAAAGTATCGGGAATGATTTGGTCTTGGAGATAGGAGAATAGGTTTTTGTATTTGGATGAATCATGAACAAAAATAGTGCAGATCATGTGGGTTTTAGGGGAATCATATGCAAGATAAGATAGTGCTTCCACTAGGAACTCATAGCGTAGCTCATGTTCAGGCTGCTGTAATAAAGTAGGTAATGTTGCCATTGCATCGACAACCTTGTTCTTTATTCTAGGAATTTTCTCAAATGTGATAGATATGAAATGCTTCTTTAAATCATCTACCATTCTCTTATAAGGAATGAGCTTTTCATCTTTAGTTTGGTACACATCATTGACTTGATGGATTATAAGTTGTGAGTCTCCATGAATGTGTAATTCTGTTACTGTCCACTCAATTGCGAGTTTCATGCCATTAAGAAGAGCTTCATATTCAGCAAAATTGTTTGTGCAAGGGAACTTTAATTTGAATGCTTTTGGGATTGAGTATCCTTGAGGAGTTATGAATAATATGCCTGCTCCTAATCCATTCTGTGTATAGGAGCCATCAAAGAATAACTGCCATTCTCTAGAAGAAAGAGTCATGATAGAGGAATTTGGAAATTCCATTTGCATTGGTGTATCATCAATCATAGGTGCATCTGCTAATTGATCAACAATAACCTATCCTTTGATAGCTTTTTTTTCCACATATTCAATGTCAAATTCACTTAAGAGCATGACCCATTTAGCTAATCTACCTATGAGGGAAACTTTGCTTAGTAAGTACTTGAGTGGATCAATTTTAGCTACCAAATGTGTAGTATGAGCTAACATATAATGTCTCAGTTTCTGTGATGCAAAGATCATAGCTAGACAAGCTTTCTCAATCATTGAATAGTTCTTCTCATATGCAACCAATGTTCTACTGATATAGTAAATAACTCTTTCCTTTTTGTTCTCATCATGTTGTGCAAGCAATGCCCCCAGTGATGTATCCGTAGTGGAGACATATAAGATCAAAGGCTTCCCTGGAATGGGAGGCATCAAGATAGGAGGATTTGATAGGTACTTCTTGATATAGTTAAAGTTGTTCTCACATTCTTCATTCCACACAAATGTCACACCTTTATGTAATGTTTTTGTAAAAGGTTGTGATATATCTGCTAGCTGTGATATGAATCTTCTGATAGATTAAACCCTCCCTTGTAATGTCCTCATTTGACTAATATTCTTTGGAGGTTGCATTTCCATGATAGCCTTTACTTTAGCTGGATCAACTTCAATGCCCTTCTTTGAAACTATGTATCCTAAGAGCTTTCCAGAAGTGACACCAAAAGCACACTTCTTAGGATTTAGTTTGAGACTAAATTTTTCCATTCTGTCTAGTATCTTGCTCAAGTCATTTAGATGTTCATCTCTAATCATAGATTTTGCTAAAGTATCATCAACATAATCCTCCATAGTTCTATGCATCATGTCATGAAAAATAGAAGTCATAGCTCTCTGATATGTAGCACCAACATTTTTGAGCCCAAATGGCATGACATTCCAACAGAAGGTGTCCCATGCACATGTGAAAGTAGTTTTCTCTTGATCCTCTAGAGCAATTTTTATTTGATTATATCGAGAAAAACCATCCATTAAAGAATACATCTCAAAGCTTGCAGTCATGTCTACTATCATATCAATGTTAGGTAATGGAAAATCATCCTTAGGGCATGCTCTGTTTACATCTCTAAAATTTGTGCACACTCTGATTGATTTATCTAGTTTTGAAATAGGGACAATATTAGAGATCCACTCTGCATAGTCAATAACTCAGATGAATCTGGCTTTCAGGACCTTCTCTAATTCAACTTTTACCAAGAGTGCAACATGTGGATGCATCTTTCTCAATTTTTCCTTAACAAGTTTGACATTTGGAGCTATAGATAAATGGTACATTATAAGATTAGGATCGAACCCTGGCATATCTAAATATTTCCATGCAAAGTTGATCTTCTTCTCTGTTAGGAATGTTGTAAATTTTTGCTTCTCTTCTTTTGATAAATATTGTGCTACATGAATCAATTGTGGTTCTTCTGTTGTTCCCAAGTTGATGGATTGAGTGGGCTCAATTAGAACTAGAGATTTGTCCTATAAATGACTCGGAAGGACATCAAATATCTCATCCTTAGGTGCCTCAGAGAGGTTTTCACCTTCGGATATGTCTTTTATTTTTACTTTTGTAGGTTCTGAGACTACCACAAAGTGGTTTTCACCCTCAGAACTCCTTTTCTTTTTATTCTTATTCTTATTTTTTTGTCTAAGATATTTGATGTCTGACTTTGTCATGCTAATGCTCGGTTCACTAATGGAAGTCCTCATAGGCTTAACTGCATTGGGGTAACAAGCAATGACATAGTCATTTGGGAAGGTATAAAGACCATGGCTCGGATTTGTGGAGGTTTGATCAAGAAGTTCAGGGTGTTGGACAGTCAAAATGGGGAAAGATTGGGAGATAGTGTTTACAAATATAGATATGTCATCATTGGTCCTAACCAGATGCTCAAGTTCAAAGGTGATATTACAAGTTAAGATATTCAATTCATGAATAGGCTCAATGTCATTGTGGGAGTCCAATTCAGCCATAGGTGGATCAGACTCAATAAGTTCATCATTTCGCTCTAGACTTACATCGGGTTTAGGTGCATATTGGTGAATAACATCAACATGTTTCTCTGTAATTAGCTCATCTTCTTCTGGAATGGGTCCCCATTCATAGTCATTAGATTCTTCATCTACGCCTCTAGGAAATCTAAGAACATGAGTAAAGTTAGGATGAATACCCCAAGAAGGGTTACCCTCAGATTCTGATTTGAATTCATACTCATGAGAATCTATCTTAGAATAAATACCACCTTCCTCTTTTCCTGTTTGATTGTCTTCGAGATTAGTTGGTTCTTGTGTTACAACTATCTCTTGATTGATAGTAGGTTCTTGTGTTTCTACTACATTAATTCTTTTGATTGGATCATCTTCAGCATCCAGAAGGTTCTTGATTTCTTTAGGCAAATGCTCATAGGGAATAAGTTCTGAGCTGTCTAAATCACTATCTAATGGTTCAGTTTCTTCCTTCTTAAGAAGGGGTTCTCCTGGTGCGATTTGCTCTATGACATGGGAACAATTAACTTTGAGGTGGAAGCATTTCTTTTTAAAGCCTAAGCCAACAGTATCTTTGTTTTCCCTACCAGTATGTGAAATAGGTGTTATAAGACTTTCTCCTCTGACTCCTAGAGTTCCTTTACCTGAATATCCCATCTTAGTTATCAGTTTATCTCCTTGACCATATGCCTTAGAAGGGATTTTGGATACTGTAGAGTCACTAGTTGGAACAGCTTGAGATTCAGGTTCATCTTTGTATAGCCATGTAAGCACAACTTCATCTTCTTCAAATTCTTGCTTGGAGACTTGTTCTGCTACAAAATTCTTTTTATATGCCTCAAGAGGTTCTTTAGAGTTTGGTTTGGATTGTTTTAAAGATTGTCCAAAAGATTTAGGTGAGATAGGTAGAGATGTCAAAGATAAGACTAGTTCTATAGTATATTCTCCCATACCATTTTCTTTGATATTGACCTCTTTTGCAACATCTTCCATTTTAGATGTAGATGCTTCTTTTGTTAGCTTGATGGAAGATTCTCTATTATTAGGCACAAGTTTATCCGCACTTTCCTTCAATGTATTGCAAGTGGTGGATATGTCTACTAGAATAGTGACCTCTACTCCTTCATAAGGAAACTTCAAGCATTGGTGGAATGTAGAAGGAATATCCTTCATCTCATGTATCCAGGGTCTTCCCAGAAGAATGTTGTAAGCCAAAGGTAGATCAAGAACTTGACATATAGTATCTTTGATAACCGGACTTGCTCTAATAGGTAAGACAATGGTTCCTTTAGAAGATCTTTCTTGTTCATCATAGGCTTTTATAGTTATTTTCTTTCTGGGATCAATACCCAATTCTAAAAATCCCAATTGTGTGACCAAGCTATAAGAACAAATGTTTAGGCCATCGCCTCCATCTATCAACAAACGTTTGACTCTACGGTTCTAGATCAGGACTTCTATGTGCAAGGGCTGGTTATGCGGGTGACTTAATGAGTTGTCATCTTCCTCTGAAAAGGATATATACTATGGAGACGTAAGATGTCCAACCATAGTCTGGAACCTATCTAAATCAAGGTCATCGGGAACATTAGATCCGAGCAAAGCTTTTTCTAGAATAGCTCTATGAGCTGGAGATATCCAAAGAAACTCAAACATGGAGATTTTTGCATTAGTGTGTTGGAGTTGTTGAACAATGCTATAAGATGTTGGCCTTGTATCTTTAGGATTGGAAGATTTAGAAACAACCTTCTGTTTGGAAGTGGAAGAAGGATTGAAGGGCATCTTAGGGACATTTGATGAATCTAGGATTTGTCCATTCAGATGTGCCTGTGCCTGTGATCGAGTCACTGCATTAGCAAAAGTATGATCTCTATCTCTTCGCATAATTGTGATGACATTGCAATGCTCAGAGAGACAAGGTTCAACCATATTGATAACAACATTATTTCTAGGGTAAGCATAATTGACCTTTGCCCCCATATTAGGCTGAGAAGATGAAACTTCTTGACCATGTTTTAGAAATGGTTTTGTGAATGCTGTATGATCATTATTGCTCTTATGATTGTCAATCATGATGTCTCCCTTATTAATCAAATCTTGAATAGTATGTTTCAAGCGTAAGTAGTTATTAGTTTTGTGACCTTTACCCAATGGAAATCATAGAATTCATTCTCTCTCCACCATTTTGGTTTAGGATCAGGATTAGATTGTCAGATCTCAGGCAAAGAGATGATGTTATTAGCCAATAGAGTTCTCATAGCTAATTCTAAAGATTCTCCAAGAGGAGTGAACTTTCATTTATTATCAGCGGACCAAGATTTGTATTCTGGCTTCTTTTGAGATGGTTCGAGCACCTTTTGCTATGAAGCTTTGATGGCTTGGGTACCAATAGTTAGATTGAAAGTTGGTGCCTTTGATGGGGTATGGATGGTATCAACAATGCCATCTATGATGATGCCTTTATTCTTGTTCCAGTTTTTGTTAGTGTCTTTAGAACTCGATCCTGAATCGTACTTGTCCTTTTGAAGTGTGATGTCTCCTTTTTTCACAGGTACCTTTTTGATTTTGATCGCATTATCTACCATCTTATCAAAAGATGTATGATCTTGCATTTGTAAAGGGTAGTTGATCTCTAGAACAAGATTATTGATGAAGATTTCCAGTTTCTCAGTTTGTAGAATAGGCCTAGCATATAGAGAGAATTTCTTCCTCCATCGCTTGAGAAATGTCAGGAATGGTTCTCCTGGATATTGTTTGAGATTGTAGATATCGATCATGGTGATTGGATGTTGAATGTTGTAGGAGTATTGCTGATAGAAAAATTTGATTAACTCCTCAAAATTTTTGATAGTATAAGGCAATCTAGAGAACCAATGAATGGCTTCTCCCCCCAGAGATCAAGGAAAGAGACGCATCAGATAAGTTGGTTCGTGCATGAACTCCATAGATTATGTATAGAATTCTTTGACATGATCTTGAGGATCAGAGTGTCTATCATACTTATCATATTTTGGCATTTTCACCCTTTTAGGGAATGGTGGCATGTACAAGTCTTTGTCAAATGGAAAAGGACATAGGGCCTCCATGGAGAACTCCTTGGGTTCCTTTTCTTTTTCAAGTTTATTAAGCTTGACTTACATGGCGTGCATTTGTTTCATCATAGCCGAAATAGGAGTTTCTTCCTCATGCATAATGATATCTTCAACATTAAAGTTGGGAGGAAGTTTAGCTCCTTGATGAGCTAATTGTATAAAGTATGCTTCTCTATCTTCTTTCAAGAAATGCTTCATCATTCTTTTAAAGTCATCATCATTTTGATACCGAGCAATTTCTTTAGGTGTGGGTTCTCGATCTGCACCATGTTGAGATTGAGCTCTTTGAGAGCCAAAGTTTGTCCCTGCTTGAGACATGGTAGGAGTTCTCCCTGGGATAGATTGAGGAGGAGTTTGTTGATTACCTTCATGAGTTGATGAAGGAGGAATGTAACCAGATTTCAATCAAAAATTGCCAAGACCATCGTCTTCGTAAAGACTAGAATTGTAGAGTTGCTCAAGAGTTGGAGCTTGGAGAGTATTCAAAGGTATGGGATGGGATACTTCTCCAGATTTCTTGTGAGAGGAAGCTCTAGTTTCCACCATTAGCCTTGGGTGAAACAAAAGAATATGATGAAGACAACTGAAGAAAGATCCGATTGAAGAAGATCAAATGATGCAACCTTGTCAAGGTTTGATTGATTGAATCTTGGATTAGATGTAAATGAAGGAGATTGTGCCCTGGATGTATGGGTAGATTCCCAAAAGATAATGGACATGAGTTCACAACACTTAGC
This sequence comes from Chamaecyparis obtusa, assembly GCA_027943335.1. Taxonomy (NCBI): domain Eukaryota; kingdom Viridiplantae; phylum Streptophyta; class Pinopsida; order Cupressales; family Cupressaceae; genus Chamaecyparis; species Chamaecyparis obtusa. The sequence continues at coordinate 1,337,442 of BSBK01010625.1, read as the reverse complement.
TATTTTGAAGATGGATTGAAGATTGATAGTTATGACAAGGTTTTGACACAAGATGATAAAGACTCAAATTGATTAAATAGAAGGCTAAATCGGATTCAAAAGGCCACTTTAGGAAAATGATTGGATTCTCAGTAGTTTTTGCTCTATTCCTGACACAGTGATTTTCTTGACAGACTCTGGAAATAGGCTGGAAAAGTTGGGTCTTTGAAATTCTGACAACTTTCTGGCGATTTTTCAAAATTTCTCAAATGAATTTCTACAGGCTCGTACGACAGTGGGTATAGCATGAAATGACAATTGAAAAACTCATATGATAGTTTCCAAACTCGCACGACAGTTGATTGCATGAATTTTGACTTTTTGAATTAACTAGCAAGGAAACTCGTACGATAATATACCATATACCATACGATAATCTAGGGGTTCTGAAATGAGAATAGCTAAAAGTCGTACGACTTTTTGACTTTACAAGATGACTTTTGACTCCAAAAAGGTGTTTGACATTAGATTTTGCAATTTTTTAGATTTTCAATTTTGAGATTGTTCATAAAATTATCTGTCCAGATTTGAAGATTGTATCAGATTGATTCGTTCTTAGTAACCAGATAGATAAACAAGCATGCAAAATAGCAAGCAAGTGATTTCAAGCATGTCTGAAAACAATGAACAGGGGACAAAGCAACCCTGCGCATGAACAATCAAGTGATTGAATTATGGTAATCCCTAGGAGTGCTAATAGTGTATGTTCCAAAAAGTTTTGCAATAATGCACATATTCCTAGAAAATGAAAATTTGGCCTCACTAGGGTTTTTAGTAATGGTCTGACTCTACAACTTTTATGATCTCAAGAGGGTGAACTCCAATCCAGGCACACCAGGGTTTTGACACAGTCTAAGAACTTAATCTTCAGGATCTACTAGGGAGATCTGACAGCCCAACAAGAGACCACACCTATGAAAATTTCCTCCACAAGGAAATTTATATAGCGGTTGTTGCTACCACGATGAAAATGGCTATTACCGCTTGAGGTTCCATCAACGTGGTTGACCCAATTAAGGGAATGTCCACTACGGTTAACCCTCTCTAAAGGTGACTCACAAAATATACCACATGGAGACTGGTTCCAGATTCAAGGATTTGAGTTTTTGGTACTACCCAAAAAGGGAGTAGAGCATAGTCCTCTAGCCTTTACACTTTTAACCCAAACAAAGAAGATAGATTAATCTGACACGCTAAGACCGAGATTATCTCACAAAGATCTATGATGTCAACTACTTATGATCTATCAACCTCTCCAGAGAGAGAATGTATCAATCAGAAGCTAAAGACACACAAATCTAGTAGAATGTGAGACGCTCTCAGTAACCTCCCTACCTACAAGGGTTCCTTCGTTGAGAAGAGTTTCACTGGAAACCCACTCTCTCAAGAACCATGAATAGTGTTCATAGGGCCTATTTACTATGTGTAACAAAGATGCTGAAAAGCAAATCTGTGTTCATTTTCATAGCCCAAAATGAAATCTATGATATGAAAGCAATAAAGGTCACACAAGCTTGACACACAAGAGTTCTTTTTAATCCAAATCGAAATGTTATCAGCTGAGAAGATTACCTAAATTCCCCGCAATGTGCTTAGTAGATTCTTACCTATTTTTAGCAATTCTCACACTTTTTCCCAATCAAGATCAGCATAAATCAATCAGAAACAACAAATTTCAATTGTTAATGTTAGTTGTTAGTCCAAATCAGGAATTTTTTTTGGAAAAATACCTGAAAAAAGTGAAATGACAATTGAAACTTGGCACTGAAACTCGTATGACAGTGGGTCACCTACCAGAAGACACTCCAGAAACTCGTACGATAATGGGTATCAGATCATACGACAAAAGAGCTTCCAAATGACACTATGTTTCTGATGATAGGATCCTTGATCAAATCAACTGTCGTACGACAGTGGGGTATCTTCTGATATGAGTTTCTGACAAAATTTGTATGAAAATTGTATGGACAGAAATTAAAAATCATAGCTTGGAATAGAAAATGACAAGAAGATGATAGAAATTGATAGAAATTGAATGGAAACCCATTTCAGGGCCCCACGGTGGGCGCCAAAAATATGTGTGTGAATTTTGTACCTAGCTGTAGACACAACACTTCAGTAAAACATTAGAGGTTAGCAGAAAATCAAAATCGTGCAGTGAAATGAAAACTAATCTAACCAGGTGATTTACTGCCTTCTAGTAGGTGTGAGTATGTATTCTCAGATTGGACTGAGATCAGTGACCTTGACGACACCTAAAAAAAGGATTTGAATGCAAAATCTAGATATGAATTAGATGCAAATTAATCTATATTTTTGGTTTTTCTATGCAATTATGATGAAAAATGGTATGAAATCTAATCTATATGAAAAACTGATATGCAATTATTGTAAGAATTGATATGAAAAACAAAATTGATCTCACAAATGTGGTTGATTCACAAGATTCTTTAGATACCAATTCGCCAACATAAGTTTGCAAATTTCTGAGATGATTTGTGAAGAGCTGAAGCCTTATTTTATAGAAATCCAGGGCTTTGGAGGTGCATGGAAAAAGTCATAAATCACTCAGTTGATTTTTGAGTCAACAAGGAATTAAAGATAGTTAACTCACAAAAAATCATACAAAAACAACTTTTTGATTTAAATCAGAAGTTGAGATCAGCTTTTAACTCAAAATAGAGTTGAGTTTATTTTTAAAACAACTTGAATTGATTTTTTGATTTAAGTTTAACTATTTTTTGGATGTGCATAATTAATTATGAATTAATTTAAATAAATAAAGTGATTTATCCTCAACTTAACTGATTTTAGAAATAAAATAATTGATTTATGGGTTAATCAATTATTAAACCAAACTTTTATTCAAAAACTATATTATTAAATTTGACAATTTGACATTAATTAATTAAATAAGAATTTAATCAATTAGTCATAGGATATTTGATTTATTGTCAAAATGGAATAATGCAATTTAGGAATAAATATAATTAAATCCAATTAAACAATTAAGTGGCAGTATTAAATCTAATTGATTAAATATTGAGAATATTCAATTAATCAAACTTTAGGATAAATAGGATTTATCGCCAAATAACCATTAAATTAAAGATAATTAAGATGAATAGGAATATTACTAGGAATATTCCCTCGATGCAGAATTTAGGATAATCAATTAGGATTCGATGATGTGCTGATGTGCCTTAGGTTAGGACTTTGATGTCAATTTTGTTCGATGTGTCGATATAGAAGGTTAATGAACTTATAGCCCATTTTTGGGGTATTACATAAATCATTATCAATAAAGAGAATATAGACAAGTACTATCCCAAAAAAGATAAGTAAAAGTATGGAAATAAGAACAATAATGTGGTTAATGATGGAGTTGTGGATACTCCTAATATGAAACAAAAACCATAAGTTTTCAATCTTACATCAATTCTCCAAGAAAACAAAAGCTTGAATATGACAGTGACACCAATGACTAATAATTTTTTTTTAAAACCTAATACTCAGAATGAGCCTTGGTTATCAAGACCCAAGAGGACATTTACACCTTTGGGAGATACACTAGAAGTGGTCTTGAAATCACTTGTGGACAAAAAATTTATCACAATCCTTGATTCCTAACCCTAGTAACCAGAAGTAAAACAAAGGTGGTGAAATGATAATGACTACTATGATTTTCATCACAATAAAGGGCACAAAACTAATAACTGCATGAAATTGAGACATGTCATTTAGGACTTAATTGAAGAAGGAAAGGTTAAAGTGGATGGTCATCACACCAATAATGATCATAAAGTATTCCAGATTCCACTACCTAACTATGAAAAAGGTGAATCCTCTAAGAGTAACAAAATCAATTACACCTATATTGATAATGATAGTGTGATTCATATGGTGGAACCATGCAAACAGTCCATCCATGTGATTACTCTTAAAGGAGTACAAAATAAAACTGAATCCTATAATGTTGTGATGAGAAATCAAACTAAGCTCACTCTCAAAGGGGATTCAACATCAAACCCACCAGTTACAACAACAGTTCCTAAATAATTAGAAATACCTCCAAAGTTCAATCTCGTAGACTAGTTGCAGTGTATGCCAATCCAAATCTCTAATTTGGAGGTATTAAAAATATCTCTGATCCATCAAGAGATCCTTGATCAAGCCTTGCTCAATACCAATGTGCCTAAAGACTTGGATGTGGACAGATTCCAAACTATGGTTGGTCACCTAAATTCCTTGGATTACTTGTCTTTCTCTAAGGAAGATGATAATTCATTAAACCAACCACATAATCAACCTTTTCATCTAGAATTCCTCATTCATAAACACCATGTTAAGCATGTCTTGATAGATGGAGGTGCTGGTTTGAACATATGTACCTACAATTTGGTGAAATAATTAGGATTTTCTGAACATGCAATTGATCCAAGAAGGAAGATAACCATCAAAGATTATGATGAAGAAGGTAGATCCTCCAAAGGATTGGTTGTCTTACCTATTAGAGTGGGAGCAGTGTAAAGAGATGTGATATGCCAAGTTCTTGACTTGCCAATTTCTTACAATATTCTCCTTGGAAGACTGTGGATTCATTCAATGCAAGTTGTACCTTCTACTTACCACCAATGCATAAAATTTCCTCACAATGGAGTGGAGGTGACTATTCTGACTGACACAACATATCCTTGTAACAGTCTCAAATAGACACATAGCATGATCCCACACAACAAGGAAAGTTATAACAAGGCAGAAACCTCCAAATAAATGGTCTTGTGAAGCTTTGCCAATAAATTCAACATTCAAGAAATAGGAATGGGTGAGTACAGATAGATTCTTCAATGTCCCTAACAGATCTCCCAATATCTCCTAGATATCAAGGACAACCTTCATCTACATTTACACCTTCAAAAGGTAATACTTTAGCAATCCATGAAGGAACATGTATGGTGAAAGAAAAGGTGTCCCTTGAAGAAGAAAATGAAGAGAAAGCTGACTTGCAATGGCTATATAAAGAGAATGAACAAGATGGGAATATCAAGAATGTAGAGATAACCACTGCCAAATATGGAAAAGGCTATGATATCATGAAGAAAATGGGTTACAAAGGAAAATGACCATTGGGCCAAAATAAACATGGACTCGTGGAACAGATACATATGGATTTCAAAAACCCTAGGGACAAAACTGGAGTAGGCTTCAAGGAAACAACATCTCATCCCATAGAGGATGATGGTCTAGTGTTTGATAGGTTAGGAGACTCAGACACAACCCATATCTTATGAAAGGTTACTACTCTTACAAGGAGATCCATTGTCAGAACTTGGTACAAATCTTGAACTGGAACAAGGATTAGAGGAAGAACAAGCAGAAGAACTTAAAGGAGAACTACAACAAAGACATCCTCATAGGGGAAAGTCAATTACTACCACTCCTATTCTTGACACACCTCACTTTGAAGAAGAAACAAACATGACATCTTCACAAACACCTTTGCAGGAGGGAGAGAACAATGTTAATGAGGAAGCTGAAGTACCAATGACTATTGCCCAATTCTTGGGAGTTTCAGATGATAGTCAGGTTGACTCACATGAATATGAATGGGATACACTATCCAATTCCATGATGGATATAGAGGTGGATGTGGTACACAAATATTCTCCCTGAGTTCTAATTGAATAAGGAGAGAGTTCTAATGCTAGGTCGCTAGAGTTAGACTTACATAATATTAACATGAACTCTAATAATAACGATAATGACTTTAATAATCTTAACATCTCTTTAGAAGAAAATCTGATAGAAAACATCTTACAAGTTAATGACATTGATAATAATGTGGTGTTGTCTCTTGAACCCAATGAATCTTTGTCCTTAATACATCCTGAGTTGATAGACTGGAATGAGCCTATATCCACAAGCATGTTATCTTTTGACAATGACTATACCCTAGCATGTTATCTAAATGCTTGTGAACCTTTTACTTATTCCACCAGTGTAAGGAGTGAAAACATGACTAAGGAGGATATCAAGTTTCTCAGTCTAAAAATAAAAAACAAAAAGAACAAGAAATATGATGGTGAAAACCACATTGTGGCAGTATCAGATTCAAAAAGAAGAAAAGAAAAAGACATATCTGATGGTAAAAACCTCTCAGAGGTGCCAAAGGATGAGATTCTTGATATCCTCCTAGATCACTTTCAAGAAAGGTCTTCAGTACTAATCGAGCCAACACAACCCATCAATCTGGGAACAACGGAAGCTCCACAACTAGTTCACATGGCTTAGTCATTGATATAAGAAGAAAAGCTCCAATTTACCATTTTCTTTAAAGAAAATAAGATTAATTTTGCCTAGTCTTATATAGATATGCCTGGGCTGGATACATAATTGATAATGGAGCATTTATCTATTACTCTTGATGTGAAACTTGTTAAGCAAAAATTAAGAAAAATGAATCCACATGTGGCATTGCTAGTCAAAGCAAACTGGAAAAATTATTGAAGGATGGATTCATAAGAGCCATTGACTATGTGGAATGGATATCAAACATAGTTCCTATTTCCAAGGTAGATAAATCCATAAGAGTTTGCATAGACTTCAGAGACTTCAACAAAGCTTTCCCAAAGGATGACTTTTCACTTCCAAACATAGACATGATTGTAGATCTTACTATAGGATATGAGATGTATTCATTGACGGATGGATTTTCAGGATATAACCAAATTAATATTTCTCCTGAAGACCAAGAAAAGATTGCATTCACATGCATGTGGGGAACATATTGTTGGAATGTAATGTCGTTTGGTCTCAAAAATGTGGGCGCAACCTATCAAAGAGCAATGACTACAATATTCCATGACATGATGTATAGAAACATGGAAGACTATGTGGATGATACACTAGAAATATCAAAGATAAGAACAACACATCTAGAAGATCTAAGAAAAATCTTGGATAGAATGGAAAAATTTCAACTAAGGCTTAACCCCAAGAAGTGTGCATTTGGGGTATCATCAGGAACGTTACTAGGATTCATAGTTTTGGCAAAAGGGATTGAAGTCAATCTGACAAAGGTAAAATAAATTATTGAAATGCAACCTCCTAGGAACATTAGTCAGACGAGGACGCTTCAAGGAAAGTTGAAATATATAAGGAGATTTATATAACAATTAGCAGATAAGGTTCAACCTTTCACAAAGCTAATGCGTAAAGGAGATACATTCACATGGGATGAGCAATGTGAAACAAATTTTGCACAAGTCAAGGAATATTTGATGAATCCTCCAATCTTAATGTCTCCAATATATGGGAAACCATTGTTGTTATACATATCAACAACAGATACATCATTAGGAGTATTTCTAGCAGAAGAGGATGAAGCTAAAAAGAAAAGAGCTATATATTACATTAGCAGGACTTTGGTCACCCATGAGTTGAATTATTCCATGATTGAAAAAGCATGCCTAGCAATAGTATTTACATCTCAGAAGCTCATGCACTACATGTTGGCACACAATGTGAAGCTAGTTGCTAAGATAGATCCACTTAAGTATCTGTTAAGTAAAGCAACACTAATAGGAAGACTAGAAAAATGGGTCTTGGTACTAAGTGAATTTGATATTGAGCATGTTGATAGAAAAGCCATTAAAGGACAAGTGATAGCTGATCAACTTGTTGAAACACCATTAATAGATAACATGCCATTACATATAGAATTCCCTAATGAAGCAATCATGCACTTAACAAAGCAGTCATGGAAGATGTATTTTGATGGCTCCTTCACACAAAAAGGATTAGGAGATGGATATTTATTCATTACTCCATAAGGATACAAAGGTTCCAAAGGCATATAAAATGGTATTTCCATGCACAAACAACATAGCAGAGTATGACACTCTAGTTAATGGATTGAAGCTCATAATAGAATGGAAGATCATTAAGTTACACATCTATGGAGACTCACAACTTATTATCAATCAGGTCAATGGTGACTACCCAAAAAAGGATGATAAGATAATGCCTTATAAAAGAATGGTGGATGACTTAAAGAAATATTTTTTCTTTATCACATTTGAACATATTCCAAGATCTAAAAATAGAATAGCAGATGTGATGAATACTTTAGAATCCATGTTACAATTGGAAGAATGTCAATTTTTCTATGACTTCTTGGTGGAAGAACTTATCTTTCTAGCCTATGACTCACCTAAATCCTAAATTATCCATGCCATTAAAACCCAAGTTTTATCCAAATATGCCCATATCTATTCCTATCTAAAAGACCAAACATTCCCTAAAAACTATTCAAGAAATAAAAAGAGATGTCTCATAAGAGAAGCATCACATTATATAATCATTTCTAACAACTTGTATAGACATTCTCTATATGGTACACTACTTAGTGTTGGAGATTTTCCAGCAAGCCAGTGCTGATTGTATGTTGGTCATTGATGAAAACATATGGTAAGTAGCATGCATGGAGGACTTATGTAGTAAGCTTTGAGTATAAGTAGCACAAACATGTTATCAACATGATATCATGGATGCAAATATCAATTATTAGTACAGACAGTTATGTAGCAGCTTGTGTCAGCAATGTTTCTGACAGAGTTACAGGCAGTGTTTTGTGAGTGATTGTCTATACAGTTATCATGGAGCTTTGCACCTTTGGATATATGATGAAGACATGCTAGTGATGTTACATTCATGGATGTAGAGTCTGATATGTAGTAGAAGTGAAGTTATCCAGTCACCATTCACCAGTTGCAGTTTCATGTGTTTATTCAAAAGAGTCGACATAGATTTTATTGGTACAGGAGTTGCACCTATCATATCGGTATGAACCCTTGGATTAATGATGAGAGAAGAGTCAAGTAAGGTGGGCTAAGAGTGCATGATGTAATTCAGCTTGAGGAGAAAGCTTCAGTTAATTTGGTAGAGCCGACAATGTGTAGAATGCATTTACATTTATTAATATTGGATAGGTCCCAAATTGTGTTGCGTGCTTAGTAGAGTCGACAACAATATTATTGGAGAGTGTTATTGTTTCTCTATTATGATTTCAAGGTGGTTCTAACATGCCGACTTGATCATATCATTTAGAGAGAAGATATTTATAGGCAGTCATTTGTGATTGCTAAGACATGGTTCAGAGTTGAAGGTGAAGAGTAGAAAAGAGTGTGTGAAGTGTTGAGCCATCAACAGAAGGTCTATGTGATCAAGTAAAGAGTTTATGCTATACATTAGAACTGATCTAGACAGCAGGTCTAAGCCTGGTTCACCAAGATCCAGATATAGTGTATATCTGTTATTCAGAAGGTTGTAGCCTTCACCCCTTTGAGTAGTGAGCTCTCAGACAGTGCGTCCTCACCCCTAACAGGGTTAATTGTAAAAGACTCCTGATAGGGTCCGACCTCTGACCAGGTCACTGTACTAAATGCTTTATAAAGACAACTCCTGTTAGAGTAATTATATTTTACACTTATTAATTAAATCACTTCGGTTTAATTAATTAAGTTATTTATTACTCTATTTTCTTAAGCTATCTCTTAGGTGCATTATAATTAATATCTTTAATAATTATAATGTGCAACCTAGCTTTTTTAGGCTTTAGGGTTTTGTTCACCTTTATAGGTTGAACCTTGTAAATATTTTTCTATTAACTTGGATCATAATTTTTCTCTCATTTTTGAGTAACTTCTGAGTTCTGCCTTTTGCTTCTTTCTGCTTCTCTCATATAACAGGTTATTTGCATGTAGGTATTCTTGGCGTTCTGTGGATTTGTATCTCTCAAATCCTACAACTCCTAACAGGGTTAAGGATCTTCTAACAAGGATCATAAACCACTAGTGTAGATTATTAGTGGGTGTCAATTCCCACCAAGGTTTTTACCTATTTGGGTTTCCCTGTAACCAAAATATTGGTGTTGTGTTCAAGTGTTCTGTTGGTGCTCAAAAATGATGGACTGTTTTGAGGCCAACTGATAGGCACACACAAGTGCCTCTGCACTTTTGGCTTGATTGAGCCAAGGCTGGTAGGCCTGAATTCACTAATGCCCTATGCTGCAAAAATGCATGCACAGACAAAACAATAATTCCTTCCAAAGGGGTAAACAATCCTTGGAGGAAAATACTATAATCTCCTAATAGCTAAATTGCATGAAATCTGAAACTAAAGCTTAAAACTATCACTAAAACCTAATTGAATGCTTTTTAAAGAGAGAAATCATATCTAATATGTAAACTAAAAAATAGAACCAAATAACAATTTCAAACAAAATGAGATTAGTGCCTTAATACAAATTTGGGTATAGAGTCAATTACTTCCAATCCTACGTATAGTCAAAGACAGTTTTAAGGGAACTTACTCCTATAAAGCAAGACTATCACCCTACAGGCTTCCGTTGAATCACAATTCAAAATAATTCATACAATTAATCCTATCGATTTTAACCCAAATTAAGAGGCCGAAAGGAACAATGGTAGGTTCTTAGACCATACAACTGCTATTCAAATTGCATAAATTAACTTTGAACTAATAAATCAGGGAATATAACATAGTAGAACACCTTGGTCACAGAGTATCTGAAAAACTAACCAGAAATTAAAGCTATATAACCTCAAAAAACATAAAACAACTTATCTGGCATTAGCATTTGAAAAATTGCATATTAGGTTCGAGTCTATAGTTGCAGGAGATTTTTTCCCAATTATGTGTCATGATGTTCATTGTTTACAAATGTTTGAATATAAATATAATAATCAATGGTTTCGTGTGAAAAGACATGCCTTTTCACAAAACCTAATCACTAAAACCAACCCTCAAAATTATACATTAACCAATATAAAAATGGCTTTTAGGGAAACACATTTCCCGTACAACAAACTAAATCTGTTACATCTTCAGGTGTTTATGTATAAAATCCAAATCCTTACATTAATGTCTACACAAAAATACTCGGCATTAGTAAATAAAATTTAAAATTAAATTTGTTATATTCCACAATATTTTAAGTTTTTAATATAATCCTTAAAACCACTCATTTATTAATTAATGATATATCAAAGTAAAACATTAATAAAATTGTGATATAACTCACACAAATATATTTGATAAATAAAAGTGCAAATAAAATTTAAATAATAATCATAAGTTGCCCACTTTTAATTATCAAAGATAAACATTACATTAATAATATATCACCTAAAATATTAAATGGGAATATAACTTTAATTTTAATCTCAAAATTCTACCATAATACATTTACCTTTTGAAAAATATCCTCTCAAACATAAGATAAAATAAATAACATGATAGAAATGTTTTAAAATATTAAGGTAAAAAAGATTCATAATTCACCTAAAATAGGGGAGCACTTAACCTAATATTTTTAAAAGAATTCACATAGGGCAAGTATTAATTTAATAACAACCCTAATGCTTAAAATATTGCTAATGTATAAAATAATATTATAACCATTTAATAAAACACATTTAGGGTTTTTGAAATAAAATAGTTTCACCTTTCAATCACGAACCCTAATATGCATATATTAAAATGAAGGTGAAAAGCATACACTTCAAATCAATTAATTAGCAAAATGAAAAGTTAAAATTTAAATAAAGTAAGATAAAATCATTTATACCCACTTTACCCTAATAGATTATTTTTTTAAAATTAAAAATATAATAGGGTAAAATAAAAAGTTACATTTAGGTAATTTGAAACTAAAAGATTAATGTCAATTAACATTATTTCAAAACCTATGAACATAGTAATTTTACCAAAATAAATAATTTTAATATACTTTTCCACTTTAGGGTTTTTAGGGTACATTGAAATGAAACCTAAAAAACAATCATATTAGTAATAAATCTAAGACTCATAAAAATATAAAACATCATATAAAAGAAATTCAAATACATTTATTATCCAAATAATTTAAATTATTGAAAGGAAATCAAACACTCTAATATTTATACCTTATCTCCTACCCATATTCTCAAGGAATAACATAGGACAATTGGTTAGGGTAGGTCGGGTAGTTAGGTTAGGAAGAAAGTGTGGGTTGAGAGGTCAAGTGTTCAACTCTCTCTCCCCACTCTTTTTCCTAAAATATATAAAATAAATAATATATTAGAAAATGAATATCTCATTATATTAGAAAATGAATATCTCATTATTGAGTTAAAAATATTTAAGGAAAGAAATACTTCCTGTGAGAAATTATGTTGATTTTTCACCTGCACATGGAAAAGCAAATAAATTAGTTTCTCTTCCTAATCCTCATGAAGAAAATAAATAGACTACCTGGTTAGAGGGTAGGAGGGTAGGTAGGTAGGAAAAAAGTTGGCTTGAGAGGTTGAGGGTTTAACTCCCTCTTGCCACCTTCTTTACTTAATTACCTTATTTATTATTTTTTATAATTACTTTATTTCAAAATGTATATGCATTAAATTTATTGAAATAAAATAACTAAAACCCATTTCATAAACCTAGAATAACAATAAATATTTATGCCTGTTTTAATCATTTTAATTTTTACATAGGGAAATTACGTAAAAAATGAAAAATGTAGACTATACTTCCTTGATGTTTTGTTTATTTAGAATTTGAAATGCAAGAATCCAGTTATCTTTGGAAAAGCAAACCACACTAAGAAAAGAATCAACTAATATATATATATATATATATATATATATATATATATATATATATATACAAAAATATATATAATACAAGGAAGAATAACTCCTTGCAATGGATCCTTTGACTTTGCTTGAAAATAATTATCCTCAAGGTGAAATTTTTTTCCCAAATAAGAATTTATTCTCCTTGTCCACTTTGTGTCTTTAGGTGAATATTTGAAAACATTTCATTTGCATATATTATGGTTGCAACCAAAAATATCTAATTCCATTTTCAACTTGGCTGCCCTTTTGCATTCATGTGAATGTATTTTCAAAGTTACATCATTGGCCCCTTTTTACAATGATATTTCACATAACTATTTTCATTCTTTCACTTGGAAAAACATATTACACTCTAGTAATATTTGAAGTAAAATATCTTTTCACTTCATTTCTCCCTTGTCGATGTCATCATTTGATTTTTCTATTTATGTTTATTCTCCCGAAGAAATACCCCTCTTTTCAACAAAATCATTCTGTGCGCTATGCTTTTCTGTCTGATCGCCATGAGACCACAATACTTTGAAGTATTTTGGAAACAAATAAGGTGCCTTGTTTTGTGCATTCGTACCCCAAATCCATTGTGTGCATATTCTTCAATCACTTCACCATTTGTGCACAGTCCATAAACGCTGCTCCATTATTAACAATGACATTGAGACTGGGAATGTGGCTTTACACCCGCAACTACATTTTACATGGTCGTTTCAAACCTTTTCCACAAATCCATTTTGTGCATTTCCTGCAGCTTTAATGGTCGTTATTCTCTGTTTGCGTAATGTACACTCCTCTAACATTAGCATCAAATAATGGATTATTATCAGTATTGTTTAAAACATGCTCATGCTCAACATCCTTTTGTTGCAAGATCTATCTTGCTAATTTTATTTGCCTCATATAAACATGCTGACCGTTTTTTATAAATCTGGGCAATTTCAGGGCTCATACACACTCCAAAATTATCAGAAACAATGTAAAAATGACCTCCAAGTTGAGGTATATGGTCAGAGAAGTCATTTAAAAACAAAAATCATCTTTTACAGCATGTATACAGCCTGAAAAAAAGGCTCCAAATATTTGCACGGGAATACAAATTCTGCTAGGAGTTGCAAATTTTGAAACTGTTGTTGATAGTTTATCATTCAGAATTACAGTCCACATAATTTCTGCATCAATTAGTATCTCCTAATCGATCAAAGCTTCAAACTAATAAATTCAAATCTTATTATGTAAAACTTTCCAGCAACTCCAAAATATTTAGAATATTTTGACAACTCTATGTGGCTGGGTCATTTTTGGAATGTTCAGATATTTTGTAGTCTCACCGGTGCTTCAAAATGACTTGTGACCAAACGAAATTACTCCCACCATATAGTAAATAGTTTGCATAGCATTTTTTAAATGTAAAACTCCATTTATAGCCATAAAATATGCTGAAAATCTTGCCTGAAAGCATGAAAACGGGATACATCTTTCTATTGTATTTTCCAATAATCTTACCCGAGTGTAATTATTTTCAAATGCTCCCAGCATATATATTTCAGCTGCTTTTGTTTTGCCAACCAAAACAAATATTCCATATATATCCAACACATTTGTTATATGCATACATTTTGTATATATGATAATAATGTTCCATGCACCGTATAAAAAAATTATATTTTATTTCGATAATCTTATTGTAATTGAATGCAAGAACATCTAATCTGTTTACTGGAGATTAATTTAAGCATAAACCATAATAAATATTCAAATAAAAAATGCTTAATTTAACATAGAATACATAGTTGCATAATAATCTAAAATTGGCTTATGTATTTCAATACATATAATTTCAACATAATGAATGTAAAATTATAACCTATAATTTCACATAAATTGTGCAATTATTCAACACATGAAAACATAAGAAAAAACTATATATATATATATATATATATATATATATATATATATATATATATATATATATATATGGGTATGTGCAAGATCATGAGGGGCCAAAAAGTGGCGATGTAAAAAAATTCATTTTTCACTCGTCTAAAAGCACATAAAAATGCTTGTTGACTTTTGAGTAGGCCTGGGTGTCAGTACACTTGGGCAAAGCTGACACAAAAGCACAGGCCTAATCAAGTACTCGATATGATATCGGGTACCCGAAACTTGTGGCATAAATCAAAACTCGTGAGCCATTTTTCTCATTTCTTCTCATGTTTTAGGTTTGGAAAACGGCTTGAAATATCATATACACGATATTTTCGGGTATCTGATTTTTGCAATAATAAATTCGATCTCCGCACTATACGGTAAGTACATTCTTTTTAGATTTTGATTGTTTTATTTCATTTTGATGCTAAATGTAGTTTTTTTGGTTGAAATAGGGTTTTGTATTTATTTTTGTAATGATATATGAAATCAAATTGAAATTTAGATTTGTTTTTAATTTAATCAGGCATGGCTGACAACAATGAAGAAAATAACCCTCCCGCACCAAATAATGATCCCCAAAACAATCCCCCGTTTCAAAACCCTCCATCTTTATAAGATTTGATACAAGATAATTTGAACACAATACGGGGTTTCCAAAACACATATCAGAATATACATAGATTAGGTCCCATGCTTGCTACATTAAATACTATTGTTCAAAATATTGACACACTCACACAACAACATAATGCTACTCTTCATTGACGTGATGATATGCACGCCCAATTTGATGACGGACTTGACCATGATGGGATTGCAGCCCTTAATATAAGTAAGGAAGATATAACCTCTCTTTTTGTGAATCCTAAAATCGGAATACCAGTTGACCCCAAAAAGCCCAAATTATCAATAAAATGGTGCACAAATGAAGCAATGCGCACACGCTTTTGGGATCGCTGGTGGATGGTTTTTGATAAACCACCCCATAGCAATTTGGAGCTCCCTTTCTATTTCATAAAAAAATTGTATGTTGAGTTTGTGCTTGGTCACAATGTTAATTATTGGAGTATGAGGCCCAACATGGGCGTAGGCGGAGGAGCTCCTCAAACTAGGCCATTTGCCCAGTGCAAAAAGGCCACTACCTTTCTCCCCCCCACTGATGTCTCACCGCCTCCTCGAGTGCAACATCCCGATATCATTGCAGAGGCTACCTCACAGACTATTAGGGTCATTCATTTGCCGAGTGATCAGTTGATCACGTAGAATAGATCAGTGTTGCCTCTTGGTGTGGATGATGCTGGCGCATCGACATCTTGCCGGAGTTCACATGTATGCGAGCCCCATATTTGCATTATATGTAAGAATATGTGCCTCGAACTACTTACTGATGCTGATACATATTAGTATGTTATTGACGAGGAGGATGTAGGAGACGCAGCTGCAAAGGCTGCAACACCTCATGGAGCATCTACATCTCATGAGAGTGCTCAGGAGGTGTACGCAGAGCCATGGACTCCTATTGATACGATAAGAGTAAACATTATAAATAAATTTGTCACATGACTTATTTAATTTATTTATTTAGATTAGTTTTAATGATTGCATGCACTTATGTATATATATTTTTTCCATTTATGTTCAATTGATGACACAGGAGGAGTTGAGATAGGTGGATGAGTCCACAGCTTCGACCATTTCATTTGGCCTTGATGCCTATACGGTATATTATAAATTATGTACCCATTAGTTTTTTTTATATCATTTGGTGTACATGCTTAAATCTCTATCAATTAGAGAAATAAAATTCATACATTTACTAATATATTGTCATCTTATTGTACTCTTGCAGACTACAACCGATGTCAGTGGAGGGCACGAGGGGGTTCCTTCATTAGGTGTCGAGAAATGAAAGGTAATTAATTATTTAAGATTAATTATGCATGCATATGTATGCCATTTGTGTGTATGTAATAAATATTTTACTTGAATTTATTGCATAGGGTGTGGCTATCGATGATTTTTCGACACGGGTTCGAGCGCCTAGGCTGATAGGCATCTCGATTCGGAGTGATAGTCTGATTGTACCTAGACTTTTACATATTGTTATTTGTATTTTGTAAATAGGGTTGTTATGATGAAGTACATTTATATATAATTGACAATCTTTTTACTCTCATAGGTTACTCCTAGTGTGAGGGAGGGCCCACGAGAATCTTTCGTATCTTTGTTGACCCAGCCCACTATTCCAGAGGAGGGATCACCAGATGTAAGTTTTAATTTTAGTTCAAATCATGTCCTATTTTGTAGATTTATTACTCTATGTTGCACCACTCTACTAATCTCATTATTGCAAATATATATTTATAGGTTAGAGTTGGTATTATTGGCATGGTCCCTTCGCTACCAAGGACTTATGCTAGGACGCCTGATCGTGGTAGGTGACCGAGAGGCCAAGTACAAATATTTGTATTTAGTTATAATTTTAATTAAATTAGTGTTTGAATTATAAAATATATATATATATATATATATATATATATATATATATATATATATATATATATATATATATATATATATATATATATATATATATATATATATATATATATATATGTACAAATCATATAACGTAGGCAATCTAACTTGGGTTTGAACTCATTTTTGATGCAAGATCAATCAGAGCCTAACACTTCTTCAAAGAGACTACATTTTGATGATCCCCCTACGGCATAGGAAGTAGTTTTAGTTTTGTGGTCATTTAGAGATGCCACTTGGCACATTTTGAGATGGCATGTATTCCACATTGTACACCTTGAAACATTGATTTTGTAGACATTTTGAAATGGCATGTGCCATAGTTGTATATGGAGATACTTTTGATACATTTGATACTTTCTATATATAGAACATGTTCATTTTTATGTTATATTTGCGTCATCTTTTGTATACATATTTATTATTCATGTTTATGGAATTGAATGGTGGAGTTATATCTTGACTATGATTATCATTATGATTTAAATTATATCTTGTTGAAGTTACATTTGTTTTTCTTTACTCTGGAATACCCTGTTCATGGAGCTTATTATGTTTGAGGTTTAAATTCTATAGATTTTTTATGTTCTTATGTTTCATATCATTATATATACTCACTTGAGCCACTTAGTACTACATTGTTTCAATACTATGTATATACTCACTATGTATATAACTCATCATATTGGGGTTTACTAAATGCACATAGAAATGTAGCACTTGTGCTGTTAGCTCACTTGGGTCAAGCATGGTCGTGAGCATTCCAGTGACTCTGTGTAAGGAATGAGATTGTCATTGGTGTTTACGCGGCCAACCAGATCCAATGGAGCAGATGGTTCGATGCAATGTTGGACAGTTTGAAAGATACGCCACTGAGCCGCTTTCAATTGACCCTCACTGCAAGTTTTGGCATCGACTGAGATCATCTTGCCAAATGCAAACGAAGTTGAATCACCCAAAAATGAGAGAGGTTATTGTAGACCTCAAAAACATGATCTCATAGCCCCTAATAGTTTGTCGATACCTCTCACGAGGTCTGAGATATGAGCCCTGAAAGATCACTTCCCAATCGTGCTTAGTGCACCTTGGGGTCACTTGGGTCGAGCATGGTCGCAAGCATTTTGGTGATTCCGTGGGTGGAACAGGGTTGTCATTGGCATTTACCCCACCAATCGGAGCTGGTGGAGTAGATGGTTCGATGAAATGTCAGACGGTTTGAAAGATATGCTGCTGAGCCGCTTTCAACTAACCCTCATTGTAAGTTTTGGTTTGGCATTGACTGAGATTGTCTTGCCAAATGCAAATGAAGTCGAATTGCCTAAAACCGAGAGAGGTTATTGTAGATCTCAAAAATAAGATCTTGTAGCCCCTAATGGTTTGTTGATACCTCTCACAAGGTCTAAGATATGAGCCCCAGAAGATTTCTGCCCAATCATGCTTAGTGCACCTTGGGGTCACTTGGGTCGAGCGTGGTTGCAAGCATTCTGGTGACTCCGTGAGTAGAACGGGGTTGTCACTGGTGTTTACCTGGCCAACCGGAGCTGATTGAGCAGACGGTTCAATGTAATGTCAGATGGTTTGAAAGATACGTTGTTGAGCTTCTTTCAACTGACCCTCACTGCAAGTTTTGGCATCGACTGAGATCGTCTTGCCAAATGCAAATGAAGTCAAATCACCCAAAACCAAGATAGGTTATTGTAGACCTTGGAAACTTGATCTCGTAGCCCCTAATAGTTTTTTGATACCTCTCATGAGGTTTGAGATATGAGCCCCGAAAGATCACTACCCAATCATGCTTAGTGCACCTTGGGGTCACTTGGATCGAGCGTGGTCGTGAGCATTTTGGTAACTCCGTGGGTGGAACGGGGTTGTCATTGGTGTTTACCTGGCCAAACAGAGCCGATAGAGCAGACGGTTTGATGCAATGTCAGACGGTTTGAAAGGTACACTACTGAGCTGCTTTCAACTAACCCTCACTGCAAGTTTTGGCATTGACTGAGATCATCTTTCCAAATGCAAATGAAGTCAAATCACCCAAAACTGAGAGAGGTTATTGTAGACCTCGGAAACATGATCTGAGATATGAGACCTGGAAGATCATTGCCCAATCATGCTTAGTGCACCTTGGGGTCACTTGGGTTGAGCATGGTCGTGAGTGTTCCGGTGAATCCGTGGGAAGAATGGGGTCGTCATTGGCATTTACCCGGCCAACCAGAGCTGATGGAGTAGACGGTTCGATGCAATGTCACACAATTTGAAAGATACACTGTTGAGCCACTTTCAACTAACCCTCACTGCAAGTTTTAGCATACAACCCCATTCCGGTGACTCCGTGGGTGGAACAGGGTTGACACTAGCATTTACAATGTCATGAAAGTGAACCACCAACTTATAGTCCACACCATTTTTAGTAACAAAAAAGTTAACCCTTTTACTCTCCCATGCAAACTCATAAATCACGTCACTTGCAGACCATAAAACACACAATGCATTATGGTACACTGGGCAGCCTGCAAGCAGTTGTATTTTACAAATTAAGTAGTCCTTGGGAACATGTCCTTGTCTGAAGTGGAAACAATTAGGTTTTCATTCTGAAACAAGAGAAGAACCAAATGGGAAAGCATGCACACTTCTTTTCTTGACCCAGTTCCGTTGCAATGACTGTTAGTGGTATGTTTGAAATTTGAACTGTGAAACTAATCATGATTAACCTTGTGAAATTTGAATTGTGAAGCTTATTATGTTTGAGGTTTAACTTATATAGATTGTTTGAAATGATAAAAAATAATATCCTTAAAGCATTAGAAACAACAATCAAACATGTAAGAATTCAAACCATGCAAATGACATGTAAGATCCCTTCTTGGCACTATTGGCCACCCATACATGATTTTGGTCATAAGTCCTTATCAAGACTTCTAGGACATTTAACTTTTAAATCAAATTGATTGTTACAAATTGCCATTATAGGCTTCAAAAGATCTCAATTAACCATTAAGGATCCTTTTGTCCTTCTATCTTTGATTGGATCCATGGTGACCGTAGGTGTCTTCATAGGTGCTCCTGCACAAGTTACAATCCACATACAAAACCAAGTTTATTGACTCAAAATAAAATCTAAGAAAGGTGAAATTAATGTATTGAAATTAAACTTAACGAACTTAGAAAAAAATGCACTAAGTTAACTTATTACCTAGTCAAGTGTTCCTAAAGGGTCATCTCTTTGCTTTAGGGTCTCCAGTAGTGCTTCATGATCAACAGTACTAATAGTCCAAAGTTATTTTATCTTTGGTCTTCCTTGATGCTTTGACAACTTGACATTTGTTGCTATAACAAGGTGTGAATACATGAGAATAGTTTTGTGCTTCTCATAACCTTCAAATGCGGGAATTCCATTCTTTCTAATAATTTATGTTCGTAGCCATATTCCCGTAACAACAACTGAACCAGTAGGATATGTGAAGCCATCACCATCTGTCATCATTGTACAAGCTTTTGTTTACCTCGTACACAACATGCTAACCAATAATCTGACCTCTCATCATTCCCCTGCAGTGCAACCAATGCAAAAACATCTCCTGGCTTTAGAGGATCTAAAAGATGGTCATACTCAACTGAAGTGTCCATGTCATCATTTCTTATAGAGAGTGTCAAAGATAAAGGAGTTAGATACTGTGGAACCCATGTATCCACCCACTCACTTGACTCACAATGATCCCAATCATATTGAAAACACATGGGGCAAAAACAAGCCAACTCTCGTGTCCAAATGGTCCATGTACTACTATTGGAGCTTCGGAATGAATGCATTTTTGAAGAGTCTTTCACTATTTGACAATCCAATCTATCTCCTATAGCTCCCTCCTCAACCAACCAAAAGAATCTATGCACTGTAGAATCAAGATTCCCCCCTGTGACAATGCTAAAGTACACCAATCAACAATAGAATGAGCATCAAGAAGTACAACACTTGAAATCCTCAATTGCTCCTTAACTAGAGCTCTCTTCACACACACACTTGCTCTATCATGCTCCCCTTTCCCATGCCCTGACTCAAAAAAAATCCAAATATGGGGTACACCTCTCTCCACATGCATTCTACACAACCAATAAAACATTTTGGCATTCTTAAATTGACTAGTGCAATTATCCGACCAAATGAGATGCCTATCCATAACAATACCATTTTCCTGCAAGAAGTCAAAATAGTTCTGGAAACAATGTTGAACAAACTCATGAGAGTGAGACTTGTTGTCGCTCATATAAAAATGGTACTCTCTGATTATCTTTTTCTCATCTTTTGTGCTATTAGGGGAATGTCTATATGTGATGTGTACAAAAATAGTAACCTGAATGAAATTTTAATATTGAGCTTGAGTTTCATTTTGGGGCTGCAATGTATAGTTCTCCGCAAAGTCTACAATGGATATAATAGTTCCAATGGGGAAAGTGTCCTTACATGTCCTGAATTGTTGATCCAACCATTGAGACCTATGACTATGCCTTGCATACTTGTAAAAAAGATTTATCTTGAAATCTGAGATAAAATCAGCAACATTGTATTCTTTTGCAACTAACTCACATATAGAGCCTTCACCTTGTGTGTGTGAAAATTGTACCTGATCTGTAGACACAACACTCAGTAAAACATTAGAGGTTAGCTAAAATCAAAATCATGCAAAATTGAAAACTATCTAACCAAGTGATTTACTGCCTTCTAGTAGGTGCGAGATTAATGTTCTCAGATTGTAATCGAGATCAGTGACCTAGACGACACCTAAATGAAGGATTTGAATGCAATTGATCTAGATATGAGATTGAATGCAATTAAGCTATATTTTTGATATTTTCTATGCAATAAGAATGATAAACTGATATGCTATGGATGCTAAATGATCTAACAATGAAGATTCTAACAATGATATGAAAACTATGAAATTCTATGCTAAGATATAAAAGCTATGCAATTGAAATTGATCTCACAAAGCTTTGAATTCGCAAGTTGATTCCTCAGCCTCCAATTCTCCAGTGTGATTGTGCAAAATATGAGATGCTTGGATGCAAATTTGAGAGATGATTGAGAGATGAATTATGAAGAGCTGAGCCTTGTTTTTATAGAAATCTAGGGCTTTGGAGGTGCATGAGAAAAAACCATAAATCACTCAAATAACTCAGGTTGATTTTTGAGTTATTTTTAAATAAAGGATAATTAACTCACGAAAACATGCAAAAGCTAAGTTTTAACTCAAAATAGAGTTTAGCTTTAATTGATAATTGATAGTTGTTTGCTTTTATGATAGTGCATGTTTTATTTATGAATTAATTTAATAATAAAGTGATTTATTTCCAACTTAACTGATTTTAAAAATAAAACAATTGATTTGTGGGTTAATCAATTATTTAATCAAACTTTTATTAAAAACTATATTATTAAATAATGACAACTTGCTTTAATTAATTAAATAAGAATTTAATCAATTATTCATATGATATTAGATTTATTGTCAAAATTAAATAATACAATTAATAATAGATAGAATTAAATTTAATTACACAATTAAGTGGCAAATATTAAATCTAATTAATTAAATATGAAAATATTCAATTAATCAAACTTTAGGATAAATGTGATTTATTGCCAAATAATTATAAAATTAAAGATAATTATGATGATTAGGAATATTACTAAGAATATTCCCCAACGCAGAATTTAAGATAATCAATTATGATTCGATGATGTTTAGATGTGCCTTAGGTTAGGACTTTGATGTCGATTTCGTTCGATATGTAGATGCAGGATATTAATGAACTTATAGCCCATTTTTGGGGTATTACATTTTGCCCCTCTTTGAATTACTGTGTGAAGCGCAGTGGTTCAAAGATAGTCTGTGTTTGATAGAGATATGAAACTGATTCAAAAGATAAACCGATCTCAAGATAGAAACCGATTGAAAGATATTGAGATAGGAGGTCCTGAATGACCAGAGATAATGTTTACTATAGCAGCAATGAACCGATGATTGCAAAAAAGTGTCAAAAATGCCTGATTCTGAACCTTAGGATTGATAAGAAGTGAGTGACCCGTTCTAGACTCGATTGTCTTAGCAGAACTAGCAGGTATCACATCCAAATCCTTCAGTTGCCGAAGAACCAAGGAAAGGACACTATGATCGGATGGTTGCAAAAACTGATACAGTTTACAAGATTAGGAGGATACCATATTGATATGGATCAATGAATCTGATATGCCCCAAGTGATGATAGATTTGCCCCGAGCGATGAGGACTTTTGATGAATCAGCGACTAGACGTGATTGTTGTCTTGATCACTGATGAAAGATATTGATAGAAATTAATTTACAGACTTTGGATGATGTGCAATACCATGCCCCCTTCGAGATTAAAATTGAAATTTGACAAGAAAAGTCAGCGTTATAGTTTAGAAGCATGTTGATTGATGGGAAAAGTGGTTATACACGTTCAAGAGCGCATTCTGCATCGTTTAGAGGTCCTGGAGACCAAGGCTGACTAGGTTTGACCATGAGTTGACCATGGTTGACCAAGTTAAAATTTTGATAGTTTGATGTTAGATAATCTATTAAGTTGAATACTGGATTTTTGTGATAATGGAAGGTTGATTATGCAAGCAGTGAATAAGATAAATGATCTCAGATTTTAATTTTGATCCCGAAAAAGGATTCTACTTGCTGTTTCATTGGAGGAACCTTCGTGTGGGATTCAGCTCTTGTTAGATTTGAAAATGCGATTTGAAGAATTGTTTAAGCATTGAAGTTCGTTTAATCATTGTGAGATCATGCAAACATGCAAAATGCAAAGAGACATGCAAAATGAAATGAGACATGTAAAATGAAATGCAACCTAAGACCTAGGACCTAGTCACTGATCATATGTCGATTTGTTATCATCATTGAACTTTTAGGTAACCAGATAAATCAATACAATGCCCACTAGCCATGAAACCATAGACATATGAATATCGATTTGTATGCGCAAGAACCAATACAACACCCACTGGTCAACAACCATGGATATATGAATATTGATTTTGTTTTCGGAATGTAGGATTAGATATAAGCACCAAGGCACAAACACCAGGATGACCTGAATATCATGTCCATTTTGATATACAAATTTTGTATAAGCATCAAAACATAAACGTCGTGATGACCTGAATACGCCTTGCATTGCAAACACATCAAATAGTCAAGAGATCATTCTAAATCCAATGTGAATTACCCGTAGTGACCCTTTATCGTTCACATCCTTAGGCAAGATCGCGTTTCACAGTAGGAGAAAGAATTCACTTCAAAGAGAAAATAGTTAGATCAAACTTCCTTGAATTTTCTGGGTATCAATGGTCGAGGTACGCATGGCCATCCAATTCAAGATAGAGGCTCTTACAGTCGGACACCATTTCAATCCAGAATTTCCAAAGATGTTAGATTTTCACATACAAGCAGAAAACAAAGAAAAGATTATGCCCCTAGTCATCACTCTCTAAATCCTATAAAGGACATCATCGAAGAGCTCGAAGGGACACAATATGCAAAAATCTCAATGCAAATCAGTAAGCATACAAGGAGATAAAAGCATGTAAAAAGCATAGATTGTTTTCAGTTGAGTTTTGATGTTTGATTGCGTTGTTGTAGATGCAAAATCCTTTCTGGAGACGAGACAGACAGACTGACTCCACTTGAAGCTTCAAAGGACTCTGACTGGATAGGATACGTCTAAGATACATTGGAGGCCATAGGATATGATATTGATTGCCCCCAAGTTTGAACATTGATAGGATACAGACGCGTAAGCTGATTGGTGTACAAACCAACTTATTGAAAACTGGAAATGTTGAAAACAAACCGGGAGATATGTACAAACTAAAGCAAGACTGAAAGCTGGGAAAGACCAAGATTGTGCTGATAGATGGAGCATTTTGAACAAGTGGCACCCATTTGCCAGGTTTTCACCATCTTGGTAGAGATTCTATTTTTGCTACCAAGGTGCTTGTTTCCAGGTTTTCACCAAGGCACTTTTTCTTTTTTTTCATTTTTTTTTGTACTTTTCATTTTTTCAATTTTTTTGTACTTTTGATATTTTTTTATTTTTTTTGTGAATTTTCAAGGCGCCTATTGCTAGGTTTTCACCAAGATGTTCATTTTTTCAGGACTTTTTCCGATTTTTAAGATTTGTTTAAGACATTTACCAAGCACTGAATGCCTTAGGCGTAGAATTTCTTCAGATGGAGAACGTTGATTAGTTCTCAGAGCTTTTCTCCTTCAGTTGTTGAGAGTTGATAGGCACCAGAGCCAAAAGTAGCAGTGATTACAAATGGACCCAGCCAATTGGGTTTGAACTTCCCCTTGCGTTCTCGATGTGATTGATTTTTAGGATTTTCTCTCAACACTAGATCGCCAACCTGAAATTCTCTATGTCTGACTTTCTTATTGTAGCCTCTAGACATTCTTTTCTGATACACTCTGAGATGATCATACGCTGCTTACCTGCGCTCATCTAGTAATTCAAGTTCTTGTAACCTAGACACTCTGTAGTCTTCATCAGTGACAAGTCCATGCATTTTGATTCTGAGTGATGGGATTTCAACCTCAATAGGTAGTACTGCTTCAGACCCATAAACTAAAGTGAATGGTGTAGCCCCAGTAGGCATTCTGATACTAGTTCTATAGGCCTAGAGAGCTGGATTGATCATGAGATGCCAGTCTCTTCCTGTTTTATTCACTGTTCTATGCAAGATTTTCAAGAGATTTTTGTTTGAAGCTTCAGCTTGTCCATTCCCTTGAGGATAGTAAATAGAAGACCAATGTTGTGTAATCTTGAATTTAGCACATAAGTCATCTAGATCCTTATTTTTGAATTGTCCCCCGTTATCTATGATTATAGAGTGAGGGATCCCATATCTGCAAATGATGTAGTTCAGGATGAACATAGAGATCTGTTTCCCCGTTGCTTGTGTTAGAGGAACTGCTTCTACCCATTTTGTAAAATAATCTGTAGCTATGATTATATGGGTATGTCCATTAGAAGAGTGCAGATGGATAGCACCTATGAGATCAAATGCCCATTGTTGGAAAGGCCATTGTGTAGTAAAGGGAATCAGATCTCTCCTTGGAGCATGAATCAAGTTGCCATGTACTTGACACTGTTGACAGTTTTTAGCAAATTTAATAGCCTCTTTCTCCATTTCAGGCCAATAGTACCCAACCCTAATAAGTTTTTGAGCTAACGTTAAACCATTCAAGTGTGACCCACATATACCCTCGTGGACTTCCTCTAATGCACGTTGAGACTCTTCCCATTCTAAACATCTAATTAGTGTACCATCTAGACCTCGTTTGTACAGATCATTACCAATGGTTAAAGGACTCAGGGATGATTTGGTCGTGGAGATAGGAGAATAGATTTTTGTAGCGAGATGAGTCATAACCTACAACAGTGCAGATCATGCGGGTTTCAGGGGAGTCATATGCAGGATAGGATAAGGCTTCCACCAGGAACTCGTAGCGTAGTTCATGTTCGGGCTGCTGTAAGAGAGTAGATACTATCGCCATTACATCGGCAGCCTTATTCTCCATTCTGGGTATTTGCTCAAATGTGATAGAGATGAAGTATTTCCTTAAATCATCTACCATTCTCTTGTAAGGAATGAGTTTTTCATCTTTGGTTTGGTACACATCATTGACTTGGTGGATAACAAGTTGTGAGTCTCCATGGATGTGCATCTCTGTAACTCTCCACTGTATTGCCATTTTCATACCATTGAGAAGTGCCTCATATTCAACAATATTGTTTGTGCAAGGAAACTTTAGTCTAAATGCTTTGGGTATCGAGTATCCTTGAGGAGTGATGAACAATATGCCTGCTCCAGATCCATTCTATGTGTAGGAGCCATCAAAGAATAACCGCCATGTTCTAGAAGAGAGGTGCATAATAGATGAGTCTGGAAATTTCATTTACATTGGTGTGTCATCAAACATGGGTGCATCTACTAGTTGATCAGCAATAACTTGACCTTTTATAGCTTTTCTTTCAACATATTCAATATCAAATTCGCTTAGAAGCATGACCCATTTAGCCAGTCTACCGGTGAGGGCAGCCTTGCTTAGTAGGTATTTCAGTGGATCAATTTTTGCTACTAGATGCATGGTATGAGCTAACATATAGTGTCTCAGTTTCTGTGATGCAAAGATCACAGCGAGACAAGCTTTCTCAATCATAGAATAGTTCTTTTCATACGCCACCAAAGTTCTGCTGATATAGTAGATGGCTCTTTCTTTCTTGTCTTCATCATGTTGTGCTAGCAATGCCCCCAGTGATGTATTTGTTGTGGAGACATATAATATTAATGGCTTCCCATGAATAGGAGGCATCAATATAGGTGGATTTGATAGATACTTCTTGATATGGTTAAAGTTGTTCTCGCATTCTTCATTCCATGCAAAGGTCACACCTTTATGTAATGTTTTTGTAAAAGGCTGTGATATGTCCGCTAGCTGTGATATGAATCTTTTGATAGATTGAACTCTGCCTTGCAACATCCTCATTTGACTGATATTTGTGGGAGGTTGCATCTCTATTATAGCCTTGACTTTAGCCGGATCAACTTCAATGCCTTTCTTTGAAACTATGTATCCTAAGAGCTTTCCAGAAGTGACACCAAAAGCACACTTCTTGGGATTTAGTCGGAGAATAAACTGTTCCATTCTGTCTAGGATCATGCTCAGGTCTGTTAGATGTTCAGTTCTAATCATGGATTTTGCCAAGGTATCATCCATGTAATCCTCCATTATTTTATGCATCATATCATGAAAAATAGATGTCATTGCTCTTTGATATGTAGCTCCAGCATTTTTGAGTCCGAATGGCATAACATTCCAACAGAAGGTTCCCCACGCACATGTGAAAGTTTTTTTCTCTTGATCTTCTGGAGCAATTTTGATTTGGTTGTACCCAGAAAAGCCATCCATTAAGGAATACATTTCATAGCCCGCAGTCATGTCCACTATCATATCAATGTTAGGCAACGGAAAATCATCCTAAGGGCATGCTCTGTTCACATCTCTAAAGTCCGTGCACACTCTGATTGAACCATCTGGTTTTGAAACAGGTACAATGTTAGAGATCTGCTCAGCATAGTCTATGACACAGATGAATCCAGCTTTTAGGAGTTTTTCTAGTTCTGCTTTGACTAAGAGTGCAACATGAGGATGCATCTTTCTCAGTTTTTGTTTGATTGGTTTTACTCCAGGAGCAATGGATAGATGGTGCATAATGAGATTGGGATCCAATCCTGGCATATCTAAATATTTCCATGCAAAATTGATCTTTTTTTCTGATAAGAATGTAGTGAATTTTTGTTTCTCTTCTTCTGATAGAGATTGTGCTACATGTACCAATTGTGGTTCCTCTGTTGTACCCAAATTGATGGATTGAGTTGGCTCAATTAGAACTGGAGATCTATCTTGTAAATGACTCAGAAGGACATCAAATATCTCATCCTTAGGTGCCTCAAAGAGGTTTTCACCTTCAGATACATCTTTTCTTTTTACTTTTGTCAGTTCTGAGACTGCCACAAAATGGTTTTCACCCTCAGAACTCTTTTTATTTTTATTTTTATTTTTTTGACTAAGATATTTGATGTTCGACTCAGTCATGCTGACGCTTGGTTCACTGATGGAAGTCCTCATAGGCTCGACTGCATTGAGGTAACAAGCAAGGGCATAGTCACTGGAAATGGTGTAAACACCATGGCTTGGGTTTGTGGAAGTTTGGTCGATAAGATCAGGGTGTTGGATAGTCAAAGCGGGAAAGGCTTGGGATATGGTGTTCATAAACATGGATATGTCATCATTGGTCCTAACCTAACACTCAAGTTCAAAGGTGATATTATAGCTCAAAATGTTCAATTCGTGAATAGGCTTAACATCATCATGGGAGTCCTCTTCAGCCATAGGTGGATCAAACACGTTAAGTTCATTATTTCACTCTAGACCTACATTGGGTTGAGATACATATTGGTGAATAACATCAATATATTTCTCTGTGATATGCTCATCTTCTTCTAGAATGGCACCCCATTCATAGTCATTTGACTCAGCTTCTGATTCAAGATCTCTAGGAAATCTTAAAAAATGTGTGAAATCAGGATGAATACCCCAAGAAGGATTACCCTCAGTTTCTGACTTGAATTCATATTCATGGGAATCAGTGTCAGAATAACTACCCCCTTCTTCTTGATCAGTTTGATCACCTTCGAGATTGGCTGGTTCTTGTGGTGCAACCATCTCTTGCGCTACAGTAGGTTCTTGTGTTTCTACTACATTAATTCTTTTGATAGGATCATCTGTATCATCAAGATGATCTTTGATCTCTTTAGGCAATTTTTCATAGGGGATAAGCTCAGAGCTATCTGAATCATCATCAGAGGGTTCTGTTTCTTCTTTCTTAAGAAGGGGTTCTCCTGGTGCAATTTGTTCTATGACATGAGAACAACCACCTTTGAGATGATAGGGTTTCTTCTTAAACCCTAAGCCGACAGTATCTTTGTTGGCTCTACCAATATGTGAAATGGGTGTCACAAGACCCTTTCCACTGATTCCTAGAGGTCCTTGACCGGAATATCCCATCTTGGCTATCAATTTGTTTCCTGGACCATATGAATTAGAAGGGATTGTAGGTGCTATAGATTCACTAGGTTGAACAATTTTGGATTCAGAATCATCTTTGTATAGCCCTGCAAGCACAGCTTCATCTTCTTCAAATTCTTGTTTGGATACTTGCTCCGCCACAAAATTTCTTTTGTATGCTTCCATAGGTTCCTTAGGTTCTGATTTAGATTGCTTCAAAGATTGTCCATATGACTTGGGCGAGATAGGGAGAGATGTCAGAGACAAGACTGGCTCTATAGTGTATTCTCCCATCCCATTTTCTTTGATATTGATCTCTTTAGCAATGTCTTCCATCTTGGATGTGGAAGCCACATTTTGTTGCTTGATGGAAGATTCTCTGTTATTAGGTACAAGCTTATCGACACTTTCCTTCAATGTATTGCAAGTTGTACTCAAATTTGCTGGGATAGTAACTTCTACCCCTTCATAGGTAAATTTCAAGCATTGATGGTATGTAGAAGGGATGGCTTGCATTTCATGGATCCAGGGTCTCCCTAGAAGGATATTGTAAGCCAATGGTAGATCAAGCACCTGACATGTGGTATCTTTGATGACCGGACCCACTCGGATGGGTAAGACAATGGTGCCTTTAGAAGCTCTTTCTTGTTCATCATAGGCTTTTATGGTGATCTTCTTTTGAGGATCAATAGCCATCTCTGAGAATCCCAACTGTGTGATTAAGCTGTAAGAACAAATGTTGAGGCCTACGCCCCCATCTATCAACACACGTTTGACTCGACAGTTCTGGATCAAGACTTCTATGTGCAAGGGCTGATTATGTGGGTGAATTAGGGAGTTGTCATCTTCCTCTGAAAAGGAGATATATTGCGGAGATGTTAGATGACCAACCATAGTCTGGAACCTGTTTAGATCTAGATCATCAGGAACATTAGAGCCGAGCAAAGCTTTGTCTAGGATATCTCTGTGAGCTAGAGATATTTGAAGTAACTCAAACATAGAGATTTTGGCATTGGTATGCTAGAGTTGTTGGACGATGCTGTAAGATGTAGGTCTTGTATCCTTTGGATTGGAAGATTTTGACGCAACCTTCTGTTTAGAAGTAGATGTGAGATTGAAAGGTATCTTAGGGACATTAGATGAACTTGGTGTTTGTCCTTTCAGATGAGCCTGAGCTTGTGATCTGGTAACCGCATTAGCTGAGGAATGATTTCTATCTCTTCATACAATCATGATGACATTGCAGCTCTCAGAGAGATATGGTTCAACCATATTGATGACAGCATTGTTTCTAGGGTAGGCATAGTTGACTTTTGCCCCTATGTTAGGCTGAGAAGTGGAAACTCCCTTGCCATGTTGTGGAAATGGTTTTGTAAATGCTTTGTGATCATTATTGCTGGTAGGATTATCGATCGTGATGTCCCCTTGATCTATCAAGTCTTGAATGGTATGCTTCAAGTGGAAGCATCCATTAGTTCTGTGGCCTTTAGTCCGATGGAAAGCACAAAATGCATTATCTTTCCACCAATATGGTTTTGGATCCAGATCAAGGTTTCGGATTGGTGGTAAAGAGATCATGTTATCAACTATCAGGGTTCTCAGGGCAGATTCCAAAGATTCTCCCAGGGGAGTAAACTTTCATTTATTATCCCATCGTTTGAATGGCTTCTTTGGAGATGTTTCAGCAGATTTTTGCTCTGAAGCTTCAATGGCTTTGGTGGCAAGGGTGAGATTATAGGCCAGTGCCTTTGATGGGGTGTGGATAGTGTCAACAACACCATCAAAGATGATACCTTTATTTCTATTCCAGCTCTTGTTTTTATCTTTTGAGCTAGATCTAGATTCAGACTTGTCCTTTTGAAGTGTGATTTCTCCTTTCTTGACAAGTACTTTCTCAATCTTGATTGCATTATCCACCATTTTATCAAAAGATACATGATCTTGCATTTGTAATGGATAATTGAGTTTTGGAACAAGGTTATTGATAAAGATTTCAAGTTTCTCCATTTCAGGAATTGGTCTAGCATATAGAGAAAACTTCTTTCACCACCTCTTGAGAAAAGTTAGGAATGATTCCCCTGGATATTGCTTGAGGTTACAGATATCGATCATGGTAATCAGATGTTGAATATTGTTGATAAAACAATTTAATCAATTCCTCAAAAGTTTTGATCGTAGAAGGTAATCTTGAAAACCACTGAATGGATGCTCCTCCCAAGGATCTAGGAAAAAGATGCATTAGATAAGTCGGTTCATGCATGAATTCCATAGATTGCATACAGAACTCTCTGACATGATCTTGAGGATCAGAGTGTCTGTCATATTTGTCATACTTTGGAATCTCCACTCTTTTTGGGAATAGTGGCATATACAAGTTTTTGTCGAACGGGAAAGGACATAGGGCCTCCATGGAGAACTCCTTGGGTTCCTTCTCCTTCTTAAGATTGTTAAATTTGACTTGTATAGCATGCATCTATTTTGTCATAGTTGTGAGTGGAGTTTCTTCCTCATATGTGATTATATCATCAATGTTAAAGTTGGGAGGAAGCTTAGCCCCTTCCTGGGCTAATTGTAAAAAGTATGCCTCTCTATCCACTTTCAAGAAATGCTTCATCATTCTCTTGAATTCATCATCATTCTGACATCGATGGATTTCAGAGGGGGTAGGTTCTTGGTCGGCATTATGTTGAGAATGGTGTCCTTGGGACCCTCCTCCTAGAGAGCCATGGTTTGTCCTTGCTTGAGACATGATAGGAGTTTTTGGGCTCCCTGGAACCGATTGAGGAGGAGTTTGCTGATTACCTCTGTGAGTTGATAAAGGAGGTATGTAACCAATTTTCAAACGAAAGTTACTGAGACCATCATCTTCATAGATACCTAACTTGATGAGTTGTTCAAGAGTTGGACCTGGGGTATTGGTCAAAAGTAAGTTCTGAGATGTTTCTTCTGATTTCTTGTGTGAAGAAGCTCTGGTCTCCACCATTAACTTTGAATGAAACAGAAGAAAAGGATGAAGACAACTGAAGAACAATTTGATTCGAGAAAATCAGATGACGCAACCTTGTCAAGATTATGATAGTTTTGAAGATTTGATGAGATGTGGGTGAAGGAAACTGTGCCCTGGATGTATGGGATAGATCGCCCAAAAGATAGCGGACATGAGTTCTCAACACTTAGTCTATTTTTGAAGATTGATTGAAGATTGATAGTTATGACAAGGTTTTGACACGAGATAAAAAGGACTCAAATTGATCAAACAAAAGACTAGATCGGATTCAAAAGATCAAACTCAGAAAATGGTAGAATGCTCAATAGCTACTGCTCTGTTCCTGACACAATGATATTTTTGACAGATTCTGGAACTAGGCTGGAAACATTGGATATCTTGCAATTTGACAATTTCTGACAACTCTCTCAAATTTTTCCAAACGACACTCTGCAGACTCGTACGACACTGGGTAGTCTATGAAACGATAGTTGCTAAACTCGTACGATAGTTGGGTAGCAATGAAATGACAGTTGTAAAACTTGTATGACAGTTGGGTAGCAATGAAATGACAGTTGTAAATATCATACGACAGTTGCTAATAGGATTTTGACTTCCTTGGATTTGCTGGCATGAAAACTCGTACGACACTGGGTTCTCAATCATACGACAGATGGGCAATAATGAAATGACATTTGATAAAAAGTCGTACAACTTTTGACTTCCTGAAATAACTTTTGACTCCAGAAAGGATTTTACGTCAATTTTTGCAAAATTTAAGGTTTTCAGTTCTGGATTGTTTGCAAATTGTACTGTCCAGATTTGAAGATTGTACCAGATTTGATCATTTTTAATAGCCAAGTAGATAAACAAGCACATAGAATAGTAAGCAAGTGATTCCAAGCACGTCTGAAAATAATGAACAAGGGCAAAAGCAACCTTGCGCATGAACAATCAAGTCACCAAATTGTGCTAATCCCTGAGAGTACTAATTGTGTATGTTTTGAAAAGTTTTGCAATAACACACATATACCTGAAAGTGAAAAATTGGCCTTTCTAGGGTTTTTAGTAATGGTTTGACTCTGTAACTTTTATGATTCAAAGGGGTGAACTCCAATCCTGGTGCACCAGGGTTTTGACACAGTCTGAGAACTTAATCTTCAAGAGCTGCTAGGGAGATCTGACAACCCAACAATGAACCATACCCTTGGAGATTTCTTCCACAAGGACATTTATATAGTAGCTGTCACTACCATGGTGAAAATGGCTATTACCACTTGAGGTTCTGTCAACACAGTTTTCCCTATGAAGGGATTGTCCGCTACGGTTAACCCTCTCTAAAGGTGACTCATAGATTTATACCACAAGGGGACTTGACTCTAGATTCAAGGTTTTGACACCTCTTCACTTTTAACCCAAACAAAGCAAGCAGATTAATCCGACACGCTAAGACAAAGTTTTGTTCCATCAAGGTCTATGATATCAACTCCACGTGATCTATCAACCTCTCCGGGGAGAGAATGTATCAATCAATAAGAGAAGACACACTAACCAATTTTGATTCACCAAATCTCATGATATCAACCCTACGTGATCTATCAACCTCTCCGGAGAGAGAATGTGTCGATCAATAAGAGAAGATGCACTAACCAAGTTGAATGTGAAATGCACTAAGTATCCTCCCTACCTACAAGGATTCTATCATCAAGAAAGATTTCTCTAGGAATCCAATCTCTCAAGAATCATGAATAGTGTTCATAGGGCCTAATTACTATGTGAGCACAGATATATTCCCGAAAGAAAATCTACCAAAAGCATCCAAAAAGTAGAAAGAGGAACACTTAACGCTTAAAGAAAATATGAGATGAATCCACAAGGTGGAACACTTAACACCTCACACAAGCTGAAAATGAGTCCACAACTTAGAAAATAAGTGAGTTCCTAAAAGCACAAAAGGGTTGCCAAGTGGAACACTTAACACTTCTGTCCTGTTGACCCCTCCCCTTTATGGCGCTGAGATTGCAACCACGGGGCAGAAATGAGGGGCTAGTGGATTAGTGAGTCCAATAACCCAAGATAGCAATCAAGATCAATCACAAGTATTCTAAGACTACTTAATGAATCCTTAAGGGATCACAACCTAGTATCAAATTATGCAAGTGTGTAGAAATAGATCAAAAGCATGAAAAGATGCACACAAGCTTGACACATAAGAGATTTATTTTAAGTCCAAATTGAAATGTTTTCAGAACAAGGAGAATACCTCGTGATCCTCACAATGCGCTTAGTATATTTTACCTGATATTTAGCAATTTTTGTTGAGCTTTTCCATGCAAGCAAGTGACGAACTCTCCAACAAGCAAACAAGCAAACAAGATATGCAAAATATATTCAACTTATGAAAACCATAGGGTTAGCTCTAAAAATCAATTTTTAGGAGCAATAATAACCATAAATTAATCCAAATGACAACTCATATCATGCATTGAATCATATGAAAAATAAGTGCATACCCATCATAAAATTTTAATTTTTTTGCACTACATTTGACCTAGTCAACAAGATCTAATTTTTTTGATATGATTTTGGCCACAAAAATAGAAATTTAGAATAGAGACCCCTACTAAAATATAGAGAGCTTTCCAAAAATGCAAAAATTTTAGAAAAATCTCTTCATTTGTGCCCTAGAGACCCATTTTATCAAAACAGACCAGTTTTTGCAAATTAACTATTTGAGCTATTAAATTGCATCCAAATTTAAAACACAAATAATAGACCCCCTGTAGAATTTGAAGAGCTTTCCGAAAATGTAAAAATTTTAGAAAAATATGCTGATTTATGTCAGATATTAATTTTTTATGAAAAATAAATTTTTTTTTATTAAAAATTCAAAATAATTCAAAAAATTCTGAATTTTTTTTGAAGCTTTCCTGATATGTCTCCAACCTGCAAAAAAAATTTCAGACCAAAACTCCAAGCCGTTTGGGAGATAAAATTAAATCTTTGAAACTTTAGGGTTTTAGCTCCAAGAATCAAAATCAGCATGCAAAGGTGGGTTGCCCCACGGTGGGCGCTAGAAATATGTGTGTGAAAATTGTACCTGATCTGTAGACACAACACTCAGTAAAACATTAGAGGTTAGCTAAAATCAAAATCATGCAAAATTGAAAACTATCTAACCAAGCAATTTACTGCCTTCTAGTAGGTGCGAGATTAATGTTCTCAGATTGTAATCGAGATCAGTGACCTAGACGACACCTAAATGAAGGATTTGAATGCAATTGATCTAGATATGAAATTGAATGCAATTAAGCTATATTTTTGATATTTTCTATGCAATAAGAATGATAAACTGATATGCTATGGATGCTAAATGATCTAACAATGAAGATTCTAACAATGATATGAAAACTATGAAATTCTATGCTAAGATATAAAAGCTATGCAATTGAAATTGATCTCACAAAGCTTTGAATTCGCAAGTTGATTCCTCAGCCTCCAATTCTCCAGCGTGATTGTGCAAAATATGAGATGCTTGGATGCAAATTTGAGAGATGATTGAGAGATGAATTATGAAGAGCTGAGCCTTGTTTTTATAGAAATCTAGGGCTTTGGAGGTGCATGAGAAAAAACCATAAATCACTCAAATAACTCAGGTTGATTTTTGAGTTATTTTTAAATAAAGGATAATTAACTCACAAAAATATGCAAAAGCTAAGTTTTAACTCAAAATAGAGTTTAGCTTTAATTGATAATTGATAGTTGTTTGCTTTTATGATTGTGCATGTTTTATTTATGAATTAATTTAATAATAAAGTGATTTATTTCCAACTTAACTGATTTTAAAAATAAAACAATTGATTTGTGGGTTAATCAATTATTTAATCAAACTTTTATTAAAAACTATATTATTAAATAATGACAACTTACTTTAATTAATTAAATAAGAATTTAATCAATTATTCATATGATATTAGATTTATTGTCAAAATTAAATAATACAATTAATAATAGATAGAATTAAATTTAATTACACAATTAAGTGGCAAATATTAAATCTAATTAATTAAATATGAAAATATTCAATTAATCAAACTTTAGGATAAATGTGATTTATTGCCAAATAATTATAAAATTAAAGATAATTATGATGATTAGGAATATTACTAGGAATATTCCCCAACGCAGAATTTAAGATAATCAATTATGATTCGATGATGTTTAGATGTGCCTTAGGTTAGGACTTTGATGTCGATTTCGTTTGATATGTAGATGCAGGATATTAATGAACTTATAGCCCATTTTTGGGGTATTACACACCTCCACTCTTCAATGTATATTTCACTATTTCATATACCTTTTTTTGGATGAGTGTCTTTCCAAAATTATGTTCCAAACTCTCATGAAAACATGTTGTAAACTTGGACAAGCCACCACATTCTGAGCACTTGGCATTTAAGCAATATTTTTTATAAAATAAACAACCATCATCTCTATGACATAAAAATTGATCTAGCAAGTCTCTTGATGATTTGGGAAGACCACTTGCACCACAATCCTCTAGTATTTCATTAGTATGAAAAGTAGAATGAATGGATCGTAATAATTCATGATGCATTGAAAACTCAACATGATATTTGCAACAACATGTATTCCGAATCTTAAGGGGTACACAATAAAATGGCTTCACGGATTCAAAAGACCTTTGTGATATTTTCAATGTTGGATGTGTCTTACAAATTTTTTTATACAACATTGTTTGACTTACCTCCACATAATGTTTAGGATGTGGAGTGTGGTCTCGATTTCCAACTCTCAACTTCAAGACATCCTTCACATTTGGTGACACTCTTGAGTTAGCATCCCAAAATTGTTGAATTTCATCCTTCACAACATCTGTTAGCTTCTTATTGAAACGTGGAAGTATCCCACCATAAGCCCATGTATCAATTTGAAGTGGATCATCAAGTATTTCTCTTCTTGCAAGTGCTATACCCAAAGTTTTACGGTCTATATTGAAGTCAACACAAGTTTGTCTCATCAAACGAGCCTTTCTCAACTGATGACTTACTAAGGAGGTTGCAATAACCCTCTGAGAAACTCTCTTATTTTTTTCTCTGCTAGTCTTCCCAATGCTATTGAGAGCATTGAAAATATTCTTCACAACAGTGGCATTTCTCTCCATTTTCTTGTTCACACGAATCTCAATTTCACAAGCACAGGTCTCATCTTTTGCATCTTTAACAACTGCATAGAAATTTGAAATTGCTCAACCAATGTCTTGTTTCCAAAAAAATGATCATAAAGTCTTGAAGCCCACAACCTAAGGTTCTATGTGAGCTCTTTCCTTCCCAATTATTCATAATGTTCTCCTCAATTTCAATTAACCATTTAGGTGTTCTTGAAAGCCCCAAATTTGAAGATTGATTATCTTTTATCGCAAGTGACTTCATTTCGCATATAATTTGGAGATGCATAATGTTCATGTGGTTCTTGTGCAACATTTTCATTCCCCAAGTCTACATTTTCAATCTCCATCTATACATTTTCATCTTCATTCCATTCATTGTCATTTCCCAAATGTACGTTTTCATTCCCCAAGTCTACATTTTCATTCTCCATCTCTACATTTTCATCTTCACTCCATACATTGTTATTCACAAAATTAATTTCCATATTATTTTCAAATTCAACATCCTCTTCACTTACAACTAAATTTACAGGGTCACCTTGATTAATGTTTAACATACCTTCTCTCCTTGTTCGGTGATTTTCCCTATCTTTTTTCCTATATGCTTGAATTTCTTCATTTGTCACCTTCCTCTTCCGTTTAGCCTTTCATCGACTGTTGCTTCCTATGGTGAGACCACAAGTTGACAAAACAAAAAAATGGGCCCCAAATCACATTTTTTTTCCTACAACCCGTGAAAAAGTCTAAAATCTCGTGCTTGTCTAGTTTGTGGGGACAGGGAATATTTTGGTCAAATATGACCAGTCAAAAATTGGGTACCTGATATTTCCAGGCAGATGAAAAAAGGGATATATATATATATATATAAAAGAGGCATATGATATATATATATATATATATATATATATATATATATATATAATGTATATTATATATATATACTAATGTATATAATATATATAATATATTATATATATACTAATACATATTATATATACTAATGTATATATATATATATATATATATATATATATATATATATATATATATATATATATATATATATATATATATATATATATATATATATATATATATATATATATATATATATATATATATATATATATATATATAATACATGTTATATATATATAATGTATTTGATAAGGTGTACTAGGACCCCTTATGATTTCAGCGGTCTAACTATATTGAATAAGTAGATGTCATCATCTGTCCTAGAAACTAGTACTAGGACCTCTACGAAGTCCCCATGACCCCTAGGAAGTCCCCATAACCCCTTTTGACACATTTGAATGCTCAAGTGTGTCTGAAGGCATTGTAGGACCCCTTAGTACACACTTGAGCATTCCAATGTGTCCAAAGGGGTCACGAAGACTTCCTAGGGGTCCTAACGCATGATAAGACCTATTAGGACCCCTAGGAAGTCCCCATGACCCCTTTTGACACATTTGAATGCTCAAGTGTGTTCGAAGGTGTCATAGGACCCATTAGGACACACTTTAGCATTCTAATGTGTCCATAGGGGTCATGGGAACTTCCTAGTGGTCCTAACACGTAATAAGGTGTACTAGGACCCCTAAGAAGTCCTCATGACCCCTTTTGACAAATTTGAATGCTCAAGTGTGTCCAAAGGGGCCGTAGGACCCCTTACAACACACTTGAGCATTCTAATGTGTCCATAGGGGTCACGGGGAGCTCCTAGGGTTTCTAACACATGTTAAGGTGTACTAGGACCCCTAGGAAGCCCTCATGACCCCTTTTGACACATTTGAATGCTCAAGTGTGTCCGAAGGTGTCGTAGGACCCCTTAGGACACACTTGAGTGTTCCAATGTGTCAAAAGGGGTCATGGCGACTTCCTAGGGGCCCTAGTATGCCTTATAATGTGTTAGGACCCCTAGGAAGTCCTTGTGACCCCTATGGA
This sequence comes from Chamaecyparis obtusa, assembly GCA_027943335.1. Classification (NCBI taxonomy): domain Eukaryota; kingdom Viridiplantae; phylum Streptophyta; class Pinopsida; order Cupressales; family Cupressaceae; genus Chamaecyparis; species Chamaecyparis obtusa. Next base: position 1,297,456 of record BSBK01010625.1, on the reverse strand, counting down.
CACATTAGAATGCCCAACTATGTCATAAGGGATCCTATGACCCCCTCAAACACACTTGAGCATTCAAATGTGTCAAAAGGGGTCATGGGGACTTTCTAGGGGTCCTAGTACACCTTATCACGTGTTAGGACCCAAAGGAAGTCCTTGTGACCCCTTTTGACACATTGGAATGCTCAAGTGTGTCCTAAGGGGTCCTACGGCCCCTTCGGACACACTTGAGAATTCAAATGTGTCAAAAGAGGTCATGGGGACTTCCTAAGGGTCCTAATAGGCCATATCGCATGTTAGGACCCCTAGGAAGTCCCTGTGACCCCTTTTGACACATTGGAACACTCAAGTGTGTCCTAAGGGGTCCTATGATGCCTTCGGACACACTTGAGCATTCAAACATGTCAAAAGGGGTCATGGGGACTTCCTAGGGGTCCTAGTACACCTTATCCCGCGTTAGGACCCCTAGGAAGTCCCCGTGACTCTTGTGGACAAATTGGAATGCTCAAGTGTGTCCTAAGGGGTTCTACGACCCCTTCAACACACTTGAGCATTCAAATGTGTCAAAAGGGGTCATGGGGATTTCCTAGGGGTCCTAATAGGCCTTATCACATGTTAGGACCCCTAGAAAGTCCCCATGACCCCTTTTGACACATTGGAATGCTCAAGTGTGTCCTAAGGGGTCCTACAACACCTTCGGACACACTTGAGCATTCAAATGTGTCAAAATGGGTCATGGGAACTTCCTAAGGGTCTTAGTACACCTTATCATATGTTAGGACCCCTAGGAAGTCCCCATGACCCCTATGGACACATTGGAATGCTCAAGTGTGTCATAAGGGGTCCTATAGCCCCTTCGGACACACTTGAAAATTTAAATGTGTCAAAAAGGGTCATGAGAACTTCCTAGGGGTCCTAATAGGCCTTATTGCATGTTAGGACCTCTAAGAAGTCCTCGTAACCCCTATGGACACATTGGAATGCTCAAGTGTGTCCTAAGGGGTCCTACGACACCTTCAGCCACACTTGAGCATTCAAATGTGTCAAAAGGGGTCATGGGGACTTCCTAGGGGTCCTAGTATGACTTATCATGTGTTAAGACCCCTAGGGAGTCCCCGTGACCCCTATGGACACATTGGAATGCTCAAGTGTTTCCTAAGGGGTCCTACGGCCCCTTCGGACACACTTGAGCATTTAAATATGTCAAAAGGGGTCATGGGGACTTCCTAGGCATCCTAATAGGCCTTATCGCACGTTAGGACCCCTAGGAAGTCCTCGTGAGCCCTTTTGACACATTGGAATGCTCAAGTGTGTCCTAAGGGGTCCTAAAATGCCTTCAGACACACTTGAGCATTCAAATATGTCAAAAGGGGTCATGAGGACTTCTTAGGGGTCCTAGTATGTCTTATCACATGTTACGACCCCTAGTAAGTCTTCGTGACCCCTATTGACACATTGGAATGCTCAAGTGTGTCATAAGGGGTCCTATGGCCCCTTTGGACACAATTAAGCATTCACATGTGTTAAAAGGGGTCATGGGGACTTCCTAGGGGTCCTAATAGGCCTTATCACGCTTTAGGACCCCTAGGAAGTCCTCGTGACCCCAGTGGACACATTTGAATGCTCAAGTGTGTCCTAAGGGGTCCTATGATGCCTTTGGACACACTTGAGCATTAAAATGTGTCAAAATGGGTCATGGGGACTTCCCAAGGGTCCTAGTAGGCCTTATCATGCGTTAGGACCCCTAGGAAGTCCCCATGACCCCTTTTGACACATTGGAACACTCAAGTGTGTCTGAAGGGGCCATAAGACCCCTTATGACACACTTGAGCATTCCAATCTGTCCATAGGGGTCATGAGGAGTTCCTAGGGGTCCTAACACATGATAAGGCGTACTAGGACCCCTAGGAAGTCCTCATGACCCCTTTTGACACATTTGAATGCTCAAGTGTGTCCGTAGGCATCGTAGGACCCCTTAGGACACACTTGAGCATTCCAATGTGTCAAAGGGGTCACGAGAAATTCCTAGGGGTCCTAATGCATGATAAGGCCTATTAGGACCCCTAGGAAGTCCCCATGACCCCTTTTGACATAGTTGAATAATCAATGTGTTCGAAGGGGCTGTAGGACCCCTTAGGACACACTTGAGCATTCCAATGTTTCCATAGGGGTGATGGGGACTTCCTAGGGGTCCTAACACATGATAAGGCATACTAGGACCCCTAGGAAGTCTCCATGACCCCTTTTGACACATTTGAATGCTCAAGTGTGTCCGAAGGTGTCGTAGGACCCCTTAGGACACACTTGAGCATTCTAATGTGTCAAAAGGGGTCACATGGACTTCCTAGGGGTCCTAACACATAATAAGGCCTATTAGGACCTCTAAGAAGTCCCCATGACCCCTTTTGACACATTTGAATGCTCAAGTGTGTCCGAAGGGGCCATAGGATCCCTTAGGACACACTTGAGCATTCTAATGTGTCCATAGGGGTCATGAGGACTTCCTAGGGGTCCTAACACATTATAAGGTGTACTAGGAACCCTACGAAGTCCCCATGACCATTTTTTGACACATTTAAATGCTCAAGTGTGTTCGAAGGCATCGTAGGACCCCTTAGGATAAACTTGAGTGTTCCAATGTGTCAAAAGGAGTCATGAGGACTTCCTAGGGGTCCTAATCTATGATAAGTCCTATTAGGACCCCTCGGAAGTCTTGATAACCCCTTTTGACACATTTGAATGCTCAAGTGTGTCTGAAGTGGTCGTAGAACCCCTTAGGACACACTTGAGCATTCCAATATGTCCACAGGGGTCACATGGACTTCCTAGGGGTACTAAAGCGTGATAAGGCATAATAGGACCCCTAGGAAGTCCCCATGACCCTTTTTGACACATTTGAATGCTCAAGTGTGTCAAAATGCATCATAGGACCCCTTAGGACACACTTGAGCATTTCAATGTGTCAAAAGAGGTCACAGGGACTTCCTAGGGGTCCTAACGTGTGATAAGGCCTATCAGGACCCCTAGGAAGTCCTCATGACCCCTTTTGACACATTTGAATGCTCAAGTGTGTCTGAAGGCATCGTAGGACCCCTTAGGACACATTTGAGAATTCCAATGTGTCAAAAGGGGTCACGGGGACTTCCTAGGGGTCCTAACATGCGATAAGGCCTATTAGGACCCCTAGGAAGTCCCCATGACCCCTTTTGACACATCTGAATGCTCAAGTGTGTCAAAAGGCATTGTAGGACCCCTTAGGACACACTTGAGCATTCCAATGCATCAAAAGGGGTCATGAGGACTTCCTAGGGGTCCTAACATGTGATAAGGCCTATTAGGACCCCTAAGAAGTCCCCATGACCTCTTTTGACACATTTGAATGCTCAAGTGTGTTTGAATTGGTCGTAGGAACCCTTAAGACACACTTGAGATTTTTAATGTGTCAAAAAGGGTCACAGGGACTTCCTAGGGGTCCTAACACGTGATAAGGTGTACTAGGACCCCTAGGAAGTCCTCATGACCTCTTTTGACATATTTGAATGCTCAAGTGTGTTTGAAGGCATCGTAGGACCCCTTAGGACACACTTGAGCATTCCAATGTGGCCACGGGGGTCATGAGGACTTCCTAGGGGTCCTAATGCATAATAAGGTGTATTAGGACCCCTAGGAAGTCCCCATGACCTATTTTGACACATTTGAATGATCAAGTGTGTTTGAAGGGGCCATAGGACCCCTTATGACACACTTGAGCATTCCAATATGTCCATAGAGGTCACGGTGACTTCCTAGGGGTCCTAACACATGATAAGGCATACTAGGACCCCTAGGAATTCCTCATGACCCCTTTTGATAGATTGGAATGCTCAAGTATGTCCGAAGGTGTCGTAGGACCCCTTAGGACACACTTGAGCATTCCAATGTGTCAAAAGGGGTCACGGGGACTTCCTAGGGGTCCTAATGTGTGATAAGGCCTCTTAGGACCCCTAAGAAGTCCTCATGACCCCTTTTGACACATTTGAATGCTCAAGTGTGTCCGAAGGGGCCGTAGGACCCCTTAGGACACACTTGAGTGTTCCAATCTGTCCACAGGGGTCACAGGGATTTCCTAGGGGTCCTAGTGTGTGATGTGATAAGACATACTAGGACCCCTAGGAAGTCTCCATGACCCCTTTTGACACATTTGAATGCTCAAGTGTGTCTAAAATCCTAGGACCCCTTAGGACACACTTGAGTGTTCCAATGTGTCAAAAGGGGTCACATGGACTTCCTAGGGGTCCTAACATGCGATAAGGGCTATTAGAACCCCTAAGAATTCCCCATGATGCCTTTTAATATATTTGAATGCTCAAGTGTGTTTGAAGGGGCCGTAGGACCCCTTAGGACACACTTGAGTGTTCCAATGTGTCCACAGGGGTCACAGGGACTTCCTACGGGTCCTAACACACTTTAAGGCCTATTAGGATCCCTAGGAAGTCCCCATGACCCCTTTTGACATATTTGAATGCTCAAGTGTGTCCAAAGTGGTCGTAGGACTCCTTAGGACACACTTGAGCATTCCAATGTGTCCACAGGGCTCACATGGAATTGTTAGGGGTCCTAACATGTGATAAGGCATACTAGGACCCCTAGGAAGTCCTCATGACCCCTTTTGACACATTTGAATGCTCAAGTGTGTCTGAAGGTATTGTAAGACCTCTTAGGACACACTTGAGCATTCCAATGTGTCCACAAGAGTCACAAGGATTTCTTAGGGGTCCTAACATGTGATAAGGCCTATTAGGACCCCAAGGAAGTCCCCATGACCCCTTTTGACATATTTGAATGCTCAAGTGTGTTGAAAGGCATCGTAGGACCCCTTAGGACACACTTGAGCATTCCAATGTGTCAAAAGGTGTCATACCCAGACTTCCTAGGGGTCCTAATGCGTGATGAGGCCTATCAGGACCCTTAGAAAGTCCCCATGACCTCTTTTGACACATTTGAATGCTCAAGTGTGTTCGAAGTGATCGTAGGACCCCTTAGGAAACACTTGAGCATTCCAATGTGTCCACAAGGGTTATAGGGACTTCCTAGGGGTCCTAACGCATGATAAGGCATACTAGGACCCCTAGGAAGTCCTCATGACCCCTTTTGACACATTTGATTATTTAAGTGTGTCCGAAGTGGTCATAGGACCCCTTAGGACACACTTGTGCATTCCAATGTGTCCACAGGGTTCATGGGGACTTCCTAGGGGTCCTAACATGCGATAAGGCCTATTAGGACCCCTAGGAAGTCCCCATGATTTCTTTTGACACATTTCAAGGCTCAAGTTTGTCCAAAGGGGCGGTAGGACCCCTTAGGACACACTGGAGCATTCCAATGTGTCCACAAGGGTCATGAGAACTTTCTAGGGGTCCTAACGCATGATAAGGCCTATTAGAACCCATAGGAAGTCCGCATGACCCCTTTTGACACATTTGAATGCTCAAGTGTGTCCAAAGGCATTGTAGGAGCCCTTAGGAAACACTTGAGCATTCTAATATGTCAAAAGGGGTCACGAGGACTTCCTAGGGGTCCTAACATGTGATAAGGCCTATTAGGACCCCTAGGAAGTCCCCATGACCCCTTTTGACACATTTGAATGTTCAAGTGTGTCTGAAGGGGCCGTAGGACCCCTTAGGACACACTTGAGCATTCCAATGTGTCCATAGGAGTCATGGGGACTTCCTAGGGGTCCTAACACATTATAAGGCATACTAGGACCCCTAGGAAGTCCTCATGACCCCTTTTGACATATTTGAAGATTCAAGTGTGTCTGAAGGCATCGTAGGACCCCTTAGGACACACTTGAGTGTTCCAATGTGTCAAAAGGGGTCACGGGGACTTCCTAGGGGTCCTAACATGTGATAAGGCCTATTAGGACCCCTAAGAAATCCCCATGACCCCTTTTGACACATTTGAATGCTCAAGTGTGTCCGAAGTGGTCGTAGGACCCCTTAGGACACACTTGTGCATTATAATGTGTCCAAAGGGGTCACGGGGAGTTCCTAGGGGTCCTCACATGTGATAAGGTGTACTAGGACCCCTAGGAAGTCCTCATGACCTGTTTTGACACATTTGAATGCTCAAGTGTGTCCGAAGGTGTGATAGGACTCCTCAGGACAAAATTGAGCATTCTAATGTGTCAAAAGGGGTCACGGGGACTTCCTAGGGGTCCTAATGTGCATTAAGGCCTATTAGGACCCCTATGAAGTCCCTATGACCCCTTTTGACACATTTGAATGCTCAAGGGTGTTCGAAGGGGCCGTAGGACCCCTTATGACACACTTGAGCATTCCAATGTGTCCATAGGTGTTACGGGGACTTGCTAGGGGTCTTAATGCATTATAAGGTGTACTAGGACCCCTATGAAGTCCTCATGACCCCTTTTGACACATTTGAATGCTCAAGTGTTTTTGAAGGAGTCGTAGGACCCCTTAGGACATACTTGAGCATTCCAATGTGTCAAAAGGGGTCACGAGGACTTCCTAGGGGTCCTAACACGTGATAAGGTCTATTAGGAACCCTAGGAAGTCCCCATGACCCCTTTTGACACATTTGAATGCTCAAGTGTGTCCGAAGGGGCCGTAGGACCCCTTAGGACACACTTGAGCATTCAAATGTGTCTACAGGAGTCATGGGGACTTCTTAGGTGTCCTAACACGTGATAAGGCATACTAGGACCCCTAGGAAGTCCCCATGACCCCTTTTGACACATTTGAATTCTCAAGTGTGTTCGAAGGCATTGTAGGACCCATTAGGACACACTTGAGCATTCTAATGTGTCAAAAGGGGTCACAGGGACTTCCTAGGGGTCCTAACGCACGATAAGGCCTATTAAGACTCCTAGGAAGTTCCCATGACCCCTTTTGACATATTTGAGTGGTCAAGGGTTTTTGAAGTGGTCGTAGGACCCCTTAGGACACACTTGAGTGTTCCAATGTTTCCAAAGGGGTCATGAGGACTTCCTAGGGGTTCTAACATGTGATAAGGTGTACTAGGACCCCTAGGAAATCCTCATGACCACTTTTGACACATTTGAATTCTTGAGTGTTTCCAAAGGTGTCGTAGGACCCCTTAGGACACACTTGAGCATTCCAATGTGTCAAAAGGGGTCACATGGACTTCCTATGGGTCCTAGCACGTGATAAGGCCTATTAGGACCCCTAGGAAGTCCCCATGACTCCTTTTGACACATTTGAGTGCTCAAGTGTGTCAGTAGTGGTCGTAGGACCCCTTAGGACACACTTGAGTGTTCCAATGTGTCCACAGGTGTCACAAGGACTTCTTATGCATCCTAACATGTAATAAGGCATACTAGGACCCCTAGAAAGTTCTCATGACCCCTTTTGACACATTTGAATGCTCAAGTGTGTCTGAAGGCATCGTAGGACCCCTTAGGACACACTTGAGCATTCCATTGTATCCACAGGGGTCACGGGGACTTCCTAGGGGTCCTAATGTGCGATAAGGCCTATAAGGACCCCTAGGAAGTCCCCATGACCCCTTTTGACACATTTGAGTCCTCAAGTGTGGCCAAAGGGGTTGTAGGACCCCTTATGACACATGTGAGCAATCCAATGTGTCCATAGGGGTCACGGGGGTTTCCTAGGGGTCCTAACGCATGATAAGGCATACTAGGACCCCTAGGAAGTCCTCATGACCCCTTTTGACACATTGGAACACTCAAGTGTGTCTGAAGGTGTTATAGGACCCCTTAGGACACACTTGAGCATTCCAATGTATCAAAAGGGGTCATGGGGACTTCGTAGGGGTCCTAACATGTGATAAAGCGTACTAGGACCCCTAGGAAGTCATATTATTTTCATGCATTACTTCATTAATGTCTGCTCTGGGAGGAAGATTATAATTTCCATATTTTTTCAAGCCCTAAAATATTTTCATCATTATCACTCTCCACCTCTACTCTCTTAGTTTAGTTCTCTCCCTCTCTGCTGCACTTAGCTTAGCCATCCTTACCTAGTCTTTAACAGAGATTCTCCAAAATTTGCAAAATTGTTACCTGCTGTCAAATCCTGGCCTATGACATGCAGAATGAGAAAAGCAAGTGAAATGAAAGGGAAGCATGGATCAAATAGCGAAGGTGCATTAAATCAGATCAATATCATAATATATGTAGAAAGTATTGTTACTGACAAAAATATTTGTATTAATTAATGGGAAAGAGTGGGAAGAGCTTCTTGGACCCATGATAGAAACTATTAAGGAATTGCATGATATATTACTCAATGGTGCAAGGAATATTATTGATGAACATGGGATTACAACTACATCTATTCAATATACAGAGGAAGATATAGAAAATCTTCTTAATAGAGAGATTAATGTCAGATAAAAGGACATTTTAGAAGAAAATGGTTATCTTGGTTCCATCCAAGGTATGCCAATTACTCAGGACGAAGAGAAAAAATCCACAGTTAATGGGAAAGAATGGGAAGAGCTTCTTGGACCCATGATAGAAGTGTCAGATAAGGAGGAAGAGTTAGGAAGGGGAAAAAGACAAAGGAAAGAAGTAAGATATGCACATGTGAGCCTATGTCAGATGATGATGATGAGTACTCACCATTTGCTAGTAGCTCAAGTAACAAGTGTTGTGTAATTATCCACAAAGCAATGTGAAATGAAGCCTCAAATTGGTTTAGCAGGCAAAGAATCTGGTCATGCACTTCATTCTAGCACCACAAATATTTCTGTTAGAAATACCTATTCGTTAATGATCTTGCATTTACGGGACTTGGGAAACCAGGTTACTCATGTTGGGCACTATCCCTCAAATGTAAGTTCATTGCCAGCTTTGGCAAGGTAGTCTCACTCCTCATTTTACAACAAAGGGTAGCCATCTATGGTCCAAGGTTTTAATTTAGTTGACAAGTGGAGAGCTTCTCAAGGTACTGATCTCTTTCATAGAGAAGTTCTCAATTCATCTCAACGTTCTCATTTAGGTGACCAACACCTTGGAGGTCCACAAATAGACCCATTGATTTCCCAAATTGGTAAAAGGGTAGATGCAATTTTGGAAAGAGTATCCCAATTGAAGAGAAATTGAAATTCTAGTGAGCATAAAGTTATTGTAGATCCAATGGGTGTATCTCCTCTACTGATGAATATAACTACTTCCAGAGACTTGAGTTTAAATGGAGACTGTCTGTTCCTAAACATGCCCCAGTCGAGCAAATGAAATAGATGTTGCTTGAGTAAAGAAGATAGTGGTTTATTAAAGCATCTACATTATCCCACTTGCTATCAGTTACTACTTTTTGAGTGGCTTGCCAGCTGCTTCTGTGTAGGATTTTTGTAATATATAATGTCCTCATGCAAGTATAGGACAATTTTTGTAGAAGTTGAGAAATCCAACTTCACAGAACGCTAAGAACACCTACATGCAAATAACCTGTTGCTGAAAGGAAACCAAGAAGACAAAAAGAAAGGGCTTGGAAAATCTTAGCGGTGTGAGAGAAATTGTATTCCAAGATCAAGAAAAAATAATTACAAGGTTCAACCTATAAAGGTGAACAAAACCCTAAAACTAGAAAAGCTAGGTTGCACATTATAATTAATAAAGATATTAATTATAATGTACCTAAGAGATAGCTTAAGTAAAAAAGAGAAATAAAACTAACTAATTACTCTAACACCCCCCCTTAAGTGAAGCTTAGGAGGTAAGCTAACCTAGCACAGCTATGAAAGCAGGAAATGGGTCCCAACAACAAGGCTTGATCAGGTACCCAATCCAAGGAAATCTCTGTAAACCGGAGATAAAGGAGAAAACCTAGTGGGAAAAAATCCTCTCCAAAAAGAGATATAAAAGAAAGAAAAAGACAAAAAATGACTTCAAGAGACTCTCTCAAAGCCATAAGTACAATGCATGCTGCCAACCCTCCCGCGAGAGAGGGTCAAGGCTCCAAAGCCCCCCCAGAATGAAAGAACCTCTGGATCAATGAACAAACCACCATGACACTAATACAAAGGAGTGAAAGGTAGTGAGCACTGAAGAGGTAACCTCAAAAGATGAGGTGTCACTAGAAGGCCGAGTCGATGCTCAAAGGAGTAGACACAAGGATCGTGAAAGGGAACCCCCAATGTAGGTGCTATGATAGGTGTGCTGACACTATTAGGAGAGAGGAGATGAGTGTGCTTTATAGAATCCTCAAAAACTGCATTGGGTGGCTCGATGAATGGAGCTGGAGGGTCTAGTAGTGTTGAAGAAGAGTCATGCTAAAGAGAAGAAACCCCAACAAGATGAGGTGAGGTAGCAACAAAAGTGGTCTCAAGAACAACACAGAGGTTCAAGTGACCTGACTGTCCCACATGATGCGCTTGCGTAAGAGGAGAGATGTGCTCTAATAATGGAGATGGTGGAGCAAAGTGTGAGAAGGTATAGAGATGGGTGGAATGATCAACTATCCCTATAGCAACAATGCAACCTGTCACACTATCCTGGATGAAGACTAAATCTGGCATGAACTCAACTGTCTTCCCTGACCCACTAAGTGTAATCTGATAAATCAAGAGGAGGTTTGCAGATAGAGATGGAACATATAATACATCATTGAATGTGCCATCTTGAATGCATATAGAACCTTTTCCACAGACTAGCATAACATTGTTATTCCCCATGAGAATGTGAGGAATAGGAGAAGCCTCAATAGAAGAGAAGATCTCTAGAGAAGATGCCATATGGTGAGAAGCACTTGAATCCAGTATCCAAGGGACTTGTGAAGGGGATGCAATGGAAGCTTGTAATGCATGACCCTATCCAAAATCATGTCCAGATGTTGAAGATGAGGTAGAAGACTGAAAATCAGACCCCTGTGAGGTGAAAGAGGATGGAGAGGAAATAGTGCTCTTCTGAAGGAGAGCTTGCAAATCTGTAATTTATTTCTCATAGCCATCAAATCTCTTTTAAAAACAATGTGACTCATCATGAGGTCCCTTCTAACAATAGGAACATGTAGGGCTCTCAGTCTTCTATTTCTCCTTCTTAGAAGAAGATGGTGGGCTAGTAGAGTGCTGAGAAGAGGAATCAGATATCTGCTTCAGCTTCTACTTCTATGAATCCCGAGGTGTCTTGGCAAGCAATGCCTGTGACTATGAACCTATAAGTAAATCCATCTGATTGAGCTTGGACTTCTCACGAGTCAACCTGTCATAAAAAGTCTCAAAAGAGGGCATAACATGATGTGCACCCAGTGCATCCATAGTGGAGTAGAAGGTAGAAGTGAAAATTTGATAAGGGCCACGAAGCTTTGAGAGTATCAGAAAGATACACTCATCATCTGACTTCATCTTTCCAACAACCTGTAAAATGGATCGAAGAGACTTGAACTTGATCAAGAAGTCCTCAATGCTGGTGAATGATTCATGTACCAAGGTGGTGAACTCTGCATCTATCTAGAGAACCCTAAACTGATTCATTGTGCCAAATAAGGTGGAAAACTTGTTCCACATATGCCTTGGTGTGGTCAAACCATCCAGGTGGAACAACAACCCATCTGAAATGTTCATTGCAATGAGGCCCATTGCCTCATCTAGCCTATTTCTCTACATAAGAGCCTCATAAGGCCTCTGTAGAACTAGCTAAGCCACATCAAGACATGACCATAGCCCTTTTTCCATAAGCAATCTGGTCATCTATCCTTTCCAAGTGTGATAGTTGTGAGGTATAAGGCGAGCAACAAAAGAGTTTTCCATTGAGAGAAAGAAGACAGAAGTAGAAGGGTCTTTCTGAAGTAAATTATAGAAAGTAAAGAGCACCCCCCCATAAAGTATAATACTATCCCCTGTACACAACAAAGTACTATGAAAGCATAAGAAATGAGAAGAAAACTTAGATGCCAGATGCAGAGAGGGAGGAAATTGAAGCCTCTACTTCAATGCTAAAAATGAGAGCTCAAATGATGAAGTTAGATAACCAAACTAGCATCATCACATCTATCTCAGAAAGACCTTTCCGGTGATATTTTATTTTTTGAAAATGGATACTGTATGCACAAGTTACGGCCAAAAAACCAACTCCACCTCCAAATAAGAGCTCTTTGGAAAAAACTAGTCACGAGAAAAAATTTGATGGTCATATGACCGTCAAATGCCCGTCTGCCGAAAAAAATGGCTAGTCGTCAGAAAAAAATCCGGTTGCCAAAAAATTTGAAAAAAATGCCAGAAAAACCCTACTGAATTTTTTTTTCGGCAGGTGACGTCAGGGTGACATCACTTGCTATGCCGGGTGGAGGAGGAGGTGGCGCGGTGGCGGCGTGGAGGCCGACAGGTAGAGTGGAGGCTCGATGGGGGTGGTACGGTGGTGGCGCGCTGGCTGTGCCCCGAAAAACTATGAAAATGCATGATTTTCAAGATTTTTAAAATTTTTTTTCTCATTTTGCATGCCGTACGACTCGAATAGGCTAGAAAATTCACCTAGAAGCCCCGGAGGCCAAATAGGTCAAGTTTTATATGGAAATAGGGGATTTGGGGCCTTCTGGACACAACCGTGAGGTTGGTTTTTTCCCAAAGTGCTCCAAAAAAGAGACCCCTTAGATCCAATAAAAAACAATAGAGAAAAGACCAAAGGAGCTGTGGCTTTCGTCTTCGAATCACAGCTCCAAAAAACTCAGACTAGCCAGCAACAGGGAAGCTCTGATACCATGTAGAAGTTGAGAAATCTAACTTCACAAAATGCCAAGAACACCTGCATGCAAATAACCTGTTGCTGAAAGGAAACCAAGAAGATAAAAAGCAAAGGCTTGAAAAATCTCAGTGGTGTGAGAGAAATTGTATTCCAAGATCAAGAAAAAAGAATTACAAGGTTCAACCTATAAAGGTGAACAAAACCCTAAAACTAGAAAAGCTAGGTTGCACATTATAATTAATAAAGATATTAATTATAATGTACCTAAGAGATAGCTTAAGTAAAAAAGAGTAATAAAACTAACTAATTACTCTAACAGTTTTTGTAAACATTTTCTGTTGTAAAGGGTTAGTGAGCAATATCAAAGAAAAGGTTCTTGCATGTATTATTTAGACACATATCAATTAGGAAACCATTTTTCTCCCATTACATGGCAGAAATGCCTAGATTCACTTTGTGAGTATCAATAGGCAGCAAGATGAGGGAAGAAATATTTGAGAAGAGGAAGTACAAATGTTACTGTCCAAAACCATTTGGAGAGTAATATTCTTCTCCTGATTGTAATAAGAAACTCAAAATGTAGAAGACAACAAATAGCTGTGGCATTTATTTCTTATGACCTATGTCAATTTCAGTTCAATTCCTATTGATGATATTCTCAATGTGTAAAAATAAACTGATGTGTTATTTTAAAATGGTGTTGACTGAAATTTATGAACATATGTCAAATATCCATTTTTTCCAAAATTTGAAATAGAACCAGTGGTAATATAATCAAATTTGTGAATTTCACATCCAATCATTGGATGTTAATCAAAAGTACAACACAGTAATATTTTTGAACCGATAAACAATCTTAGTCTTACTTCAAACCTACTCCCGTGTATGTAGGTTCTTGGACGTATCTACTAAGAAATGTGTGGATCTGTAATGTCCCTATCTAGGACCTTACTCACTTTGATTAAAACTCCTAATTAGAATTTGGATTTCTAATGCCTGCTATGATATTATTTAAGTTTGCCTTGCTCCTTATTGATTAATATTGTAATGAATTGGTTATCATTCCCCTTCTCTCTCTCTCTCTCTCTCTCTCTCTCTCCTACTCTCTCCCCTTCCCCTTCTCTCTCTCTCTTCCCCCCTCTCTCTCTCTCTCACCTTCTCACTCTCTCTCTTCCTCTCTCAGCCCCTACCACCTTCTCACTCTCTCTCCTCCTCAATGACCGCCCATAAATTTTTTAAATGGCTGATTGATTTCCTTTGCTTCTTTCAATGGCCATCCATGATTTTTCTGCAATCTTCCAACCTTTCGTACATAGTTATAAAATACATATTAATATATATTATATACATATAAAATAATATGTAATATATGATATATATTGTAACATTTAATATTAATATATATTAAATAATAATATTTAATGTAAAATGTATATTATATAATATTTAATATATAATTGATATTATATAATATTTAATATATATAATATATAATCTAATCTAATATAGGATGGAGAAATGGGAGGGAGAAAGGGGAGGGAAAAGAGAAAAATCAAAATTCTGTCGGCCTTTTCGGGTACTTAATTAGGCTCGGTATTGCTTTGTGCACCAAACCTACATGGTCAACTATTGAAATGTCTCAAAAATATGTTTTTCCCCTGTTTCTTTGAGTTCCAGACTTTGGCCATGTAGTTGACGACTTTTTTTTCACCCGAATTTGATGAAATGAAAAGGGCATCTTAAAGAGATTATCAGCTTTCTATTGATATAATTGCTGTCAAATTTTGAATTCGGTAAGTAATTATTAGTTATTTTCTAATTGAGTTACCTCTAAAGTGTTGATTTATATACTGATTGAAAAATGACTATAACTTTCAATTGGTATAACATTTTTGAAATCTGAAAAATGCGTCACATTCTATGCTTCGCCTACTATAAGGAAATTTTTTTTTTTTTTAATTTTGTAAAGTTTTAAATGAGTTAAGGTGGTCAGACACGGGAGTTTTTTTTATTCTGAAAACATTTTAGCAAAAAATTCATAATTAATTATTTTTTGGAATAAAATTACAAAAAAATATGTGTCACATCTAGGCATGAGTCTACTACTTATATATAAAATCTTATAATAAAATATTATCATTTGATTATGATTAAGGTGGTCAGACATACACCTACTTTTTATTTTTTTCTAGAAATTTTTGTACTTCTACATTGAAATCTATACTTTTCACCAATCATACTAACTTTTTTTCAAAAAAGGCCCAGTAGTTTAGAAACTGCATCCAATTTTCTACAGATTCTATTCTTACAACTTTTTGATATTAGGTTGATAGCTAGTTGAAATTTTCACGTCAATTTGACTAACCCTGATTTGCTGATTTTTCATTGCCACTTAAGGGCATAGTTTGGCCCCTCATGATCTTGCACATACCCATATGTATATATATATACTTCCCTCAAAAGTGAGTGCAATTATTTATTTATTTATTTATTTTTAGCTTCGGAGCTTGGTTCATTCTTGTTCTAGCATATTTTCACAGGAAGCAATAAAGTAAATTTTTCTGCAAACCATATTGTATTCTATACATCAATGATATAACATATACATAAATCACAACGTAAAAAATATCAAGCTAAAAATACTTTAAAAATTTAATTTATAAACAAAATAAATGAAAAGAAAATATAACACAGAAAGTAAGGATAACTCCTTGAAATAGATGCTTATCCGCGATGACAATACTTTCCTCTATCAAAGATTTGATTATGATCCTTTAGCAACAAGATCATTCTAAATGTATCATTATTGGTCAAATTACTATTTTGATCCACTTGTTTATAACTGGGACTAAAATGTTGTAACTTCATTTATGTCTGATTTGAAGATTACCAATTCTACAAGTATTAGTCCAGTATATCCTCTGCTCATCTGAGATTTTATCATTCCTCACTGCCTCTGAGGAATAATCAAAATCACCTTTTGTATCATATAGAGACTGAAAAAGACTACAGATTTCATCACATTGACCAAGATCTAGATGCCATAAATCTATTTTTTCCCTTTATTTTGCAGCATATTTTTTTTATTTTGCAAAAAACTGGCTGAATCATTCTTATAATCAATTCTTTGTAGAGTTTTTATATCCTCTAGCATAGTATCCAAATCAGTCTCAATTAAAAAATTATCACCATCTGTTTCAAGAAAAATTTCTTCATCAATTATCTCTGTTAAAAATTCTTCATGCTCATATATTGTATCCAATTCACCTTCATAATCTGGAGAGATTTCATTTATTTCACATAATGGATTAACACATGGTCCATATCTAGAAAATTCTTCATCTTTTTCAAAACCATTCATAAACTTATTTCCTTCATCAAATGTTTCATTCCTTCAAGATTTTATTGTATCAAATATAACCTGATCATGCTCATCCCGATGATTATAGGAAAAATTTAAACCATTCTTTTGAACATACTTATGATATTCAACATCCAACAAATCTGAAATTTGTTCTGTACTGAGGTGATTTTCTTCCTCACCATCATGGCCATTGATAACTGTCTCCATACAAATCTTACCATGTACAAATTCTTCTTCAACCTTATTTGAATTTTCTTGTTCATCTGAATTTAGAATATCATTAGGTTTTTATGCCCTTTTTGTAACTTTATCATTTTCTTCCATTACATCTTTGTATACAATTTTAAGAATAAGCTTTAACTGCTCACGAGTTACTCCTAAACTGTATATTTTGTTTAAAAAATTTGGCCTGATATCAGAAGGTATTTCATGGAAAATATCCATTATCCTTATAAACAAACTCACCATATTTTCATTATCATACCATTCTAAAGTAATAAATGCATCTAAGGGAGACATACATGATTTATCCCTGTCATGGAATACATCAAGGAACCATTGTTCAAATTGCATCCATGATGAAATGCATTGTGTAGGTAATGATTCATATTTTTCCCTTGCATTATTCTTTAGTGACCATGTAAAGATCTTCATGGCATCATTTTCTGTAGCAATCTGACATTTATCAAGGAATGCATAAAGAGCATCTAAATGCTCAATAGTCGATTCTTCATAATTTCCATAGAATTCAGGTACCTTATGCGAATAGTTGAAAACCATTCATTAGAACTGCATTTGAATTCTTTAAGATCCAAAGGCTTTATGTCAAAAGGAATCAAAAAACTTTTGAACATAATTCTAAACATCATGTAATAGATCTTCTATTACTAATTAAAGGAAAATTTCTCATCCCTTTTAGGCTATCTTCCTATCTCCTTCTGAGTTTTCTCCCTTAGTAGAGTCACTAACTGAAATGCTTTGTTCAATAGAGTCACCACCTTCTTCATAAGAAGGATAAAATCATATAACTGATTCTTAGTTCTGTCTCCAATAGAGTCTGACTAAATTGTAACCAAAGATTCTATAGGTATCTTTTACTGATAGCGTCCCCATAAGAGTCACCAATTTGTTGGTGCTAAAAAATGAGTCACCAATTTACTGATAGCCAAGGCTGGTAGGCCTGAATTCACCAATGCCCTATGTTGCAAAAATTCATGCACAAACAAAACAATAATTCCTTCCAAAGGGGTAAACAATCCTTGGAGGAAAATACTATAATCTCCTAATAGCTAAATTGCATGAAATCTGAAACTAAAGCTTAAAACTATCACTAAAACCTAATTGAATGCTTTTTAAAGAGAGAAATTAGATTTAATATGTAAACTACAAAATAGAACCAAATAACAATTTCAAACGAAATGAGATCAGTGCCTTAATACAAATTTGGGTATAGAGTCAATTACTTCCAATCCTACGTATAGTCAGAGACAGTTTTAAGGGAACTTACTCCTATAAAGAAAGACTATCACCCTACAGGCTTTCATTGAATCACAATTCAAAATAATTCATACAATTAATCCTATCGATTTTAACCCAAATTAAGAGGCTGAAAGGAACGACGGTAGGTTCTCAGACCATACAACTGCTATTTGAATTGCATAAATTAACTTTGAACTAATAAATCAGGGAATATAACACAGTAGAACACCCTGGTCACAGAGTATCTGAAAAACTAACTTAAAATAAAAGCTATATAACCTCAAAAAGCATAAAACAACTTATATGGCATTAGCATTTGAAAAATTGCATATTAGGTTCGAGTCTGTAGTTGCAGGAGATTTTTTCCCAATTGTGTGTCATGATGTTTATTGTTTACAAATGTTTGAATATAAATATAATAATTAATGGTTTGATGTGAAAAGACATGCCTTTTCACAGAACCTAATCCCTAAAACCAACCCTCAAAATTATACATTAACCAATATAAAAATGGCTTTTAGGGAAACACATTTCCCGTACAACAAACTAAATCTGTTACATCTTCAGGTGTTTATGTATAAAATCCAAATCCTTACATTAATACCTGCACAAAAACACTCGACATTAGTAAATAAAATTTAAAATTAAATTTATTATATTCTATAATATTTTAGGTTTTTAATATAATCCTTAAAATCACTCATTTATTAATTAATGATATATCAAAGTAAAACATTAATAAAATTATGATATAACTCACACAAATATATTTGATAAATAAAAGTGCAAATAAAATTTAAATAATAATCATAATTTTCCCACTTTTAATTATCAAACATAAACATTACATTAATAATATATCAACTAAAATATTAAATGGGAATATAACTTTAATTTTAATCTCAAAATTCTACCATAATACATTTACCTTTTGAAAAATATCCTCTCAAACATCAGATAAAATAAATAACATGATAGAAATGCTTTAAAATATTAGGGTAAAAAAGATTCATAATTCACCTAAAATAGGGGAGCACTTACCCTAATATTTTTAAAAGAATTCACATAGAGCAAGTATTAATTTAATAACAACCCTAATGCTTAAAATATTGCTAATGTATAAAATAATATTATAACCATTTAATAAAACACATTTAGGGTTTTTGAAATAAAATAGTTTCACCTTTCAATCACAAACCCTAATATGCTTATATTGAACGAAGGCGAAAAGCATACACTTCAAATCAATTAATTAGCAAAATGAAAAGTTAAAATTTAAATAAAGTAAGATAAAATCATTTATACCCACTTTACCCTAATAGATTGATTTTTTAAAAATAAAAAATATAATAGGGTAAAATAAAAAGTTACATTTAAGTAATTTGAAACTAAAAGATTAATGTCAATTAACATTATTTCAAAACCTATGAATGTAGTAATTTTACCAAAATAAATAATTTTAATATACTTTTCCACTTTAGGGTTTTTAGGGTACATTGAAATGAAACCTAAAAAACAATCATATTAGTAATAAATCTAAGACTTGTAAAAATATAAAACATCATATAAAAGAAATTCAAATACATTTATTATCCAAATAATTTAAATTATTGAAAGGAAATCAAACACTCTAATATTTATACCTTATTTCCTACCCATATTCTCAAGGAATAACATAGGACAATTGGTTAGGGTAGGTTGAGTAGTTAGGTTAGGAAGAAAGGGTGGGTTGAGAGGTCGAGTGTTCAACTCTCTCTCCCCACTCTTTTTAAGGATATTTAAGGAAAGAAATACTTCCTGTGAGAAATTATGTTGATTTTTCACCTGCACATGGAAAAGCAAATAAATTAGTTTCTCTTCCTAATCCTCTTGAAGAAAATAAATAGACTAACTGGTTAGAGGGTAGGAGGGTAGGTAGGTAGGAAAAAGGTTGGCTTTAGAGGTCGAGGGTTCAACTCCCTCTCGCCAATTTTTTTACTTAACTACCTTATTTATTATTTTTTATAATTAATTTATTTCAAAATGTATATGAATTAAATTTATTGAAATAAAATAGCTAAAATACATTTCATAAACCTAGAATAACAATAAATATTTATGCTTGTTTTAATCATTTTAATTTTTACATAGGGAAATTATGTAAAAAATGAAAAATGTAGACTATACTTCCCTGATGTTTCGTTTATTTAGAACCTGAAATTTTCGGTGTCAACATGTTCTTTCATTGTGTTTATGATTAATGTTTAAGTATACTTAATTGGATAAAGAATTGAAACTTGTAGATAATTGATTCACCCCCCCTCTCAGTTATCTCTTGGGACTATTCCTAACAATTGGTATCAGAGCCAAGTGCCTCAGATAGAAAGTTTAATAGCTTGAGGTTGATCAGATGGCATTTTTTAGAAAAGACAGTCCTAAGTTTGATGGAGAAAACTATCTTGATTGGAAGAATAAAATGGTGACACATTTGCAGTGCATTGCTTTTGAAGTTTTTGAAGTGGCTATCAAAGATATTAAGATCCCCTCTCTAGAAGATCTTGCAAAGGATGATGCTACTAGCAAGAAGAAGGATTTGTTCCATCAGAATGCAATAGCCAAAGAATCACTTATTAACGCCTTATCTAATAGTGAGTTTTCAGAATTAAAGAAAGTAAACACAACCTACAAAATATGGAAGCACCTAGAAGACATGTTTGAAGGAGATCCACAAGAAAAGAATGCGTGCAAAAAGACATGGAAGAAAAGATATAATGCATTAGAGATGCTACTTGAAGAAAACATCAGAGCTTACAACCAAAGGATTAATGAAGCAGTTGCTGGAATCAAGAACAATGGTGGAGAGATCTTGGAGGAAGACATTATGGATAAGTTGATGACTACTCTTACAATAGAGTATGAAAACAAGATCAACATCCTTGATGAGACCATGCAACTTACAAAAAATTTCAAGAGAGAGACCTTGATCTACAAAATTTCAGCTTTTGAGATTTCAAGATTAAAGATAGAGCCTAAAAGTGAGACAACCTTCAAAGCATTAGTCCATGGTAAGAAATATTCAAACACTTTTGGTACTTTTGATGATGAAGATGAAGGCAAAGAGATAGATGATATTATTGCTATGATTTCTAAGAAAGAAAGAAAAGGAAAAGGAAAGTATGAAGGTCAGTTACCTTTCAAATGTTTCTCATGTAATAAGATTGGTCATTTTGCATCCAAGTGTCCTACAAGAGTGAAGAAATTCAGAACTAACTACAAGCCTAAGTATACAAAAGAATGTTACTATGCCGGTGATGAAGTTTATGATGATGATTTAGTTGAAGAAGAAATTGGATTCATTTCCATTATGGATTATGTAGATAAGAAAAAGGAACAAGAGCTAGCATTGATTTCACAAGCAGACATAAGGATAGATTGGATTATAGATAGCGGTTGTTCACATCACATGACAGGTGATAAAGATAGATTTGTTCATCTGGACAAATATAATGGTGGTATGGTGAGATTTGGAGACAACACTCCTAAATCTATCATTGGTAGAGGAGCCATTACATTGGATGGAAAGAACAACACTGCTGATGTTCTTTATGTAGATGGTTTACAACATAACCTTCTTAGTTTTGGACAGTTTCTTGAAAAAGGTTATAGATTGGAGTTCAAAGAAAAAAAATGCATCGTTAACAACAAGGATGGTGTAATGATTGCATCATGTTCAAAGACCAAAGGTAATGTTTTTCAGCTTAATTCTGAAGCAAGTTGTTTTGTTGCTAAAGTAGATGACAGTTGGCTATGGCATAAAAGACTATGTCATATCAATTTTGATAACATAGTAAAGATAAGCAATGTAAAGGTAGTAAGAGATCTACCTAGCATAGAAAAGCTAGTTGATACTATTTACAGGGAATGTGTGATGGGGAAAAATGTGAGGAATTCATTCAGAAGCAAGAATAATTGAGTAGAGAACAAGTTGGATCTAATTCATACAGACCTATGTGGACCAACTCAAACAAGATCATACTATGGTGAAAGGTATTTCATTTTGTTTGTTGATGATTATCCTAGAATGATGTGGGTTGCATTCTTGAAAGATACATTAGAAGCATTTGAGAAGTTCAAAATATTCAAAGCTAAGGTTGAGAATGAATCTGGACTAAAAATAAAATGTCTAAGATCAGATAGAGGAGGAGAATTCACCTTTGATAGATTCTATGAGTACTGTGAAGAACATGGCATAAAAAGACAATTAAGCACACCTAGAACTCCTCAGCAGAATGGGATTGTAGAGAGAAGGAATAGGATCATCCTTGATACAACACACACCATCATGATTGAAGGAAATGTGGCACACACCTATTGGAGAGATGCGGTCAACACAAAAGTACATCTATACCATCAATAGAATATAATTGAGGCCTGGCGTGGACAAGACACCTTATGAGCTATGGTTTGGTAATGTTCCCATAGTGAAATACTTCAGAATCTTTGTAAGCAAGTGCTACATCAAGAGGGATGAAGTGATAGGAAAGTTTGATGCAAGAAGAGATGAAGGTATTTTTCTTGGTTACTCTACTAAAAGTAAAGCTTATAGATGTTTTAACTTGAGATTGAAGAAGATCATTGAAAGTGCTCATGTCAAGATTGATGAAAAATTTATGATTCAAGAAAGATATCATGATTATGCACCTATGATTGAAGAAGAACCCATTCCTTCCACTAGTGAGATAGTTGTTGAAAAGATGTTTAACAGTATTGATGTAATGTTCAATGACCCTAAAACAAGTGAAGAAGAAACTCAGAAGGAAGATGAGTCAGTATCACCTAAAGTTCCAAAGTATCCATCTAGATATCACTCTAAGGATGACATCATTGGAGATCAGAGCAACAAAGTCACAACAAGATCAAAAGAAAAGATTTCAACAAGCAATGAAGCGGTATGTTTACTATCTCAGATAGAACCTTTAAGTGTTGAAGATGCATGTAATGATTCAGATTGACATGATGCTATAAAAGAAGAACTAGATCAGATTATCAAGAATGATACTTGGGAACTAGTCCCAAGACCTAGTGATAAAAATGTGATTGGAACAAAGTGGATATTCAGAAACAAGATGAATGAAGATGGTACAGTAGTAAGGAATAAAGCAAGGTTACTATGCAAGGGTTATGCACAAAGAGAAGGTATTGATTATTCAGACACATTTGCACCTATGAGAATATTAGAAGCTATCAAGTTATTTCTAGCTTATGCAACATTCAAAAACTTCAAAGTTTATCAGATGGATGTTAAGTCAACATTCTTGAATGAAGAGTTAAAGGAAGAAGTATACATTGAGCAACCAGAAGGATTCACCTTATCAGACAAGCCTGATATGGTATGTAGATTGAAGAAGCCCTCTATGGACTTAAGCAAGCCCCTAGAGCTTGGTATGAGAGACTTGATGGATATCTAACAAAAATTGAATTCAAAAAGGGAGAAACAGATTGTAACTTGTTTATCAGAGAGACATTTGAAGATTTACTACTTGTAGCTATATTTGTTGATGACATTATCTTTGGGGGTAATGACAAACTTAGTGCAGAATTTGCTAAGGAAATGCAGAGTGAATTTGATATGAGCATGATTAGACCTATCAAATACTTTTTGGGATTAAATGTACAATAGATAGAGAAATGTATTTTCATTAATCAGTCCAAGTATGTGAAATAAATATTGAAGAAGTTCAAGATGGATGATTGCAAGCCAGTGGGTACACCTATGATAACAGGATGCAAGCTTACAAAAGAAGATGATTCTCCAGTAGTAGATACAACATTGTACAAGTCTATGATTGGAAAACTCATATATCTTACTCAAACTAGACTTGATATTTCTAATGCAGTTGGCATAGTTGGAAGATTTGCAGCAGAGCCTAAACAAAGTCACCTCATGGTAGTAAAAAGAATATTTAGATACTTACAAGGAACTAGAGATTATGGTCTATGGTATCCTAACTTAGAGAATGTTGAGCTTCATGTATATATAGATGTAGATTGGGTAGGATGTGTTGATGATAGAAAGAGTACGTCAGGAGGAGCAGTGTTTCTTGGTGATAGACTTGTCACTCGGACAAGCAAGAAGCAAAATTGTATTTCTTAGTCAACAACAGAAGTAGAGTATGTTTCAATAGTCTTGAATTGTTCTACAATTGTTTGGGTCAAATAGATGATAAAGGATTTTGGAATTCAGATTGATTATCCTATTGATATTCATTGTGATAACACTAGCACTATCAACATGTCAAAGAATCCTGTGATGCACGCAAAGACAAAGCACATAGAGATTAAGTATCACTTCCTAAGAGAGAAAATGGTAGAGAAAGAAGTCAAATTGGATTATGTGAGTACAAAGGAACAACTAGCATACATATTCACAAAACCCTTACCAAAGGATACTTTTGAGTATCTTAGGGAGAAGCTGGGAGTAATTCCCTTCCCTGATTCTACTTAGAGAAAGAAGAAAAAGCATCAATCCTCAGTGATTGATGGAAGGTTGGCTACTCTACTTTAGGAGTAGTACCAGAGCTAAAATGTTTTTGTGCCCTTTGCCATTGATGTCAAAGGGGGAGTAGTATATAGTCATGAAAAACAATATCAAAGGGGAGCACACATAGAAGCAAGAAAGAGTAGTATTCAGTTATGGAAGTAGTTCAGTTGAGAAAATGGAGAATGTTGAAGAATATTACAGTAGATGGAAGATTCATCCTTGGGGGAGTTCTGATGAGGAAATGGAGAATGTTATAAAAGAATTTCTCATTTGGATTGGTGGTGTTTTTCATTCCATATGTTGCCATCAATGCCAAAGGGGGAGATTGTTGGAGATTTGCCAACAAGCCAGTGCTGACTGTATGTTTGTCATTGATGACAACATATGGTAAGTAGCATGTGTGGAGGAATTATGTAGTAAGCTTTGAGTATAAGTAGCATAAACATGTTATCAGCATGATATCATGGACACAGAGATTAATTTTTAGTACAGACAGTTATGTAGCAACTTGTATCAGTAGTGTTTCTGATAGAGTTACATGCAGTGTTCTATGAGTGATTGTCCGTACAGTTATCATGGAGCCTTGAACCTTTGGATATGTGATGAAGACATGCTAGTGATGTTACATTCATGGACACAGAGTCTTATATGTAGTAGAAGTGAAGTTATGCACTCGCCATTCACTAGTGGCAGTTTCCTATGTTTATTCAGAAGAGCCGACATAGATTTTATTGGTACATGAGTTATGCCTATCATATCAATATGCACCCTTGGATTAGTGATGAGAGAAGAGTCAAGTAAGGTGGGCTAAGAGCGCATGATGTAATTCAGCTTGAGGAGAAAGCTTCAGTTAATTTGGTAGAGGTGATAGTGTGTAGCGTGCATCTAAATTTATTAATATTGGATAGGTCCCAGATTGTGTTGCGTGCTTAGTAGATCTGACAACAATATTATTGGAGAGTGTTATTGTTTCTCTATTATGATTTCAATGTGGTTCTAATAGGCTGACTTGATCATATCATTTAGAGAGAAGATATTTATAGGCAGTCATTTGTGATTGCTAAGACATGGTTCAGAGTTGAATGTGAAGAGTAGAGAAGAGTGTGTGAAGTTTTGAGCCATCAACAAAAGTTCTATGTGACCAAGTAAAGAGTTTATGCTATACATTGGAACTGATCTAGATAACAGGTCTAAGTGCAGTTCACCAAGATCTAGATATAGTGTATATCTATTATTCAAAAGGTTGTAGCCTTCACCCCTTTGAGCAGTGACCTCTCAGATAGTGCATCCTCATCCCTAACAGGGTTAATTGTAAAAGACTCCTAATAGGGTTTGACCCTTGACCAGGTCACTGTACTAAATGCATTGTAAAGACAACTCCTAACAGGGTTAAGGATCTTCTAACAAGGATCATTAGACACTAATGCAGATTATTAGTGGGTATCAATTCCCACCGGGGCTTTTACCTATTTGGATTTCCTTGTAACCAAAATATTGGTGTTGTGTTCAAGTGTTCTTTCATTGTGTTTATGCTTAATGTTTAAGTATACTTAATTGGATAAAGAATTGAAACTTGTAGATAACTGATTCACCCCCCCCTCTCAGTTATCTCTTGGGACTATTCCTAACATTTAGATGTTTAGAAAATGAAGAGTCAAATCATGCATTAAAGGAATTTCATGAAGGTGTGTGTGGGTCTCACTCAAATGGATTTTCATTAGCCAAGAAACTTTTGAGAGTGGGATACTACTGGCCTACAATGGAGAAAGATGCAATTCAATATTCTAAAACATACAAGAAATGCCAAGTCCATGGCAACCTGATACATGCTCCGACTAGGGAGCTAATTCCTTTTATAACACATTGGCCATTTCAATAATGGGCTTTTGATTTAGTCAAACAAATTTACCCAAAATTGTCTAATGGACATAAATATATCATTACTACAACCAAGTATTTTACAAAATGGGTGGAAGCTGTGCCACTAGCCAATGCAACATGAAAAAAATCTCAATGTTCATCTCAAACTACATCATCTATCGATATGGAATACCCTCATCAATGGTGACTAATAATGGGGGTTAATTAAAAAAAAAAGACATGGATTACCTGTGTCTTCAATTCAAAATCATTCAACAGTGTTCCGAAATCTATTACCCTCAAGGTAATAGACAAGCTGAAGCATCAAATAAAACTATCTCAAAAATCTTGCATAGAACAATAAGCAAATTAGGAAGAGACTAGCATTTTCAAATAAATCCATCATTGTGTGTGTATCAAACCATCATTATAACACTAAATGGTGCAACTCCTTTTGCACTAGTATATGGATATGAGGTGGTACTACCAGTTGAAGTAGAGATTCCATCACTAAGGGTATCATTGAGAAATCTAGTCACTAATGAGGACTATAGAATCTCTAGACTACAAGAACTAGAATTGCTAGATGAGCGCAAAAAATAGGCATTTGATCATCTCAAAGTCTATCAAAAGAGGATGTCAAAATGATACAAAAAGAAAGTAAAGCCAAAAACATTTCAGGTAGGAGGTCTAGTCCTAAGAGAAAATCTAAAAAATCAGCAACATCAAGAGCAAAAGGGAAAGTTTGAACCCAACTGGTTGGATCCATTTGTTATCACAACATCATTTGGATCAAGAGCCTATCAATTGGATACACATGAGGGAGATGTCCTACTAGATCTAATCAACACTATACATTTGATAAGGTTCTATGCCTGATATTCTTGAGATAGCACCTGTACAGTGAAAAAAGTTCCTGAAAAAAGTACAAAAAAAGAAGAAAGAGTTCCTAAAAAAAGTACAAAAAGTAGAAAGAGTTCCTGAAGAAAAGAAAAAACAACAAATATTGATCTTGAAAAAAAAATAAAAAAATGGAAAAAGTCCTGAAAAAATGATCATCTTGGTGAAAACCTAGTAAACAGGCACCTTGGTGAGTCCAAAAAAAAATAGAAAAAGAAAAGGTACTAAAAAAATTCATAAAAGAGAAAAAAGTGTCTTGGTGAAAACCTCATAAACAGGCGCCATGATAGCAAAAATAGAAAAGTTTGGCCAAGTGGTGAAAACATGGTAAACATGTGCTACTTGTAATCAATGCTCTATCTATCATGACAATGCTTGAATGCTTGGCCAATGTAAAGTTTAGCTTGTATATATCTTCTAGTCACTTCCTAACAAAACCAAATCCTAAGATGTACTTCCAGAAAACTATATCTTCCTAAGGATGGAATCTGTTTATATCAAAGTCCTGGGTAAAGTATTTTCCTAGGGGGAAATGATCAAAGTCATGAATGTCTCAAGGTCACCTAGTCTCTATTAGGACTTTCTGCTAGGGTGTCGCTTACATGAGAAATAAGGGCATTTTCATCTTCACACTTTTCTTATTCTGAATCATCCTTCACAACAACATAGACAACTTCATATCCTTCTTTTGTATGATCAGATTCATCATCGGTTACACCTTCCTTAGCTAGGTAGCATGATTTCTTTTCTTTTTCACTTTTATCATTCATGTCATTGTCAGGACATGTAGATGCAATGTGACCAATCTTATTGTAGTTAAAATATTTCAAGGGTTATTTTGCCTTATAATTTCTTTTACCTCTCGGTAGTCTCTTATCCAGCACTGCCTCTAACTCTTCTTGTTCTTTCTCTTCAGTTAGGATATTGTCATATTCACTTCCACATGAACTACTATGAATCTCTCTTTCTTTTCTTGAAGTTCCAATGCTTAGAGATGACTTGAAAGCTACTTTAATAGTCAGTAGACTATTATCATAATTGCTAAGCTCAAATGTATTCAGCTTATTGATTAAGGCTTCAAGATTAACAATATTATTTGGTATGGATTTCAATTCTTGAATAAAAGATACTCGAATAGCATACTTAGATGAAAGATTTCTTAGAATTTTATTTACCACTTCTTCATTAGTTAATGTTCTACTATCACCTCTTATGAAACTTACAACTTCCTTGATTCTAAAACTATATTGAGGAATGTTCTCTTCATCCTTCATTCTCATTTCACCATATTTTCCTTTGAGACTGTCAACCTTGGATTTTTTTACATGCTGATCTCCTCCATATATAAGTGTAAGCCTATCCCACATCTCTTTTAAAGTATTACAATCCTTAGCATCATTGAATTCATCATCAGTGAGGGAAGAAGAAATTTCAATCATTACTGAGTTGTGTTTCTTCTTTTCTCTCATCTGATCAACTGTCATAGGTCTAGGAGGTGGTAGAGTCTATTCATTATCTAAAAGATTTAGTGTATCTTCAATCCCAGATAGGTACAACCTCATCCTTATTTTCCATATTGAGAAACTTTCATTGTTCAGCTTAGGTACTTCTCTCCTATAGATATTTAGATCTTTTGCTCAAGTCTTTAAAAGTTATCTCTCTAGAGTACTTAGCTCTGATACCAATTGTTGGATTACATAGAGGGGGGGGGGAGGGGGGGGGGTGAATTAGTAATCCTTGATTCTCTGTACCTTAAAAACTTTTTTCTAATTAACTCAGTAAAAAGCAATTCAACATTTACTGACAACAGTAAATAAACTTTAATAATCACCAAATCAATCATATAAACCATTCAACACATATAACACCAGTATTTAACATGGAAACCCAGATTTGGGAAAAACCATTGTGGGAATTATCACCCACTAAAGAAAATACTCTTTTGAAGTATGCTTGATTAAGAGCCAATCTGGTTAAAGATTACAATACACACTACTAGGTGTGACTTTGTCAAGGGATTTACCTCAAATATGTTAGGATCTTCACCATGTTAGGAGTGGCCTGGTTAAAGAGCTTCAAACACTCTTTAGAATGTTACCTTTTGCAAGGATTTTATAATCAGATTGTTAAGTCCACTTGGTTAAGAGATTTTGTTGTGACAAATGTTAATAAGAAATAGTGAATATATTGACCAATAAATTTACAAGTAACTTTTCATAATAAGATCCTTTGTGCACTCACTATCTTCACTTCAATCCTTCACTTTCCATTGTCTTAAAAAATTTATCAAACTCTTCTTTACTTACTCAAAATCTATCTTTTCCTTCTTCACTGCACCAATCAGTGACTCTTCAACCCTTCAATTTGCTAGCCATTTTTCCATAAAAAATCATCCTTTATATAGACATTGTTTTGCTACTTAATCTCCTCTAATACATTTTCCTTTGATTAATCTTAGTCATCCAATTCATTTTACAAAATTATTCATTGAATTTGGATCTCGGTAACATGTTTTATCATCACCTCAGAACTTGAACTTTCTTGAAACTTGTTCCTTCTCTTTTTACCATTTGGATCTAAGTCATAGATCATCATCATGAATTTTCTTGATCATAGATCTCTCAACTAACTCTTCCTCATCATCATAAACTGCCATCTCATCATAGCTAATCATTAAATGTCATTATAATCCTTGTATTTAATTTTTATTCCTTTCTCAGTAGATAACTCTGAATTTTGGTTAACTTTGCTCGGTGCCTAAAACATTCTTCTTGGTGTCTTGCATTCCTTTATCTTTACCGAAACATACTAGCTTTTACCAAATTAATTTTTTCTCTTTACCAAATGATTTTTCCTACTTGGGAGCCAAAACTATTTTGCTTACCGACTTGAAAAATATTCTTTACCATACTTTACCGACTTGATATAATCTTATGTTAGGTAGAAAAAAATTATATCAACATAACCTTAGCATTGTCTGATCTGTATAAGTTTCCCATTTCATTTCTTCAACTTTATAACATCTCACTTCTTCTTATCCTTAACTCATTCACACTTATAGCATACTCTGAATGATATGGAAACAAAATATAAGTCAGATATCAATTTCTTGATATCAATGACAAGATAATAACTGATCTAACCATTCTATAATTTTATATTCTTATTATCTTGGTCAGCCTTCATCATCATCACCATCAGTTATCGTAACAATAAGACTAATGCATGTGACCATGATGCCAAAGATTAGGGAAAATAGGGGTCTTATTATGACATTATGTGATTGGTGGAAATCAGAGACCTCTTCCTTTCACCTACCAATGGGAGAGTGCACAATGATACTAGAGGATGTGTACATGATTATTATACTATTAAGTGGGATTGGTTGTGTATGTGTTGGAGATTTTCCAGCAAGCCAGTGCTAACTGTATGTTTGTCATTGATGAAAACATATGGTAAGTAGCATGCATGGAAGACTTATGTAGTAAGCTTCTAGTATATATAGAATAGACATGTTATCAACATGATATCATAGATGCAAAGGTTAACTATTAGTACAGACAGTTATATAGCAGCTTGTGTCAGTAGTGTTCCTGACAGAGTTGCATGCAGTGTTCGGTGAATGATTGTCCATATAGTTATCATGGAGCCTTGCATGTTTGGATATGTGATGGAGACATGTTAGTGATGTTACATTCATGGACATAGAGTCTGATGATTAGTATAAGTGAAGTTATGCAGTCGCTATTCAAAATTAGCAGTTTCCTATGTTTATTCAGAAGAGCCGACATAGATTATATTGGTTTTGGAGTTGCACCTATCATTTCGGTATGCACCCTTGGATTAGTGCTCATAGAAGAGTTATTAATATTCAATTAAGAGCACATGATGTAATTCAGCTTGAGGAGAAAGTTTTAGTTAATTTGGTAGAGCCAACAGTGTGTAGCGTGCATCTACATTTATTAATATTGGACATGTCCTAGAATGTATTGTGTGATTAGTAGAGCTGATAGAATTATTATTGGAGTATGTTATGGTTTCTCT
The DNA here is from genome assembly GCA_027943335.1 of Chamaecyparis obtusa. Taxonomy (NCBI): domain Eukaryota; kingdom Viridiplantae; phylum Streptophyta; class Pinopsida; order Cupressales; family Cupressaceae; genus Chamaecyparis; species Chamaecyparis obtusa. Next base: position 1,266,637 of record BSBK01010625.1, on the reverse strand, counting down.
AATTCAATTTAAAGGTGGTTCTAATAGGCTAACTTGATTATATTATTTAGTGGAAAGATATTTATAGGTAGTCATTTGTGATTGCTAAGGTGTGGTTCAGAGTTGATTGTGAAGAGTAGAGTAGAGTGTATGAAGTGTTGAGCCATCAAAAGAAGGTCTATGTGACCAAGTAAAGTATTTATGCTATACATTGGAACTGATTCAGATAGCAAATCAAAGCATAGTTCACCAAGATACAGATATAGTGTGTATCTATTATTCAAAAGGTTGTAGCCTTCACCCATTTGAGAAGTGAGCTTTTGGACAGTGTGTCCTCACCCCTAACATGGTTAATTGTAAAAGACTCCTAATAGGGTCTAACCCTTGACCAGGTCTACTGTACTAAATATATTGTAAAGAAACTCCTAATAGGGTTAAGGATCTTTTAGCAAGGATCATAAAACACTAGTACTGAATATTAGTGGGTGTCAATTCCCACCGAGGTTTTTACCTATTTGGGTTTCCCCGTAACCAAAATATTGGTATTGTGTTCAAGTGTTCTTTCATTGTGTTTATGCTTTATGTTTAAGTATACTTAATTGGATAAAGAATTGAAACTTGTAGATAACTGATTCACCCCCCCACCCTCTTAGTTATCTCTTGGGACTATTCCTAATAATTGGTATCAGAGCCAAGTGCCTCAGAGAGAAAGTTTAATAGCTTGAGGTTGATCAGATGGAATTCTTTAGAAAAGATAGTCCTAAGTTTGATGGAGAGAATTATCTTGATTGGAAGAACAAGATGATGACACATTTGCAGTGCATTGCTTTTGAAGTTTTTGAAGTGGCTATCAAGGAAGTTGAGATCCCCTCTCTAGAAGATCTTGCAAAGGATGATGCTACAAGTAAGTAGAAGGATTTGTTCCATCATAATGCAATAGAAAAAGAAGCTCTTATCAGCGCCCTATCTGATAGTGAGTTTTCTGAGATAAAGAAAATAGACACAACCTACAAGATATGGAAGCACCTAGAAGACATGTTTGAAGGAGATAAATAAGCAAAGGATGCACATAGAAAAACTTGGAAGAAAAGATACAATGCATTAGAGATGCTACCTGAAGAGAACATCAGAGCTTACAACCAAAGGATTAATGAAGCAATTGCAAGAATCAGGAACAATGGTGGAGAGATCTTGGAAGAAGACATTATGGATAAATTGGTGACCACTCTCACAGTAGAGTATGAAAACTAGATCAACATACTTGATGAGACCATGTAGCTTACACCAAATTTCAAAAGAGAAACCTTGATCAACAAAATTTTAGCTTTTGAGATTTCAAGATTGAAGACAAAACCTAAAAGTGAAACAACCTTCAAAGCTTCGATCCATGGTAAGAAATCTGCAAACACCTCTGGTAATTTTGATGATGACGATGAAGAGAAAACACTAGATGATTTCATTGCTATGATTTTTAAAAGAGAAAAGAAAGGAAAAGGAAAATATGAAGGTCAATTACCATTCAAATTCTTTTCATATAATAAGATTGGTCACTTTGCATCTAAGTGTCCTACAAGAGTTAAAAAGTTCAACAACAACTACAAGCCTAAGTATACAAAGGAATGCTACTATGCTGGAGATGGAGTATTAGATGAAGAATCATGAGAAGAGGATATTGGATTCATTTCTCTTGAAGATGAAAAGAATTCTCAAGAGTTAGCATTGATTTCACAAGCAGACATCAGGACATATTGGATCATTGACACTGGTTTCTCACATCACATGACAAGTGACAAAGATAGATTTATTCATTTGGACAGATACAAAGGAGGCATGGTCAGATTTGGAGATAACACTCCTAAACCTATCATTGGTAGAGCAGCCATCACCCTAGATGTAAAGAACAACACTAATAATGTTCTTTATGTTGATGGTTTCAAACATAACCTATTGAGTGTTGGGCAATTGCTTAACAAAGGCTACAGATTGGAGTTCAATGGAAACAAGTGTATCGTTAAAAAAAAGGAAGGAGAAATAATTGCATCAGGATCAAAGACTAAATGTAATGTTTTTCAGCTTAATCCAGAAGCAAGTTATTTTATTACTAAAATATATGACAATTGGCTATGGCACAAAAGACTATGTCATATCAATTTTGATAACATAGTAAAGATCAGTAATGTTAAGGTAGTTGTGTACAAGGAAATGTACCTTCATAAGATTAGGGTTAATCAATAAATGAGAATAGTAACTAAATACAATCACAAAGCAATAGAGAAACTATTTAGCAAAATAATGACTACTTGAGCATCCTATGGCTCTCTAACTAAGATTTTTAATGAATAGCTCTCAGTAAGCTTCCATTAATGACAGTCCTAGAATGAGAATGATAAAGATAACAATGCTATTGCTAACAATTAGATCAAAGTAAATGCTAAAATGCTTCTCAAATGCCTTTCTAAGCTCAAATTGCAAGAGGTTCAATGCAATTCTTAGATGTGTGGATGATAATAATGAAGGAATTAGGCCTTCCTTTTATAGATTTTCCAATGGTAGGGGTGTAGTTGTATTGGATCATGGTTAAACCTTGGTTGAGTCCTTGGTTCCATCCTTTGAAGACAAAGAAAAGTTTGTGTCCTCAAAGCTTGGGACAAGTAGACAAGATCAATGGTCAAGATTCCTTTTCACTTTGAGTGAATGAGATTGAATTTGGCTTGATCCATGTGAATGCCTTTCCTTAAATCTCATTGGTTGATTAATTTTCCTCTCTTTGTGGTTGTTGAGAGTAATTAAGATTTATTAATTAATTTAAATGAATTTGTTTAGCCATGTACCCCTTGAATGGGTTGAATTTAATTTAATCCAAAAACTATACAATTAATTGATTTAATTGTATTTTGATTTGATTGCACTTGATTAAAATGTTCTTAATTTTGATTGATCTCGAATTAAGACTTGATTTTCATTTTGATTGGCTAATTATGCATTGTGATTCAATTACTTCAATTTTGTCCTTGATTTTCCTTGATTTTCTTTGATTTGATCTTTGTCCATTTTCAGGTGATTACAAATGCCCCTCTTTGAGTTGACGTGCGAAGCATGTCGATTCAAAGAATACTCTGATGATAGGTCCTGATTCATTGATGTTCGTTTAATGTCTTCGATGATCGATCCTTTGATTTGTGATACGAGATGGCTGTAGATATGATTGATATGAAACTCTTTTGATTAATATGGTTCTCTGATGATTATTCTTGATATGATGGTTGATTTGATGATGGTTCTCAATATGATGTTTAATTCAATGATTGATCTTGATATGATACTTGTTTTGATGATTGATTTCGATGCGATGCCCCATTCATTTGATGATGATATTTTTTTTGATAAAAGCTTTTACTTTGATTTGATGATCGGTCCCTCAATTTTTGATGATGTTACTATTGATGTAGATCTAATTATTTGATGGTATGCCCCCTCGGAAATGAAATAAAATTTATTCTTGATTTACTCATTGATTGACTCGAGATGATGTTGTTCATTTGATTTTAATAAAGTTCAAGTTTTTTGATGAATTTTATTTGTATTTCTAATATTGATGTTGAATTCATTTAATTTTAAATGCCCCAGTATCAATTATTATGATGATCACATCATTTTATTAAGTCGAATGGGGTAACAATGTTCTTGCATAGGTCAATTTTACCTCCTTTTAGGTCAAAAACCTATATAAAGGGGTCAAAATCCCTTTTTACTATTCATTTACCATTTACTTTTGATTTTTACTCTCATTTGCCTTTTCCACCTGTCATGATGTCTATCCCTATCCACGAGCATCGGTTTGAGAAATGCTGGTGATATCATTGTATACACCTAAAAATGGTCATCTAGACTATTAGCCCCTTTTGCTAAATCAACAATTGCTTATTCTTGATCAAATCCTAGCTCTATCATTTATTCGATTATTTTCTATGGGCTAACCATCTTATCCTAAGTCTTTATTTAATTAAAAGGAATATTTCCTCCCCTTTTATTAAATAAAAAGCCCCCACTTTTCCTCTTATCTTAAATTGCACAAATAAAACATTATTCTTATTTTATAAAAAGGGAAAAAGCACTTTTTGTCTCATATGGACACAAAAGTCAACTCCTATTTTCTCATTGGAGAATATTTGTGCACATGGATTGCTCCTCTTTTAAGCTCCACCGTTGATTAAATCTTTTGCCTCTTAATCTCCATGGTCCATTCCTTCTCATTTCTTTTAAAAGGAGAGCTCTCTTCTTCATTCTAGATCCCCAACTTTTTATGCTAACTTTATGCTGTAGGATTTCTAGGTCACTTTGGAGCTTTTGAAGATTTGGAGCATTCTTAGCATCTACATCTCATTCTTGCATTCTTAGCTTAGCTTCATATTTATGCTTTCTTAGATTAGCTTCATTTCTATGCTCTAGATTAGCTCACATAGATTAATTAGCTTGGGTTGTAACACTTGCATATTTCCTTTCATAGCTTAGCTTGCATTTCTATTTCTAGCATAGCATAGCATTGCATTGCATTTTCATTCTTGATTCTTGAGGATATTGGCATTCTTGCCCTTGTCTTCATTGAATCTCCCATTGCATGGTTTACTAGCAAGGTTATAGGATAAATAGCTCTAGCTGAGAGCATTCTTAAAAGCCCTTGCACTCCATGCCTAGGGAGCTATGGATCGATTTGTGAGGGCTCATTCTTGAGTTTCCTTGCATGTAATGATCCATAGAAGTGTGACACATTTATAGCACACATTTTTGGTGCCCACCATGGGGCAACCCACTTTTTACATGCTGATTTTTTTTATTTTTGGAGCTAACACTTGCTGGTTTTGATTATTTTTGAAGCTAACCCTTGTGCAGATTTGTTTGGAGATGAAAAACCCTAGATTTGAAAGATTTGATCATATTTCCTAAACGGCTTGGTATTTAGGTCTGAAATTTTTTTTTCAAGTTGGTGACATATTAGAAAAGCTCCAAAAAATTTTTTAGAATTTTTGGAGGTAATTTGTATTTTTTATGATTTTTCATAAAAAATCAATTTTTGGTGCAAATCAGCATATTTTTCAGAAATTTATATATTTCTGGAAAGGTCTTGGAATTCTACAGGGGGTCCATTCATTGTGTTTTTAATTTAGAAATCATATCATAGCTCATTTGGTCAATTTATTAAAACTAGTCTGTTTTGGTAAAATTGATCTCTAGGACACAAATGAAGAGCTTTTAAATTTTTTTTTACATTTTTGGAAAGCTCTCTATTTTTTGATAGAGGTCTTTTTTCTGTATTTTGGGTTTAGGGTCTGAATTCATATGGTACAAATCAGATCTTGTTGACTAGGTTAAATGGAAAAAAAATAAAATTTTGTGATGGGTATACACTTATTTTTCATTGTTCAATGCATGATATGAGTTATCATTTGGATTATTTGCTGGTTATCATTGCTCCTAACAATTTATTTTTAGAGCTAACCCTAGGGTTTGCATAAGTTAGATATACAGTGCATATCTTATTTGCTTGTTTTCTTGTCTTGTTCATTTGAAGGTGCATGACTTGCTTTCATGAAAAATGCTTAAAACAAACAAAAAAAAGGGTGAAATCTACTAAGCGCATTGCGTTGAACTTGAGGTATTTTGTTACAACTCTACAACATTTGGATCTTGGGATTAAAATTGAATCTCTCATATGTTTGGCTTGAGTGTTTACATGCTTTCATAGAACACATTTCAATTGATGCTCTTAATGGGAAATAAATGAACATAGATTTGCTTTCATACAAGTTTGTGTAAGTGAATGCTTGTGTTTAAACCTTAAGTAATTCTTGGTTTCAATATCAAATATCTCATTGAGTGATTGAGGGCATGGATTCATTCTTTATTTACATAAGGAGTTAAATGCACCACTTTGTGGACTCACTCTATGTTTGCTTGGAAAGTTAAATATTCCATTGATTCAACCCTTTGTCATTTGTGAGTAGTATTGATAAGCAACTTTAGATTACTTGTGATTGATCTAGATTGCTATCTTGGGTTATTGGACTCATTAATCCGCCAGCCCCTCATTTCCACCCCGTAGTTGCAAGATCAGCACTACATTAAAGGGGAGGGGTCTACAGGAAAGAAGCGTTAATTGCTCCACTAGGCAACCCTTTTGTGCTTTTTGGAACTCACTTGTTTTCTAAGGTGTGGACTCACTTTGAGTTGATGTGAGGAGTTAAATGTTTCACTTTTGGGCTCACTTTGAGTTGATGTGAGGAGTTAAATGTTCCACTTTTGGACTCACTTTGAGTTAGTGTGAAGAGTTAAATGTTCCACTTTTGGACTCGCTTCACATTCTCTTGAAGGGTTAAATGTTCCACTTTTGGACTCGCTTCACATTCACTTGAAGGGTTAAGTGTCCCACTTTTGGACTCACTTTGCATTTACTTGAAGAGTTAAGTGTTCCACCTTTAGTGCTCTAAATAATTTTGATAGTGAATTACTTAGCTTTTATTTTAGAAGGCCTGCTTGGGGACACACCACCTCAAGGGATGACCTTAACTCCCATGTTTCGGTGGAGTATAAATAGCGGGTGGTGAATTGAAAGACACCTCTCTTGGGAATTGAGTTTGATATCACTCTTGGCTAAGCCTCAAAGAACTTTATACCTTTGAGAAGTGAAGGAGGAGATTTGGGTTACCGTCTCCCCCCGGCTGTGTGATTTTGGATTCTTCTCATCTATGAATTTGGGCCTCATGTACCTTGCGTATATCAAGGACTCCCTTTAGAAAGCCATGTATATCCTTGTAGACAGCTTGATAAGGTTTTGTTGTGTTCTAAGTGCCTGCTAAAACATTGTCAAGAACATACACAAGTAGAATCTTTAAGAAGTAGAAATACTAAGTCACTATTCTTGTTCATGTGCAAGGTTGCTTTGCCCCTTGCTCATTGTTTGAAGACAACTGCTTGCTTGAACTCCTTGATTGCTGTCTTATGTGCTTGATCCATGATAAAAATATATTGATATACTTACTTGATCTTTTAAAATGCTTCAAAACTAAAATTTTTATGTTCATTGGTCATAGAGTCGTATGACTCTGCAACAGTGTCACCCAAAACCTGTTTGCTGTCTTGTTGTTGTTGCAATATGGAGCTACTAAACTTGCATTTTAATCGGTCGTAGAGTGTCTTTTTCTGTTCTTACCTAAAGTTGGTCTGTTATCTACATGCTTAGACTTGTTCTAGACTGAAACAAATGAGCTAAAACTATTGGATTTGAGCTTAATGAATGCTACTCTTGATCACTTGTCGCATCATGGTTACCTCTCTAGCTACTTGCTTATTGAGCTTCTTGCTCGCTGCTCGGCTTTAGTCAATTGATTGCTGTAAGTGCTTGAGCACTTTTGACAAGCCATCTCTCTATTGTTCTACTTTGACAAGTGATCTTTATTAGCTTTTCTTATCTCAAATCTGAGAAACTTTGTCTCATTCTATTAGTCAACCAACATCTCTTTTCATGCCGGTTACAACTCAGTCTCAATTTGAGCAGGAGAGTCATCCTCCATTCAATTATACATAGTTACCTTCTCCAACTAGATGCTCACGAGCACCTGCTAGCAACGATAGTTCTAATTCTGACCAATCTAAGGATTCTAAGACTACCCCGTGGTACAAAGGAGGTTTCCTCTTTTCTGCATTCAAGACCCCCAAAAACACAGACAGTGTCTCACTCACTTTGACTGAACAAGAAAAATTTCAATGCTTGCAAGAACACTTTGAGCATAAGGATAACCAAGCACGCTTAGAAAAAGAACACAATCAACAAAGGATGGATGCTGCTAGGCGCATGGCTTATAGAGGGACATTTCATGAGCAACCTAAGACTAGTAATCATGAGCATAGATCTCTTTTCAATGGAAACAATGGCAATAACACGCCACCAAGATCTCCTCCAAGACCCACTTTTGGTATGCCTTCTTCACCTCCTAGACCTCCTCCCTCTCAACATGAGGCAGAGGTTGATGATGAGATTTCTAGTGAGGATCTTATGAGATTTGAACAAGATGTGGTCTCTCAACGAATGATGCATAAGCTTTTAGAGTGTAACGGCGATTAGTACTTTCAATATATGACTTCTAGAGGATACAAGCTTCCTCCCGGCTATGATGTCAGACAAATTGTCCAACAAAGAGTACCAACTGAGTTGGAAGTCCTTCAAGAAGAATTACTTGGATAAATCAACACCTTACCCAAATGGCATTAGAAAGAGAGCCTCCAAAGGTCTCTTTTGTAGAATCAATTTGTGCTCTTCCTTTTGATAAAAGTCTATACATGGTCCCATTTCCTAGGGATATTGAGGTTCCCAAATATGACAAGTATGATGGAAATGGTGATCCCCATGACCATGTGCATCACTTTTATGCTCTTATCATGGACTTCCTTCATGAAGACACATTTTTGCTACAATTATTCCCTCGAAGCTTAAGAGGACAAGCTTTAGAATGGTTTGCAAAGTTGACACCTCCTTTGAAGACTTTTGATGAGTTGGCTATGCGCTTCACACAACACTATTCATACAATATCCAACAACCTATCACCATGATACATCTTGGTGCTTTGAGACAAAACCAAGGAGAATTATTTGCTACTTATTTGCAACGTTGGAGGTCATTGTATTCTCGATATCCTCGTCAGCTACTCGAAAGAGAAAAGATTGACATTTTCATCAACACACTTGTGCCTGAGCTATTTTATGATCTAAAGAAGCAACTGTTCTCCTCCTTCCATGACATGGTTGAAAGTGCATATCAGATTGAGGATGTAGCTATAAGAAAAGGGGATATTGTTATTAATAAAGATGCTAAAGGCAATGGTAAAGACAAGAACAAACCTTGGAATAAGAACAAGTATGTTGTTAATGATGGGGTTGTTGATGCTCCTAAAGTTAAAGAACCTGCTTTCAATCTTTCCAATGCTATCTATGCAGCAAAACAACAAGAAGCTGCCAACGCTCACAGTGCTCCTAAACCTCAATATGCAGATAAGCCTAAGAAGTCATTTCAAAAGCGAGTCTATACCAAGTTGGTAGAACCTTACAATGTAATCCTTAAGACTTTGGTTGACAATGGATATCTTACGCTTCCTGATAAACCTAGTAACTGGGATCCAATAAATAAGCCTGATTGGTGGAGAGAGGATCATTATTGTCATTATCACAGAAACAAGGGACATCCTACAAACAATTGTTTTAAGCTTAAGGATGATATTCAAGATCTTATTGAGAATGGCACAATCTCCACTGATGGCTTAACTAAAAATTCTGATCACACAGCTTTCAAAGATCCTCTACCTAAGCATGATAAGGGGGAAACCTCTCAAGCACATAAGAAGAATCATGATGCTAAGATCCACTATACATATACTTCTGACACACCTGTGATCAACATGGTAGAGCCCGTTGAAAATGTTCTTATGGTGAGATCTCAAGATGATAATAACACCAATCATGGTAAGCCAAAGTTGGTCTTGCAAACACGTGGTAGTTCATCTTCCCAAAGTGAGACACTGAATGCTGTTACTAGGGGGCAAGCCAAGATTGTCCTTAAAACTGTGCAAGATCCCAAGCAAGCTTTGCCTTCCAAACAAGTGACTCCTTTAGCCACCCTTAGCTATGATCTTGTCCAACATTTGCACAAGACACCGGCTTAGATATCAATCCTTGAGTTGCTTTAGTTATCCCCTTCGCATAGAGAGATTCTTGATAAGGCTCTATGTACAACATGTGTTCCTAATGACATTGATCCAGATCAATTTCAGGCTATGGTCAACCACATTTCATCTCCGCTATCTCTCTCCTTTTCTGCAGAAGATGACATATCTATTGCTCACCCACATAATCTAGTCTACAATACCCAAGTCCACCGAGTCCTGATAGAAAATGGTGCAGGGTTAAATATTATTTCTTTCAATGTCATACAATAGTTGGGTTTGTCAAAATTTGTTGTGGATTCTAAGAAGAAGATTACTATAAAAGCTTATGATGAAGTGGAAAGATCTTCCAAAGGTCTTGTCACGTTGCCTGTCCGAATGGGCCCTATCACAAAAGATATTAACTTCCAAGTATTGGATGTTCCACTCGCATATAACATTCTTTTAGGTCATCCTTGGATCCATGACATGCAGGCTGTTTCTTCCACTTATCATCAGTGCGTCAAATTTCCATACAATGGCACTGAAATTGTGATTCCTAGAGACCATACTATTGCTATTAATGCTCTTGCTGCTACTGAAAAATTTGTTCCTCACAATGAACCTACTGATGATCCTAGTACATCTCTAGTTGCTGCTGAGAAATCATTTACGATGATGAGCCTTGGTATGGGTGAATATAAACTGGATTCCTTTGCTTCTATACCTATTTCTCCTAGGTCATATGGGAAACCTTCCACTTCTGCTATGGTGATCCTTGAAGCCGAAAGAGAAGAACAAGCTGTTCAAGAGTGGATCTATAGAGAAGATGCCCGAAATACTCCCATGCTCAGTAATTTAGACACAGATATAGATGAGTCACCAATACACACTATGGCTCACATGGGAGATGATCTTCCCTCTACTTCACTTCTTTGGGGAGAAAAATGTATATCTACTAATGATATGGATGTTGATATGGTTCATACTTGTAGTAACCATCCCGATGTGGTTGATGGGTCTTGTGTGGGGTCTGATGAGTTTGTTCCTCGTACTGCCTTAGTGGACCACACTGGTTCTTCTATGACAAGTCTAGATCTAGCTACTTTTGGATCTTACCCTATAGGCTCAACCTCTCTTGTTACCAGAGATGACACCCCTTGCATAAATGCTATTGAACCGGTCACTTCATTTCATCTTGCATCAACACCTGTTACTTCTTCCACCAGCGAACTAGCCACAAAAAAGATTGAATCAGCAATCAAACATCACAGTCATCAAGTCAAAAGAAAAGAGAAATGGTCGGATGGTGAAAACCACATTGTGGTGATATCTGAACCTAAGAAAAGTAAAAATAAAAATCTGCTCAAAAATATTGATTATCAAATAAAAGATGACAAGCTGATTCTCTACAAAAAAATAATGCACTACTTCAAGCATGATCTCATATCTGTTACACTTCAACCCATTCCTAGAGCTAAGAACAAAGTTTGTAATGCCTTGGTTACTTCAACATCCATCTTACAAATTAAAAAGCATAAATTTCTTTTCAAGTTCCTGGTGGATGAATTACGCTATCCTGCTCACAAATCTTACAATCCTACCATCTTTTCATATCTTCCACCTCATATTCCTCTTGCAAATCCACCATGCCATTCCTTCCACCATCCCTTACACTTTGCCTTTGTCTCTAGTGAATTGTATAGGAAGGGTCTAGATGGAACTCTCCTTAGGTGTCTAGAAATAGAGGAGTTAGAAAAAGTGCTAGTTGAAATCCACGATGGCATATGTGGATCACATTCTAATGATCCTCCGCTAGCTCAGACATTACTTAGGGCTGGTTATTATTGTTCAAACTAGTTGAGAGCTCCTATCATCATAGTTGCAACATTTGGGCCTGGGGCCTATTAGTTTTCTACATCAGAGGAAGTAGATTCTTGATGCCCGTTTCTATCTGGGGCATTCTTTGTACATATTTTATGATCCTGAAAAAATACCAAAAAAATTCATATATGATGCTGAAAAAATCCTAAAAATCATAAAAAGTACTAAAAAAAGAGCATCCTAGTGAAAACTTAGCAATAGGCGCTTTGATGTCTCACCAAAAAAATCAAAAAATTTAAAACATCAAAAAAAATTTGAAAAGGTGCCTTGGTGAAAACCTGGAAACATGCTCCTTGGTAGCAAAAATACAAAAAAATTATAAAAAGTCCTTAAAAAATTGCAATAAATCTATCAAGTGGTGAAAAACTAGAAATAGGCGCTGCTTGAGACCCTCTGCACCTATGTCTATCAGTCTTGCGTGGTGCTCATTCACTCCACTTCTCTCTTTGCCTCTCCTGGCCTGGAATTGACTCTTGTCTTAGTCTAGGGGGCATCCGTTGTTTTCAGCTTATCTTGGGTCTCTTTGTGCATCTGGGTTTCTTAGGCACCTCGCAAATGGTGTTTTTCAACACCATCCCAACTATGTTTTTCAACACTACCCTAATGTCAAGTGTTTCTTAACACTTATTAGATATCCTTCCCGCCGTCTTGGATGATGCAATATTTCTCACTGGCAGATGTGATACTCAAAGTTTGACTCTATGACCTACACACACGCACTTGACTCGTTGAGATTTGTTTGAATTTATTTCTTTGCATGTTGTCTATGATGATTTCTTTGCTAAGTGGTCTCTCCCTGAGAAGTTTTCGATGATGCATAGCTAGAAGACTGAGGGTATGAGAACATGTTTTATTTCTTTATCTGCATGTGGGTATATTTTGTTGGTCCTCACTGTCATGAGCATTTATGTTGGTCTTACTTGCCACTATGGACCTACAAGGTATTATCCTTGACTATTTTGCAAGTGCATGCTTATAGTCATCTTGACTTTCTTGTGTCTTGATGCGAGCATAATCTTGCTATATCAAACTTAGGTAATCTCACTGCACTAGTCATCTTGACCTGCATGTCTTTGATGCTTAGGTGGGATTCCCAAATTTCTATCTGATATAGATCATATTCAGATCCACATAGTTATGCTAGTGTGTATTGTATGATCTTGCGACACTACCAATAATGCTTAATGATGAATATTAGATGTCTATTGGCTTTGTGACCTTGCAAGTAAACCACTTTTCATGTAGCTTGCATTCTTAAGTTCATGTTAGTTAGTTTTGCATCTTGCATATGGAGAGAGCTCTTCTTTATCTTTTGTGGACTTGTTAATCAACTGCATTCACCTTTTGCTTCTTCCAGATCATGTCTTTCACTCGTCTTTCATATCACATCATTTTCCTTTCATTTTGGGATCCAAACCGAAATCTGAGTTCACCTTGATCACCCAAATCATCTTTCTCCTTCTTTCGCATAGTTGGCTAACCTTTTGAGGCCTGATCCTTCGATCTTTGCTGGGGCATTCTTCAATTCTTCATCCCCATCTCTTTCAAACTTCTAGTCTTTCATTCACTTTCAAATCACAAGTTCCAATTCTTCCCCTCCGTGGTGTTTTCGGGTTGAGGGACCGCTTGGTTCGTGCCCCGGGTCCCATGTGTGGGGCATATCTTCACTGCTTGGTGGTTCTTCTGTTCTCTTTCTTCGATTATGATTTCTAGTGATTTGATCATGTTGCTCTTGCTTCTACAGTCCCTCCACTTGGATTTTGCTTTCAATCCCGAGGGGGCAGACACATCATATATTATTGGTTATCTCTTTCCTAAGTGTTCAGTACTGTCGCTACCAGGCTGACCATGCAGGATTTTCTATCTCTCTGCACTTCATTCTTTGGAGTCAGATCACTATCTACTTGCCTTCTTGGCTGATCTATTCTTTGATGTAATGTGTTCCCAGATCGATCACACATTAGTCAAAGAGGGGCAAATGTATACACCTAAAAATGGTCATCTAGACTATTAGTCCCTTTTGCTAAATCAACAATTGCTTATTCTTGATCAAATCCTAGCTCTATCATTTATTCGATTATTTTCTATGGGCTAACCATCTTATCCTAAGTCTTTATTTAATTAAAAGGAATATTTCCTCCCCTTTTATTAAATAAAAAGCCCCCACTTTTCCTCTTATCTTAAGTTGCACAAATAAAACATTATTCTTATTTTATAAAAAGGGAAAAAGCACTTTTTGTCTCATATGGACACAAAAGTCAACTCCTATTTTCTCATTGGAGGATATTTGTGCACATGGATTGCTCCTCTTTTAAGCTCCACCATTGATTAAATCTTTTGCCTCTTAATCTCCATGGTCCATTCCTTCTCATTTCCTTTAAAAGGAGAGCTCTCTTCTTCATTCTAGATCCCCAACTTTTTATGCTAACTTTATGCTGTAGGATTTCTAGGTCACTTTGGAGCTTTTGAAGATTTGGAGCATTCTTAGCATCTACATCTCATTCTTGCATTCTACATCTCATTCTTGCATTCTTAGCTTAGCTTCATATTTATGCTTTCTTAGATTAGCTTCATTTCTATGCTCTAGATTAGCTCACATAGATTAATTAGCTTGGGTTGTAACACTTGCATATTTCCTTTCATAGCTTAGCTTGCATTTCTATTTCTAGGATAGCATTACATTGCATTTTCATTCTTGATTCTTGAGGATATTGGCATTCTTGCCCTTGTCTTCATTGAATCTCCCATTGCATGGTTTACTAGCAAGGTTATAGGCTAAATAGCTCTAGCTGAGAGCATTCTTAAAAGCCCTTGCACTCCATGCCTAGGGAGCTATGGATCGATTTGTGAGGGCTCATTCTTGAGTTTCCTTGCATGTAATGATCCATAGAAGTGTGATACATTTATAGCACACAATCATCGGCTGCCTGGCTTAGGACCTCTGATGAGTACTTGTACCTTTCCATTTATTTCATTTAGGGTTTTTTTCCCAAATTTTTCCTTTTTTTTCTACATAAAGAACCCTTTTTTGCACTTTTTTTCATGAATGGGCTCTTTTGCCTCTTTTAAGGGCGCCTTCACCTCTAAATGTGCACTTCCACACTTTTGCGCTGTGCTTCTGTGAATCACTATGGCGCTTTCAATTGCCAAATTTAAGCCCTTCCGTGCTTTTATCATTTCTTTGCGTGCTTTTGCCTAGGTTTAGCACTTCCACAACTTTAACCTGTGCTTCTGCTGAATTTTCGCACGTTTACAACTTTTTAGAGCGCTTTTGATGTGCATTTGGGTGCTTTTGAAATTTTCACCACTTTTTCAATATAGATGTGCACTTTTACTCCTTTAGGCTATGCTTTCAATGTTTGCCTCTTTTACTCCATAAAACAATGCTTTTGCTCTGGAAAATTTTAGTTTTTTTGATTTTTGATCAAGTTATAATTTTGTCGACGTTGTTAATCGATTGTCAGGTTTATGTTCCCAATTTTTAAAATTTTGTAACAACTTGTAAGGTGTCAGTTATAGTTAGGATATCCGTTGTTAATCTAGATCCAGATGATGGGTGAAGATAAAATTTTTGTTCTATCTGTGTAGAAACATGAAATCTGATTGTGGTTTTGATAAGTGTTGATGAATTTTTGATTGACTTAGAATAATCCCAATAATTTCTAATTTCCTTTCTGATATGTTTAATCTTGCTTTTTGTAGTTGGAGCTTGGTTCTTTACATATTCGCAGATCTTATCCACTGTCCTGGGATATGATTCCTACTTTGAGTGCTGCCAACCAGCGACACATTGCTCGGTGTGGTCTGTCGTTCCTTCTCTATCTTCCTTGATTCTGTGTGAATCGGGGCCTTATTACTACTATGGCTGAGCGTTGGCACTCAGAGCATAACACATTCCATCTTCCTATGGGTGAGATGACCATCACCCCTAAGGATGTGTATCATCTTCTCTAGTTTCCTACCCGAGGAGAGCTTGTATACTATGATACTATGTATGATGGTTCAGCCTGTCGCCGAGTATTTGGTGATGCTTCTATTGGTGATCAACATATTCAGTGGGCTTAGTTCATCTCATTCCTTGTGTTACCTACTATTCTTGGTACTCTTATTGGTGGTTTCTTACTTCTGGACCGGCATGGACATGGATTTGCTGTTGGTTGGGGTTTGATTTTAGAGGATTTGATGGAAGATCCTCATCATTTCAATTGGGGTTCCTATTTATTAGCATAGTTATATCATGAGCTGCACACTTTCGTGTATAGACATTCCACTACTTTGACTGCTGGAGCCATTTTATTACAGCTGTGGACTTGGGAGCACCTCCCGGTGACATGTCCTGTGACTACTCGAGATCATCTAGCTATTTGGCCATTTGCATGGATGTATAGTGGTATTATCAGGCAAACCCATATGGGTAAGCTTGATTACTGGCAACGTCAGATAGATGGCATGGATACTATCATTTGGAGGCCCTATCTTGGATGTGAGACTTGGCTAGAGGATGATAGTGAGCTTTCATATATGTTTTGTTCTCATTGGATGATTGGTTGGTCCACTTTTGTGATTGAGAGATTCTACTTCCACCGTGTGTTCCGTTAGTATGGGTGCATTCAGGATATGCCTCAGGGTGTAGTGATGTATGCTCATGTTCAAGCTAAGAGATCATTATGGGGCCCTTGTGTTGATTATGGCATAGCTATTCGAGAGATTCGGATCTAGGGTATCATCCCTGGAACCCTAGGTCAGAGGTGATGGATGCTGGCATTACAGATGAGTATGGTGCCTGGCTACATAGGTATCCTTTTCCTAGATTCACTGATCCTGCTGAGAGGATTCCTAGCATTGAGGAGTTATCTGATGGAGATGATGGAGCTGATGAGGATGGGGGTGATGATGATGATGATGGAGATGATGATGGAGGTGGAAGTCATCATGGTAGGATTAGGGGTCAACATGGACAATGGGGTCATCATGGAGCTAGAGCAGGTTGTATACAAATACCAATGTTAGCTACTGCTCCTATTCCTCCTAGAGCTGGAGATCAGGGTGGAGATGGATGGGTGGATAGATACATCAGGTGGCTAGAGTTTCTATACAAAGGCCTCATGTTAGACAAGAGAGAGCTATTGATGGAGAGATTGCACAAGTGTTGCTTGATCAAGCACATGGTCCTCCTGCTCAGTAGGTCATTCCTCCTTTGGTTCCTCATGTCATTCCTTCTATTGTTCCTACCATTTAGGCACATGGTACTGCTTCGATGCCTTCATCTTCATCACATCCTTCTTCTTCTCAGTTTGTTCCCCTATTGGGTGATCCTTCTTCATCTACTCCCTCTTCTTATACTCCACTTCCACAGTCTGCTACAGCTTAGGGTTTTGCCCCTACCTCAGCATCAGATGTTGCTTCCTTGTAGACTCAGATATCTTCTATTCAACAACAGGTTTCACAAATGAGTTCTATGATGCAATCATTTATGGAAGCTATGAGTCAACATGGGTTGTAGGCTAGTTCAAGCCATCCACCAGATAGTGCACCTAGTCTTCAAAATGCTGATGATGGTGATGATTCTCCTGCTTGAGTGGTCTTATGTATTTATGAGCTTTCCTTTCCTTGTTATCATCAAGACATTGGATTCATGTTGTATCATTTTTGATCGGTTGATGTTTATTTTATGTTGATACTTTGATATGTGATTGGACACTGATCTCTAGATATTGCTTTCTTGATGATCATGCTATAGACTTTGATTTTTGATTCATTTATGATGATGGTACCATGGACTCTGATACTTTGATTGATTTGACTATATTTGATGTCATCATGTGTTGGATTTCTTTCTAGATGTTTCATATGATATGCAGCTATATGATTCTATATGATTTTGTTTTATTTTTGCAGAATGGAATTTTCTCATGTATGCATATGTCCTAATGATGGTGAAATGGTTGTCTTATATATGACATAGAATAGATAAATGCAATATGTAATGGTTTATTTACTTTATGTTATTGATGGATATTAGATGGATAATGAATCTATTGCTTTTGATATGTAGATGTAATGCAATGATGGTCTTTTAATGATATATGTATGAATGGTACTATTATGAATGAGATGTTTATAATGAATGATTTTAATGAATGTAATGATTTTTCCTTAATGCAATGTTATGGATGCAGTTTGATGTTGCTAATGACCTTTCTCATGCATGAGATTTTAATGATAATGATGAACTTAATAATGTATGATCCTAATAATTCAAATGTTGGAGCCATCTAAATTAATGCAAGCAACCTAATGCAATGCACTTTCAATACTTAATGATAATGATTTAATTAATGTAAATGACCTAATGCAATGCACTTTGTTTTTGATTTCCAACACACTCGATCCTATATAATTGGTTTTTGATGATCTTTTGATTGTTTGAATTGTATACACCCCCTTTTGATTTAATTTCCCCTCTTGCAAATTAAGCTAAGTAAGGAAAAACAATATATACAATGCACTTAATCTAAAATGAATGCAGCTAACTGTCATTATTCAAAATTTGGAGCTTATAATCATCATTGAGTGCTTTTGGAATCCCATTTTAGTACAACCATCACTAGTTCAACTATGATGATATGAATACTTTTCACCTCTTTGTTTGCTTTCCCATCGGTCTCTTCGGTACAACTATCATTGATTGAAGCCAATCATGAGAGTGCGAATACTGATTTTGTCAGATTCTATGTTGCAAGTGGATTTTGGTATTATGATATTGAAGATCAAAATAGCCAAGGTATATGTTTGTGTAAACAAGCATAAATCTTAGTTTTATCATATATACAAGTCCTCGATGATTCTTTGATGATCACGTCCTTAGAAAAATAATACATGATTTGAAACTTTGATTTTAAGATAGTCATTCAAAAATCAAGAAAATATCATCCTTTCATCATAGCTTGTCTAGTCTAAAACTTTCATTGACTTGCTAGAAAAACATGATTTCATAAATTGAGTCAACAATTAGAAAATTTTGCCTTGTTTTTCAAATCCATAGTTCAAGTGTAGTTCCATCCATTCCATACTTTTAATCCTGATAAAGATAAGGTCATTTAAGTTCTTGGATCCATTTTTCATTTTAGGCTCAAGTTGGATTGGGATGTAGATTTGATTAAGTGTTCCTCTTTCAAGTGTGATGAATTGATTCTCTGATTTAATAAAGCTTGCTTTGATGAATCCTTTCTCCTTTGGAGTAAATTTCCCCCAGTTTGATATTGATTTCATTTATGGGACTTAGGACAATTTTTCAATTAGGTGACCAAAATCTTTGAGGTATTTGCAAATGCAACTGTGGGGTTTTATTATGCAATATGTACAAATGCTAGCGAATGCAATAATTATAAGGTGACCTTCTAGGTATGCGACTGACTTGGACTTTCAATGGCACCTGTTTACCAGGTTTTCACCGATTCAATGGATCTAGCTCTTTTTTTGTTTTTAAAGGTTTTCTCTTTTTTTTTTTGCTACCAAGGTGCTTATTTGCTAGGTTTTTACCAAGGCACTTTTTTCTTTTTCTGATTTTTTTGTATTATTCTCTTTTTCAATTTTTTTTCTTTTTTTCTCAAGATCATATATGAATGTTTTTGCTTTCTTCATGCTCAAATTTTCACTATTTTTAATCTTTTCTGCTTTTCAAATGTTTTGGTATTTTTCAGAATCTCTTTTCACTATGTATAATAAATATGATGCTACTCCATCTGATACTCTTTATCCTCTTTTGTCTTCCTCATGTGTAGAAATTCTTGAGATGTATGCTATTGATTGGCTCTTGCAGTTCTTCACCATCAAAATCTACTATTTTGTATGTACCGGTCCCAAAATCTTCAATAATGAGAAATGGTCCTAACTAGTTTGCTTCCCATTTTCCCTTCTTTTCTCGTTCTGTCAGGTTCCTAGGATTTTCTCTCAAAACTAAATCCCTTATTTAAAATGTCCTTGGCTCGATGTGTTTATTGTAAGATCTTGACATCCTATTTTGGTAAACCTTCAAGTGATCAAATGCTTGCTTTTGTTTTTCATCTAAAAGTTCTAGTTCTTGTAGCCTTGCAACCCTATAGTCTTCTTCATTGATCAACCCATACATAGATATTCTCAAAGATGGAAGTTCTACCTCTAAAGGCAATACTACTTCTATGCCAAAGACTAAGGAGAAAGGTGTAGGTCCTGTTGGCATTCTGATACTAGTTCTATAAGTCCACAAGGTTGGGTTTATCTTGATATGCCAATCCCTTCCTGAATTATCCACTGTTCTCTTCAAAATTTTCAAGATATTTTTGTTTGTTGCTTTGGCTTGTCCATTACCTTGAGGGTAATAGATTGAAGATGAATGATGAATCATGTGAAACTTAGTGCATAATTCCATTAAGTCTTTGTTATTGAAATGCCTTGCATTATCTATTATGATGGCATGAGGTATGCCATATCTACAAATTATGTGATTAAGGATAAACAAAGAAATTTGTTTGCCTATTGCAGTTGATAGGGGTACAACTTCCACCCACTTAGTAAAATATTCAGTTGTTGTGATGATAAATTTATGACCATTCAAAGATGGTGGATAAATCATCCCTATTAGGTCTAGCCCCCACTAATAAAATGGCCATGGTGTTGTCATAGGATGAAGTTCTTGTGTGGGTGCATGTATCAAATTCCCGTGGAATTGACATTTCTTACAAGTTTTTACAGTCACATGAATCTTTTTCCATGGTAGGCCAAAAATATCCTATCCTTAAAAGTTTCTTGGCTAGGGATAATCCATTTGAGTGTGATCCACAAATTTCTTCATGGATTTCTCATAAGGCTAAATTTGATTCTTCCTCTTCTAAACACCTAAGGAGCATTCCGTCAAGACTTTTTCGATACAATGTTTCAAAAACTATAGTATATTTGGCAGCTTGTCGAATGAAGCTTTTCTTTTGGTTTCTTGTTTGATTGATAGGAAGGGTTTGATCTTTTAAGTAAGTATAAATTGGGCCATACCAGGGTGATTCATTTGTAGTTAGCAAAAAAATGGTGTGAGGGTGGGTTGGGTCATACGCAGGTTGAACTACTTCTACCAAGAACTCGTATCTAGCATTTTGATCAGGTGTCTGCAAAAGTGAGGCCAAAGTTGCCATAGCATCTACTGCTTTGTTCTTTTCTCTCAGCAGTTGCTCAAATGTAATGAGTATGAAATACTTATTGAGATTTTCCACCATGGTTTTGTAGGGTACTAATTTTTCATCCTTTGTTTGATATTCTTCATTAACTTGATTTATGACCAATTGTGAATCTCCATAAACTTTTAATTTTGTCACTTTCCACTCTAATGCTAGCTTTATTCCAATAACCAATGCTTCATACTCTGCTATATTGTTTGTGCATTGAAATAACAATTTGTAGGATTTTGGGATAGTAGAGCCTTGAGGAGTGATGAGAAGTATGCCCGCTCCTGATCCATGATGGGTGTAGGAACCATCAAAATAAAGCTGCCATGTTTTTGCCTCAACATTCACAATCTCTGAATTTGGGAATTCAATTTGTATAGGATGATCATCATGAAGTGGTGCTTTTGCTAATTGGTTTGCAATGAATTGTCCTTTGATTAATTTTCTATCAACATATTCTATGTCAAATTCACTTAGTATCATCACCCACTTTGCTAGTCTTCCATTCAATGCTATTTTTCTTAGTAGATACTTCAAAGGGTCAATTTTGGCAATGAGCCTTATCTTGTGGGCTAGCATATAATGGCATAATTTTTGTGAAGAAAAAACTATAGCCAAGCATGCCCTTTCCATAAATGTATAGTTTAGCTCATATTTGACTAGGGTTCTACTAATGTAGTAAATTGCCTTCTCTTTTCCTGTTTCATCCTCTTGTGCTAAAAGTGCCCCCAATAAATTCTCCGTTGCTAAAATGTATAGGATCAAGGGCTTGCCTCTGATAGGTGGCATCAAGATTGGTGGATTCATAAGATATTTCTTTAATAGATTAAAGGCTTCTTCACACTTTGCATCCCATTTGAATATTGTATCTTTGTGCAAGAGTTGATTGAAATTGTGGCATTTTTTTGCTAATTGGGAGATAAATATCCTAATGGATTGGATCCTTCCTTGTAAAGATATCATTTGACTAATGTTCTTGGGTGCTTCCATTTCCATTATAGCCTTTAATTTAGCGGGATCCACCTCTATCCCTTTGGCAGATACAATGTAACCTAAAAGCTTGCCGGATTGTACTCCAAAAGCACATTTCTTTGGGTTGAGTCTCACTTTGAATTCTTCTAGCCTTTCAATTTTTTTTGCTAAGATTGGTAGGTGTTCTGTCCTTGAATGTGATTTGGCTAATATGTCATCCACATAATCCTCCATGAATTTATGCATCATATCATGAAATATTGTGGTCATTACTCTTTGATAGGTCACTCCCGCATTCTTTAACCCAAATGGCATAACATTCCAGCAAAATGTACCCCATGCACATGTGAAAGTGGTCTTATCTTAGTATTCTAGTGCTATATTTATCTGATTATACCCACTAAATCCATCCATGAGTGAGAACATAGAGTGCCCCGCTGTTAAATCTACAATGACATCAATACTTGGAAGTGGAAAATCATCCTTAGGACATGCCAAGTTTAAGTCTCTAAAGTCCATGCAAATTTTGATGGATTTGTCTACTTTTGATACTGGCACTATATTTGAGATCCATTGTGCATAATCAATGGCCCTTATAAATCCCACTTTCAATAGTTTTTCTAACTCCACTTTGATAAGTAGGACTATATGAGGATGCATTTTCCTTAATTTTTTCTTAATGGGTTTTGCTCCTTCCTTGATATTGAGATGATGCATTATCAAATTTGGGTCTAACCCTGACATATCATCATAAGACCATGCAAAGTTAACTTGTCTTTCTTTAAAGAACTTAATGAATTCTATCCTTTCTTTGCTAGATAGGGATGTTGCTAAGTGGATGAACTTTGGCTCTATTTCTGATCAAATGTTTATCTTTTCTGTTGGCTCAATTAAGATCGAAGATCTTTCTTCATAGTGTTTTGGAAGAACATCAAAACTCCCTTCCATAGGTGCCTCAGTTGGGTTTTCACCTTTGGAAACATCCTTTATTTCTTTGTTTTTTTCTTGATCAAATCTTGCCACAAAGTGGTTTTCAACTCTTGATTCTTTTCCTTTTCCTTTTCCTTTTCTATTTTTTTTTTTTTTTTCATTTTTTCTCAGATTAGAAGTTTGGATGCTCCCTTTGATCATTTCTTCCTGATATTCTCTGATAGAAGAAGGTTCAACTGCGTTGAGGTATTGGGAAACCATGTTGTCATTCAAGAAAATTGGCAAGGTAGTTGGTTCAATGGCATTCCATTCAATTAGGTCTCGACGAATGAGAGTTAATGGGTCAACACTGGGGTTTGTCTCGATTAGGTTTAAGGTATAGATCTCATTATTGGAGGGTTCATACATTGTATCTTGAAAATCTCAGACATGGGCTTCCTCTAAATGTTCTAAAGAAGAAGGATCAAAGTCTCCCTCACTAGAGTCCTCTCAGGTTTTTGTGGGATAGAAATCATGTGGATTAAACCTAGCATTTGATTCTTCTATAGTAGGTCTCCATGAAGGAATGTATGGTTCACCTACCCACTAATTGATTTCTATCTCTATACTTGGTACATCATTTAGAATCACTTGGCTAGAACTAGATGCTTGATTTGAAGTCGATTTTGTCATGGGTCCTTTATTTTTGGTAGAAGCATAGGTATGAATAACATCAATACCCTTGTCTTGGCATGAATCATCTGATAGGGTCTCCCATTCCCATTCATTAGAATCCTCATCACTATGAGACTCTAATTGTAATATTTGGCTATAAAGTTGGGGATGATGTTTTTGAGTGTATCCTTCTTCAAGATACCCTATTCATGCTTTCTCCTTAGAATCTTGCCATGTAATTTCTAAGGGTTCAATGATCCCTTCATTCTTTGTACCTAGAGGTCCTTGACCTTTGCATCCCATCTTTTGCATGATTGCAAACCCTTTCCCATATTGATGTGTGGGAATGGTTATATTTTGGATATGTTTGACATGGGCACTTGATTCTTCATCCTTGTATAACCAATTCAAAATTTCATTGTCCTCTTCATCCATGGTGGATGATGTACTTTCCCTCACAAAGTTATCATTATATCTATGAGGCAGATTTGAGGGTTTCCCAAAGGACTTGGGTGATAAAGGTAAATCCATCATAGATAAAGAGTATTCACCTACTCCCTTTTGCTTAATCTTACATTGTTTATCAAAATTTTTCATCATTTGGTCCATCTTTTGATAATGGGCCTCTTTGGTGAATACTTGAGTATCTTGTATATGATCTTCTTTTATTTCTTCAATAATGTTATCCTCGTTAACCCTCTCTTTTCCTTTAGTCGAGGTAATTGGGTTAATGAGTTTTGGTTTGTCTTCAATAATAACTTCTTCTTCCATCTTTGCCTTTCCCTTCAACCAAGAAGTATTCTTAGAATTTTTACCTCACTCTACTTGCTTAGGTATGGACCCTTCAACATTGTGCGGAACCAATGAGTCATTAATAGGCTTGACATTATTACAATATTGGAATGGATTTAGATCTCCACTTACCATTATCTCTTGACCTAGATATGGGAACTTTAAGCATTGATGATAAGTTGAAGGAATGGATTGCATTTCATGGATCCATGACCTTCTTAACAAAATATTGTAAGTCAAATTTAAGTCTAACACTTGGCATATGGTCTCTTTTTGCATGGGACCAAATATTATGGGTAAGACTATAACTCCTCTTGATGCTCTTTCTTCATCCTTGTAGGCTTTTATGGTTATTTTCTTCTTTGGGTCAATAGCCTCCTCATAAAATCCTAGGGCTTTTACCAAGCTAAGGGTACAAATATTTAGGCCAGCACCTCCATCTATAAGGACTCTTTTCACCCTATGCTTTTGGATCAACACTTCTATGTGTAAGGGCAGATTTTGGGGATGATTAAGAGACATGTCATCTTGTTCAGAAAATGATAGGAAATGAGGTGCGAGGTGCCCTACCATATTTTGGAATTTTTCTACCTCCAAATTTAGAGGCACATTTGTTTCCAATAAGGCTTTTTCTAAGATATCCTTATGAATTGGTGATAGTTTGAGCAGCTCAAGAATAGAAATTTGAGTGGGAGTTCTTTGCAATTGATCTACCAAGTTGTATTGCTTTGTTGATGATGTGGAAGCTTGGTTTGATATCACCACTTTTGGAGCATTGGTAGGTAGGATAATTTTTGATGCTTGCCCCCTAGTGACAACATTTGATGATACTTCCCTTGAATTATCTTTCACTATGATAATGTTTATGGTTTGATCCTCTCATAGGGTGTTTATCATGTTATCATATGTGTGAGAAAAGTTCACTTTCTCATTACCCTTTTTATGATTTTGATTCGATGACTCACCCTTTTCATGATTCAAAAAGGGATTCTTGTATGCTGTGTGATCCTCATTGTTTTGAGGCCCTTCAATTTTGATGGTGTTATTATCAATTAGATCTTGCACTGAGTGCTTCAATCTCATGCACTCATTGGTTGGATGACCTCTTTTTTGATGGTATTCACAATGATGAGATGCATTCCACCAATAAGGTTTGACTTCAAGTTCATAACTTGATATGTCGGGTAACGTGATAACTTGATTGGCCAAAAAGGTTCTTAGTACATTCTCCAAAGGTTCACCTAAGTAGGTGAATTTCATTTTATTATAATTGGAGTTTGATTTTGATTTATCCCAAGTCTTATTGTTGGAAGTGTTGGGATTGTTGTTGGGATTATTGGAATTAAATGGAGCTTTACTTGATTGATTAACATTATTTGAATAATTAGCTCCATATGGTAGTATACAAGGGGTAGACTTTAAGTTGTGTGCTTCCACAACTCCATCATTTACAAGGATTTTATTGTTATTCTTTGTCCAAGATTTAGATTTATAATTGTTATTGTTGGACCCTTGATTATTGAAATACTTAGGCACATAATTATTATTGTTGCTGCTATTATTATTGTTGTTGGATTTTTTATCCTTAAATAATTTAAATTCACCTCTTTTGACCAAGACATCTTCAATATTTATCCCATTTTCGATGAGTTTCTCAAATGTTGGGGGGCATTGAAGTTGTAATCTATAATTCATTTCCGAAGTGAAATTGTTGGTGAAGATTTACATCTTCTCTTTCTCTGGGATACTTCATGGATACCTTGCAAAAATGGTCCTCCACCTTTGTAAGAATCCTAAAAAGGACTCTGCATCTTTTTGTTTGGTATCACATAACTTGAGCATAGTAATTTCATGCTCAATGTTATAAGAGTAATGGGTTATGAACTTGGAGGCTAACTCCTCAAAGGACTTTATTCCAAGGGTTAGTTTTGAAAACCACTCCATTGCGGGACCTCCTAAGCTCCTAGGAAAGAGTCTCATTAGATATGTATCATTGTGCATGAACTCTGTGCTTAGGGCACAAAACTCCCTTAAATAGTCCTGTGGGTCTGTTTTACCCATGTACTTATCATATTTAGGAAAGATGGTATTGAAAGGGAAAGATACCATTGCTTAACTTTTGTCGAAAGGAAAAGGACACAAAGCTTCTATAGAAAAGGCCTTAGGTTCAGCTGCCTTCTTCATGGCATCAATTTTCTCTTGGAAGGCCTTTATTTGCCTAGTCATAACATTCATAGGATCATCTTGGTGTTGGTCTTTCTTAAGTTGGTCAATATCAAAGTCATAGGGCAGCTTTACCCCCTTTTGTGCTAGGCTTAGAAAGAAGTTCTCCCTATCTTTCTCTATTAATTTCTCCATAACCTCTAGGAAATCGTTGTCTTGGGCAACTTTCTCAACCCTTTATTCAAGTGTCTCCTTAGGATTATAGTTGGCATTGTTGACATTGTGATAGGCTGAATTCATATCACCCATCTCTTCAAGTCTTGGTTCAAATAGGTTCATGAAAATTTCTTCTTGATTAGGATCTTTGAACACACTTTGGTACTCAACTTCTTGCCTTAGGTTTGCAAAAATAGTGCTATCTCCTGGTAATGATACCCTATATTTTTTGGACCACGTGGAAATCGACATCCAACAAGGGTTCATTTTGGAATGATCCTAGATTCAGAAAATTGTTGATTTATATTGAAGAGATTTAAAAATATAAGATGAGTTTTCAATGTATATCTCTCACTTGTTTATGTATTGCAAACACAACAATCATGCATTCACTTGTCTCTCTTTTACCCTTTTAAACACAAAATGTTTGATTTGAAGAACGTTATCACGGGTTTTTCACAAGAATGCACTTCAAGCACCTACCTAGCACAAGATTTGGTTCGTAAACATGGCTCTAGAAGGTGGTCTTGCTATTTTATCAAGGATTTAGTATTGATTCCATTCAAATAGACTTTAATCTCTCATCCCCTAAGTATGTTAAGGGGCTTCCCACATGCACCAAGGTACGATTTTGTGCAATCCGTGAGGACTACTAGAGGAAGGTTGAAAAATTAAGATCCGTTTGTCACACACCCCATTAAGGATGCATGCATTTCATTTTAGAGTGGGTTGGATTCCCATGGAAAAAAGTGAGCATATCCCACTTTGGGCTGTCCCTCTCACTAGCCTCGTTAAGGAAAACTTGGGAGGTGAGCCCACTATTTCTCTAGCATGTATATGGAAAACAAGAAATGAACTTAGGCCAACAAGTTTGGGAGTTGATTCACTCAAAGAGTGAAGATAATATCCCTATTGTCTTTCTTTGTTCCACACACTTAAACACACATTTGTTCTTTCCCAATCTCTTGACAAGGAGATTCTTAAAATTGAAGTGTGTAATTCATTTCCTATTTTATCTTAAGCTATGTCAAAAGAATGCCGCTATTTGATCAAGTGCAAGCTTGAATAGAGAAATACCTTTCTTTGTAGCTAGCCTAAGCTAGGGGCATTTTTGAAAGGTTTTGTCATTGTATTTCAACTCACCTTGGCAATAGCCTCCTCCAAATGTGCTTGTCCTCCAACAAGTTAGTCAACACCAACAATCACAATGAGAAAAAATCAAAGAAAAATGAATGAAGCAACTAATAATGTATTGAACTTTTAAGCACCTTAATTGCAAAGTTTTAAGGAAAACTTGAACTTAAGGACTAAAGATCCAATTTAAAGATACAAATTTCAATTTGTATGCTTCAATAACTACAAGATATTTCTGGTATACTTGATTGTCTTCTTCTTGCATTGTTTCAAGAACCACTTTGATATGAGCTATGTTCTCCTTCTTGATCTTTTTGGCTAAAGATTTGCCCTCCTGATTGAATTTTGTCTCTGGCTTTCTTGCCTTTTTATGCCCTGTCATCCTATAGAATAAAACTCATTTTTCCACAGTCAGATTAATTAATTCATAAAATTCTGCAAAAGCGCACCAGAATTAATTGAAAGCGCTATTTTATTGCTCAAAAACACAGCTAATCTGATTGAAAGCACTATTTGATTCTACCAGTAAAATGTAAAAGCGCACAAATAATTCTTAAAAGCGCTACTAGAATAAGAAAAGGTGGTAAAATTTATGCAAAAGCACTCAGAAAACCAGTGAAAGTGCCTAGTAGTCAGGAGAAAAGCACTCTTTTACGATGTGAAAGTGCTGAAAGATAAGGAGACTGAAGATAAGAATCGCAAAGGCACTGTAGATCGACGCAAAGGCACACAACTTTGCCGCAAAAGTGTCAGAATAGTGATTGAAAGCACTGTTTCCTTTCGCAGAAGCACTACTTAAACTGGCAAAAGTGCTACTTCCTGAAAAAGCTGAGGGTTAATGATATGCAAATTTGGAAATAATGAATTTTGTTTGTATGATTAATAAAGTAGAGCATTCTGCCCCATGGTGGGCACTATTTTGTGTACAAGGAAATGTACCTTCATAAGATTAGGGTTAATCAATAAATGATAATAGTAACTAAATAAAACCACAAAGTAATAGAGCAACTATTTAGCAAAATAATGACTAATTGAGCATCCTATGGCTCTCTAACTAAGATTGTTAATGAATAGCTCTCAGCAAGCTTCCATTAATGATAGTCTTAGAATGAGAATGATAAAGATAACAATGCTATTGCTAATAATTAGATCAAAGTAAATGCTAAAATGCTTCTCAAATGCCTTTCTAAGCTCAAATTGCAAGAGGTTCAATGCAATTCTCAGATGTGTGGATGATAATAATGAAGGAATTAGGCCTTCCTTTTATAGATTTTCCAATGGTAGGGGGTGTAGTCGTATTGGATCATGGTTAAACCTTGGTTGAGTCCTTGGTTCCACCCTTTGAAGACAAAGCAAAGTTTGTGTCCTCAAAGCTTGGGACAAGTAGACAAGATCAATGGTCAAGATTCCTTTTCACTTTGAGTGAATGAGATTGAATTTGGCTTGATCCATGTGAATGCCTTTCCTCAAATCTCATTGGTTGATTGATTTTCCTCTCTTTGTGGTTGTTGAGAGAAATTAGGATTTATTAATTGATTTAAATGAATTTGTTTAGCCATGTACCCCTTGAATGGGTTGAATTTAATTTAATTCAAAACTATACAATTAATTGATTTAATTGTATTTTGATTTGATTGCACTTGATTAAAATGTTCTTAATTTTGATTGATCTCAAATTAAGACTTGATTTTCATTTTGATTAGCTAATTACGCATCATGATTCAATTACTTCAATTTTGTCCTTGATTTGCCTTGATTTTCTTTGATTTTCTTTGATTTGATCTTTGTCCATTTTTAGGTGATTACAGTAGTAAGAGACCTACCTAGCATAGCAAAGCCAGTTGATACTATATGCATGGAATGTGTAATGGGAAAGCATGTGAGGAATTCATTTAGGAGAAAGAAAAATTCAACAGAGAACAAGATGGATCTGATTCATACAGACCTATGTGGACCAACTCAAACAAGATCATACTATGGTGAAAGGTATTTCATTTTGTTTGTAGATGATTATTCTAGAATGATGTGGGTTGCGTTCTTGAATGATAAGTCAAAAGCATTTGAGAAGTTCAAAATATTCAAAGCTAAGGTTGAGAATGAATCTGGACTTAAGATAAAATGTCTAAGGTCGGATAGAGGAGGAGAATTCACCTCTGATAGATTTTATGAGTATTGTGAAGAACATGGCATAAAAAGACAATTAAGTGCACCTAGAACACCTCAGTAGAATGGGATTGCAGAGACAAGAAATAGGATTATCCTTGACACAACACCCACCATCATGATTGAAGGAAAAGCTACACATACCTATTGGAGAGATGCGGTCAATACAATAGTCTATACAATCAATAGAATGTAATTAAGCCCTGGTGCTGACAAAACACCTTATGAGCTATGGTTTGGTAATATTCCCATAGTGGAATACTTCAAAATCTTTGGAAGTAAGTGCTACATTAAGAGGGATGAAGCAGTAGGCAAGTTTGAGGTAAGAAGTGATGAAGGTATTTTCTTGGTTACTCTACTAAAAGTAAATCTTATAGATGTTTTAACCTAAGATTGAAGAAGATCATTGAAAGTACTCATGTTAAGATTGATGAGAAGTTTATGATTCAAGAAAGATATCATGATTACTCACCTATGATTGAAGATGAACCTAGACCCTCCACTAGTGAGACAGTTGTTGAAGAGATGTTTGATAGTATCAATGTATTGTTGAATGACCCTGAAACAAGTGAAGAAGAAACTTAGAAGGAAGATGAGATAGTATCACGTAAAGTTCCAAAGTTTACATCTAGAAACCATTCCAAGAATGACATCATTGGAGATTAGAGCGGAAAAGTCTTAACAAGATCTCAAGGAAAGAATTCAGCTAGCAATGAGGTGGTATGTTTACTATCTCAGATTGAACCTTTAAGTGTTGAAGATGCATGTAATGATTTAGATTGGCATGATGATATGAAAGAAGAAATAGATCATATTATTAAGAATGACACTTGGGAACTAGTCCCAAGACCTAGTGATAAGAATGTGATTGGAACAAAGTCGATATTCAAAAATAAGATCAATGAAGATGGTACAATAGTAAGAAATAAAGCAAGGTTAGTATGTGAGGGATATGCACAAAGAGAAGGCATTGATTATTTAGACACATTTGCACCTATGAGAAGATTAGAAGCTATTAAGTTGTTTCTAGCTTATGCAACAGTCAAAAACTTCAAAGTCTATCAGATGGATGTCAAGTTCGCATTCTTGAATGGAGATTTGAAAGAAGAAGTATATATTGAGTAGCCAGAAGGATTCACCTTATCAGACATACCTGATATGGTATGTAGATTAAAGAAGGCCCTCTATGGACTTAAGCAAGCCCCTAGAGCATGGTATGAGAGACTAGATGGATATCTAACAAAAATTAGATTCAAGAAAGGAGCAACAGACTGTAATCTATTCATAAGAGAGACATCTAAAGGTTTACTACTTGTAGCTATGTTTGTTGATGACATTATCTTTGGAAGTAATAAAAAACTTAGTGCTAAATTTGCTAAGCAGATGTAGAGTGAATTTGAGATGAGCATGATTGGACCTATCAAATACTTTTTGGGATTAAATGTGTAGCAGATAGAGAAAGGTATTTTCATTAATCAGTCCAAGTATGTGAAATAGATATTAAAGAAATTCAAGATGGATGATTGCAAGCCAGTAGGGACACCTATGATATCAGGATGCAAGCTTACAAAAGAAGATGACTCACCAATAGTAGATATAACATTGTACAAGTCTATGATTGGCAAACTCATTTATCTTACTCAAACTAGACCTGATATTTCAATGCAGTTGGCATAGTTGAAAGATTTGTAGCTGAGCCTAAACAAAGTCACCTCATGGCAGTAAAAAGAATATTCAGATACTTGCGAGGCACTATAGACTATGGTCTATGGTATCCCAATTTAGAAAATATTGAGCTTCATGTATATACTGATGCAGATTGGGCGGGATGTTTTGATGATAGAAAGAGTACATCATGAGGAGCAATGTTTCTTGGTGAAAAAATTGTCACTTGGACAAGCAAGAAGCAAAATTGTATCTCTCAATCAACAAAAGAAGTGAAGTATGTTGCAGCAGCCCTAAATTGTTCTACAATTATTTGGATCAAGAAAATGATAAAGGATTTTGGAATTTAGATTAAATATCCTATTGTTATACATTGTGATAACACTAGCACTATCAATATGTCGAAGAACCCTGTGATTCATGCAAAGAAAAAACACATTGAGATCAAGTATCACTTTCTAAGAGAGAAAGTAGTAGAAAAATAAGTTAAGTTGGACTATGTGAGTACTAAAGATCATCTAGTAGACATATTCACAAAGCCCTTGCCAAAGGATACTTTTGAGTATCTCAGGGAGAAGTTGGGAGTAATTCCCTTCCTTGATTCTTCTTAGAAGAAAGAAGAAAGAGCATCAGTCCTCAGGGACTGATGGATGGTTGAATACTCTACCTCAGGAGTAGTACTATTGCTTAAACTGATTGGCACCCTTTTCCATTTATGTCAAAGGGGGATTAATATATAGTCATGAAAAATAGAAGTAAAAGGAGTAATATACTAAGGGGGAGTAGTATTCAGTTATGTAAGTGGTTCAGTTGAGGAAATGGAGAATGTTGAAGAATATTGCAGCAGATGGAGGATTCATCCTTGGGGGAGTTTTTATGAGGAAATGGAGAATGTTATAAAAGAATATCTCATTTGGATTGGTGGAGTTTTTCATTCAATATGTTGCCATCAATGCCAAAGGGGGAGATTGTTGGAGATTTGCCAGCAAATCAGTGCTGTCTGTATGTTTGTCATTGATGACAACATATGGTAAGTAGCATGCATGGAAGACTTATGTAGTAAGATTTTGGTATATATAGCATGGACATGTTATCAACATGATATCATGGATGCAAAGGTTAACTATTAGTACAAACAGTTATATAGCATCTTGTGTCAGTAATGTTCCTGACAGAGTTATAGGTAGTGTTAAGTGATTATCCATACAGTTATCATCAAGCCTTACACATTTGGATATGTGATGGAGACATGTTAGTGATGTTATATTCATGGACATAGAGTCTGATGATTAGTAGAAGTGAAGTTATGTAGTCACTATTCAGCAGTAGCAATTTTCTGTGTTTATTCAGAAGAGCCGAGAGAGATTATATTGGTTCTGGAGTTGCGCCTATCATTTCGGTATGCACCCTTGGATTAGTGCTTGGAGAAGAGTTAGTAATGTTTGGTTAAGAGCACATGATGTAATTCAGCTTGAGGAGAAAGTTTCAGTTAATTTGGTAGAGCCGAAAGTGTGTAGCGTGCGTCTACATTTATTAATATTGGATAGGTCCCAGAATGTGTTGCGTGCTTAGTAGAGTTGACATAATTATTATTGGAGTATGTTATGGTTTCTCTAATTTTATTTCAAGGTGGTTCTAACAGGCTGACTTGATTATATCATTTAGTGGAAAGATATTTATAGGTAGTCATTTGTGATTGCTAAGGTGTGGTTCAGAGTTGACTGTGAAGAGAAGAGTAGAGTGTGAAAAGTGTTGAGCAATCAGAAGAAGGTCTATGTGACCAAGTAAAGTATTTGTGCTATACATTGGAACTGATCCAGATAGCAGGTTAAAGCGCAGTTCACCAAGATCCAGATATAGTGTGTATCTGTTATTCAGAAGGTTATAGCCTTCATCCATTTGAGTAGTGAGCTCTCAGACAGTGCATCCTCACCCCTAATAGGGTTAATTGTAAAAGAATCCTAACATGGTCTGACCCTTGACCAAGTCTACTATACTAAATACATTGTAAAATAACTCCTAACAGGGTTAAGGATCTTCTAGCAAGGATCATAAAACACTAGTACAGAATATTAGTGGGTGTCAATTCCCACCGGGGTTTTTACCTATTTGAGTTTCCCCGTAACCAAAATATTGGTGTTGTGTTCAAGTGTTATTTCATTGTGTTTATGCTTTATGTTTAAGTATACTTAATTGGATAAAGAATTGAAACTTGTAGATAATTGATTCACCCCCCCCCTCTCAGTTATCTCTTGGGACTATTCCTAATAGTATGGACCACATGCAAGCATTGGGGAATTATGTGAGCTATTTGATTATGAGGATGAGGTGAAGTTAGGGATGCACCATTACAAGGTTAGGTGGAGAGATATGGTGACAATGTATATTAGGGGGTAAATTCAAGATTTGTAACCTGCAAAAATTTAGTTAGACAACAAAAAGACCTAAATGTTGTAATAAATCCACAAACATCAACAGAAAAAACATATGATGATGGAAATTCATAAAAAAAAATAGAAAATGAATTCAATTCAAACAAAAATGATATGAAAACTAGATTTATGTCCCTTGTTCTTCTCCTTCTTAATGCAATTTGTGGGCTCTCAGCTTGTGCTCACTTGGACAACATAAGATTTTAAAGTATGTGATTGCAAATTATGAGAATAAGCGCTCATTTTATAAGAATTTAGGATTTCAATTAGGATTCCATGATTGAGAGGATGGACTGACTTTGATTAAAGAGTTGAACTCAATTGATTGAAGAGTTGAACTTGTAATGACCCTAAATTGGGTTAGTCTAACCAAAGGCCCTATTTTCCCTAATTCAGAACAATTTTCTAATTATGTTATTCTAATCACCTCATTATTAGCATAATTCATTACAATCAATGAAATTCTTTAATCAAGCATTTAATCATCATCAATTGATCAAAAATACTATTAATGATCTCTAGCCTAATTTATTAAATCAATCCCACTTAAATACATGGCTAAGCTAATTAATTAAAACCAATTAATAAAAATGCCTAAAATACATGTCACCTCTCAAGGGACAAAAAGGAAAAATGCAACCAATTAGAGGCTAGGAACATGGATCAATTCACATTGATCAAAGGAGGATGAATCTCAATCACTCCTCTCAAATTGAATCTCAACTATCAAATTCATGAATATTTCTATAAAAGAGAATTTTAAAAACTCACAAATAACCTAGTTAATTGCATTCATACTTACATGTCATTTTGAATTCATAGCTTATAACACATTTCAATTCATAGCTTAAATCTCTTAAATCTGGTAATGAATTAATGACATCTCTTAGTTTATCTTTATTTCTCAATTCTTAGTTAATTTGTGTTTGAATCTCTCATTCTAGTAGTGTAATGCCCCTATTTAGGGTCTAAATATGAGAGTAGAATAGATTTTAAGCATATTCTTTCTAGTTAGAGAGAAATAGGATGATTTTTCTTAGTTTACTTGCTTTCAATTTGGTTTATAAACTAATAATATAATGTCTTATTGAAGTTTTGTGTTGCAAGATAACAACTATCACAATTAACACACACATTTCTAGCACCCATTGTGGGGCTGAGCCCTGGATTTCTGACATTTTGAGCTTTTTTTGATGTTGTTTTGTAGATTCAAGGTCGCATTTAGGAACCAAGGTCGCATGCAAGAAATACAATCACATTTGGTAAACATAGGATCACATCCAGTCTTTCCTGGATCGTATATGGTAAATGATCGCCTTTAATTTAGTTAATTATGGATTGCATTTAGTTTCCTTGATCGTATTTAGGGTAAATTGTATCACATTCAGTTTTAGCTCACATTTGGTTTAAAAATAGGATCACATTCAATGATTTAATTTGAAAAATTGAATTTTCTGATGACTAATGGGTGAATTGTGTGGTTTTGATTGATCTTCTAGCTTGAATTTTATTTTCAGTTTGTTTTGATAGATAAGACAAGCAATTAAAACTACTAATGAGTGGTTTTAAAGGTTGTCTTATGGATTCAACCAAACATTATGCTTTTCTTGCTTAATTTTATAGGAATTTAATTACAATTTGAGGTCAATTTTCAACCTGCTTAGAGGATTATGCTCTTTTCCCTTTGGAAAAATTAGAAACTCAAATATTAGATTGGGATTTGAGGTCAAATTTGGGGTAAATTCACAATATATGCATGATGTGTTTGATAGGAGAAAATGACATGGATAGGAGAGTATGCTCTTCTCCCTAGTGGAGAATCATAAATATAGACTCCTAAGTCATCAATCCTCTTTACTTTATTATTATAATCTTTAGAGGGCCTGTCAGTTGAGGTAAAAAGCTCTTGGGAATGACCCAAGTGAGGATAGGGAGAAGCCAACCCTTCCACCTCACTATAATAAATATGCTTCCTTGAGATGAATATCTCAGAAGACTTAGTCAGTTTTGTCCATGGAATCTTGACTTAATCATTCCTTGGACATGCTTGGACTTGTGTAGAGTGAAGCCGGTTAAATCTCGCTTGTGATACTAAACACATTTGAGTACTCATAGGGCTATAGGTCTCAATCTCACTTGTGAGACTATGGGAAATGATTATGAATGGATGCCCTCATTAAATCCTTTATGATAGAAGCCACCTGGATTACCCCTGAAAGGTTGGTAATGCTTGTACATGAAAAACATTAATTGCCCCAAGAAGTTCACCATATTGATCCCTCCTAGACATTACTACTCATATAATATGGCCTTCAACATCCATTGCGTGTTGTTGGATCGACATATTCTGAGTAGTCTCTGAGTGTGTTCCTAAGCTAGTGAAAAAACATTTCTAATCTAAGCCAAGTTCATAGAAAAAATAGGTGTGTTTGAGGTCTAAAATAACTCTTCTTGATGTGTTTAAATTTAAAACAAAAGATAAAAACCCTTAATGAAAACCCACAAACATTTTAAAACACTCAGACCCACTGGAATTTGACAAAAAAATCTTAATATTTAACAAATTTGAAGTTGTTTTCCCTCGAACCAGACATCAGAAGATTGCATTTGGTATGCAGAGTCATTTTGGTATCTTGAGTCACATCCAGTAAAAAATAGGCTCACATTTTTTTTATTATCTTGAGTCGTACTTAGATTAGGGATTGCATTTGAGATTTCCTTGATCACATTTGGTAAAAGATCCTATCAGCTTGCATTTAGAGGATCACATCTAGGATAGAGAGATTTTATACATGTGCTAGAATCTAGATTTTTGCATTTTTTAATACCCTTAGGTTCAGTCATCAGAACTAGTAAACCTACAAATCTGAGATGGTAAATTATTGAGTGTACCTTACCTACTTGTTTGGTCTTTAACCCATATTTTTCAAATTGTGTGGTCCTATCTTAATCAAATCCAATGGGTTCCCAATTGAACAATAGGGCATTCTAACCCTTAGACACTGGAGATTTTTAAACACAACCACCTTTTCACTTGGTTCCTAGCTCACAAACAAGGCACTCTAACCCTCTGACACTAGATCCTATCACATTTTGAAATCCACACTTGCAACCTTTGACAAACAAACTTGGACAAATTTCAGACATTTTTGATCCATTGAGACACTCGAATAATTACTTTATCAAGATTTCATGGTTAACAAAAGACATAAGTATTATAATCTAAAATAGAATCCATTTTTAGACAATATCCCAAGATTGTTAACCTTCAGACAAGAAGAAAAATCAAGGGTAAATCCTTTATTTGACACTCCTCCAAGTACTACTTATACAGTGACTCCTAGTACTACTGAAATGTTGAATCTTAATGATTATAATTGGGAGGAAAGAAACAACAATCAAAATGATCAGGAAGAACAAGCTAACTAGGGTGAAGAAGATAATCATAGATATCACTATGATTCTAATAGTGATGGAGATCCAACAGAACAAGATTATCAAAGATGTCAAAAGAGTAAGAAATTCCACAAATTACTCGAAAGAACTTTGGAAGAAAACAAAGAGAAATAATTTTTAGACCTAGAATCTTAGGGAGTCAAACTACCAAAGAACTATGACATAAATCAAATTAAACAAAGAGAAGTTGATACTCCTATATCTATATTAACATGATAGTTTCTTGCTATGCAAGCTTAAATTCAAGATTTGAAGAAGGAGAAGGACAAACCAAAAAAGAAATACTCCTTGGAAAATATTTGTCCTTTTCCTTTCGATAAGGATGTATTAATGATACTATTTCCACATGTGACAATTACTAAGTATGACAAATACACCAACAACTCTGATCCGCAAGATCATGTAACAGAGTTTTGCACATTGAGAATGTAATTTATGCATGAACAAACCTACTTAATGATGTTGTTTCTAAGAAGCTTGGGTGGAAAAGAAATGGATTGGTTTTCCAAGTTACCCACGAGCATTAAAATTTTTGAAGAGTTGGTCAATAAATTTATCCAATAATATTCATACAACATACAACACACAATGGCCATGCTAGACCTATGTAATACAAAATAGAAGAGTGGAGAATCATTCCTAACATTTTACAATGATGGAAAAAATATTTGAAAGGTACTCAAGACAAATAATCGAGAGATAGAAGATGGACATCTTCATTAACAATTGGGTACCCGAAATGAATTATCCCATACAACTTCAGGGTCCACTAAGCTTTGAAAAGATGATAGACAGTGCAATCAAGATTGAAGAAGTATGAATTAAGAAATAAGAAATCACTATCTATAAGGAAAATAAAGACAAGTACTATCCTAACACTAATAAGGATAAGTACAAATATGGGATTAAGAATAAGAATGTAGTTAATGATGGAGTTGTGGACACACCTAACTCAAGGCTAAAACCTAAGGTGTTTAATCTTTCCACAAGTCTACAAGATAATAAGAGCTCCATTAAAAGAATGACACCAATGGCTCCCAAGACTTTCAGTAAACCTAACAATAAAAATGAGACTTGACTATCAAGACTTGATCACATATTTACACCTTTGGTAGATACAATTGAGTTGGTCTTGAAATCACTTTTGGATAATAAGATCATTATGATCCTTGATTTGAGACCATGGGAACCAGAAGTAAAGCTAAAATAGTGGAATGATAATGAATATTGTGATTTTCATTGCAATAAAGGACACAAGACCAATATTTTCATGAAGCTAAGACATGTCATTCAAGACTTAATTGAAGAAGGAAAGGTTATAGTGGATGGACATCATATGAATAATGATCATAAAGAATTCCAAACCCCATTGCCTAACTATGAAAAAGGTGAATCCTCTAAAATAAATAAAATTAATTACACATACACCAATAATGATAATGTGATTCATATGGTGGATCCATGAAAACAATCCATAAGTGTAATTAATCTCAAGTGAGTACAAGATAAAGAAGAATCTTCCAATGTTGTGACAAGGAGTCAAGGTAAACTTACCCTTAAAGGTGCTTCTACATCAAGTCAACCTGCTATAACCACAACTGCTAAACAATTGATATTATCTTGAAAGTTCAACCTAGTAGACCAATTGTAATGTACTCCTACCCAAATTTCCATTTTGGAACTGTTAAAGATCTCTCCGGTCCATCGAGAGATTCTTGATCAAACCCTTCTTATCACTAATGTACCCAAGGACTTAAATCTAGACATATTCCAAACTATGGTTGGTCATCTAAATTCGTCACATTATTTTTCTTTCTTTGGGGAAGATGATAAATCCTTGAACCATCCACATAATCAACCATTGCATCTAGAGGTATTGATTCATAAACATTGGGTCAAGCTTGTCTTGATAGATGGAGATGTTGGTTTGAATATATGTATATATAATCTAGTGAAGCAATTGGGATTCTCTGAACACACAATTAACCCAAGAAGAAAGATAACCATCAAAGCTTATGATGAAGAAGAAAGATCCTCCAAAGGATTGGTTTTCTTACCTATCAAAGTGGGACCAATGGAGAAAGATGTGATATGTCAAGTTCTTGACCTACCATTTTCCTACAATATTCTCCTTGGAAGGCTGTGGATCCATAAAATGTAAGTGGTACCTTCTACCTATGACCAATGTAGAAAATTCCCTCATAATAGAGTAGAAGTAACCATTCCAGTTGATACAAATTATCCTTGCAATAATCTCAAGAAAGTGGATAGTATGGTTCCTCACAACAAAGAGAGTTCTCAAAAAGTTGAAACTTCCAAAGAGATGGTCCTAAGGATTTTTTCAAAGAAGATGAATATTCAAGAGGCAAGGATGGAATAATACAAGATAGATTCATTGATGTTCATGACAGATGTAATCACCGAAAAGTGGATAGGTTCATTCATGTGATTAATCAAGGAAAAATCAAGGCAATTGAATCGAAACAAGCATTTAACCAATCAAAATTAAAATCAAATTTTAATTCAATTTAATTAAAAATTAAATCCATAAGGATCAATTAAAATCTATCATATCATGATAAATTAAATCAATGTGAAATTAATTCAATTAATTGTATAGTTTGATTTAAATCTAATCAACCCACTCAAGGGGTACACTTGGATAAACAAATAAATTAAAATCAATTGATTAAATCCTAATTTCTCTCAAC
Organism: Chamaecyparis obtusa; assembly: GCA_027943335.1. Classification (NCBI taxonomy): domain Eukaryota; kingdom Viridiplantae; phylum Streptophyta; class Pinopsida; order Cupressales; family Cupressaceae; genus Chamaecyparis; species Chamaecyparis obtusa. The sequence continues at coordinate 1,226,602 of BSBK01010625.1, read as the reverse complement.
ACCACATGGGAGGAAAAAGCCTCAACCAATAGGATTTAAAGAAAGAGCTCACATGGATAAAATCAAATTCAATCTCAATCACTCAAATTGAAAGAACATCTTGTCCACTCATCTTGTCTTCTTGTCCCAAGCTTTGAGGACACAATATTTAAATTATCTTCAAAGGGCAGAACCAAAGACTTAACCCCAACTCAACCTTGATCAAATCCAACTATACCCCCTACCCTTGACAAAATCTATAAAAGGGAGGTCTAATTCACTCATAAAAAACCCATAAATTTGAGAATTGCATCTAACCTCTTTAGATTTTGAGCTAGGAAGGAAAATTTAGAAGTTAATTAAGCATTTAAAATTGGAATTGAACTATTTTAGCTTGCTTTATCATCTACTCTCATTCTAGGACTATCATTAATGGAGGCTTGCTAAGAGCTTCACCATTAACACTCTTAGTTAGAGATCCATAGAGTGCTTCATTGTGTTTATTTGTTAAAATAGCTCTTCCTTTGTGGTTATTTAGTTATTTCATTCAATTATTGTCAATACTAACCCTATGAAGGTACAAATTCTAGTACAAAAAATGGCACCCACCATGGAGCATTAGGCTTCACTTTCTAAAAATCTGTAAATCTCATTTTTGTTCAATTTTTTGCATGTTAAGCTCTTTGTTTTGTAGGTGAAACAACACTTCTGAGACTTTAAAAAATGCGTTTGATCAGTTAAACAACACTTCTGAGCATTGTAACAACACTTCCACAACAAATTTGTGTGCCTTTGCATAGAGAAACAATACTTTGAATACTTTCTGGCTTCTGTCTAATTTCTATCAGCGCTTATTTCCTAAGTAGCTAGCGTGTTTGATCCATTATCTGACACTTTTACAGTTTTCTTAACGCCTTTGCTAACTTTAATAGTGCTTTTGATCTATGTTTCAGTGCTTTTAAATATTTTTGCAGCGCTTTTAATCCGACCCGCAACGCGTTTAAGCATTTAAATAGCGCTTTCAATCATTTTAAGATTTCAATAATTTTAAATAGCACTTTCAATCATTTTAATAGTGCTTTTAAGCATTTAAATAGTGCTTTCAAGCATTTAAATAGTGCTTTCAAGCATTTAAATAGTGTTTTTGCTTAAATTAAAAATTTTCATAATCTGACTGTTAGAAAATGATTTTTATGTCTCTGCAGGATGACTGATCACAAAAGAATTAAAAAACCAGAGAGTAGATTCAATAGTGAGGGAAAATCCTGGACAAAGAAGATAAAAAAGGAGAATATTGCACATATCAAATTGGTTTTAGAGGATTCACAGCAAGAGAGAAAGGTATATGAACATTATCTAAAAGTTATAGAATCATATAAGGCAAAATTTGTTTCATTGAATTAGATTTATTCACCTTAATCAAGTTTTTCTTAAATTTGACAAATAAGGCTTTTAGATTCAATTTTATCTTGTTTTCTTCACTTTTGCTGGTTGTGTTGACTAACTTGTTGGAGGAAAAGTACATTGGAAAGGAACTATAGCCACTAGGTAAGCATAAAATGTAAAATCGATAAAAAATGCCCCTAGCCTTTGCTAGCTACAAGGAAAAGGTAAGCCTAAAATTAGTCATTTTTTTCATTTAAATTGTGGCTTTGTTGTTTTCAAAATCTAGTAATTAAAAACAACCTATTATTGTTTGAGAAGTTTAACATTAGGCCTAGGCTCTTCACTTTTTGAAGTGAATCAAAATGCCAAAAGTGTTGAATTTCTTAATTAAAAGAAAGGCTAGGTAAATCAAGCACATAATCAAATAAACCCCTTGTTTGTAGAAAAGAGTAGCAATACTTGATTCTCACTAGTTAGTGGGTTGGAAATTGAACATTATTAATTATGTTTGGGGATTGAGAAGTAGATAGGGATATGCTCTTCACCTTTTTGGTGAATCAAACTCCCACAACCTATTTCTTCATTCCACTTTCTTTCTTTCAAATGAACATGCTAGATCAATAGTTGGGCTCGGCTCCTGAGATTTTCCTTAAAAGGGCCGGTGAGAGGGACAACCCAAAGTGGGATACAATCTCCTTTTCTGTGATCATCCAACCCACTATAAAATGAAACACATGCATCCTTAATGGGGTGTGTGACAAAAGGGTGTTAAATTTTTGAACTTCCTCGAGTGGTCCTTTGGGATTGCGCAAAACTCTGACATACCGGTTGTGGGAAGCCTCTTAATATACTTGGAGGATGAAAGTTTAATATCCATTTTGAATGGAATCTTGATCAAATACCTTGATAAATTAGCAAGCCTACCTCATTAGAGCCATTTAAAAGCCAAATTTGACCTTAGGTAGATTGCTTGGAAGAATTTCTTGTGATAATTGATAAAATCATTTTGTTGTGCTTGAAGGTCTTTGATTACAAAAAGAAAACATCCATTAAGATCCAAAAATAAATTAACATTAAAGATTCAAAAGAATATTCTATTCACAAGAATGCAAGAAATGGAAACATTATCCAACCAATTCTCATTAAGAACATTGTTTCCTTACCTTTATGATCAAGAAAAACATCATGAATGCCATATCTTTGATAATTCAAAATTTGATCAAAAAGAATATATGAGAACCCTATATTTGATCAAGAATATCCTAATGATAAACCAATATTTGATGAAGAACCTATTTCAAAATATCAAGAGAATCTCATCTTTGATCAAGGAAATCAGGAGGAATTAGTCCCATCTCAACAATATTCATCATATGATAACTCTTTGAGAAACATAAATACATCCAAATATCCTTGGGATAGATCATTTAATCCTTTGGGAATTTCATACGAATTAGCTTTGGAAAAACTACTTGAAAATGATCTCATCACGTTGCCTCAAATCACTTCATGTGGTTTTATCTTTTTGAGCAACTATTGTGCATATCATAGACATAATGAGCATGAAACTTCAGATTGCATGGAGTTGAAACATAAAATCCAGAATCTTATTGATGATGACTTAATTGAAATTGAAAATCCTAATGAATCATCTAATGAAGATAGTAATCTCAAGCAAGATCAAACTTATGAACACATGTCTAGTAGTGGTCCTCTTATAGCTTTCACCTATTCCACCATTCCTCCATTTCATATAGAAGCAAAGATATCCAACATTCCTCCATAAAAAAAATATCCAAATAGTTTTCATAATGACTATGTATACCCTTAAGGGCTACCTCTAAAAGAGATCCAAGCTAACCTACATCTTGCTACAAACTTCTTTCATGCTTCAAAGGTTATAGACTACAAGCCTTCATGTGCTACAATGCCTATTGTACCTATTTCAAATGAACATTCATCATCCCTTCAAGAATCCCTCATGCAGATCCAAACTCCTACATTGTCCTTAGAAGTGGCTCCATGTCAAGAGACTATTCAAAAGTGAAAAGAAACAAGTCTTATTAAGGATCAAGATAAAGATAATATCCCTCCTTATCCTATATTTGACCAAAGTCCCATATCCCAAAAATCCCATGATGAATCCTTCATAACCTTCCATTTATTTCAAGAAGATATCCTTCCATCTCAAACACCCCATATTCCTTCACCCCCTATATCATACCCATCTCCTAAGCAATATCAAGGTATTCCTTCCATCTCTAATGAACTTATTGAAAATCAAAAGAAAAGTATTCTTCCTAGGCTATCAAAAGATCCTTGTCAAGATCAAAGTACCCCAACATCCACTTTTAATTAGCCTCCATATCTATCTCAAGCTTCAACTGCTCCTATCAAAGTCACTCCTATCAAAGCTACATATAAGCCTATTGGTACAAAGATAAATCCGAAAGACAAAAGCCTTGGTCATGAAGCTCACAATAAAGATGTTGATATCCTTCCCACATTTCATTTATCTCCATTTTCACATAAGCATCATCCTTCTACATCTTCCAAATCCATCCTTGGTCCCTATATCCCAGAGTTGAAACCTTCAGATCTTCCATCCATATTGGGTCCCTATATCCCTCCATCAACCTTTCCTACCATCCTTATCCCATCATCCCCTTACCTTACCATGTATCAAGATAAAAAAAGACATACATACTTGAGAAACCAAGCACCCATCCATGTCAATCCTCCATATCAGACCTTCCATATGAACCAACCATGTTAACCTTATTCATCCACCAATCCCAAGTCCTTTGGAAGAAATTTGAATGCGCAACATAAAAATAAGAAATCCAAGAATCCAATTATGTATGAAGAGCACCATGTCCCATCTAATAGACATGAGAATGAAAGAAAAAAAGAAATATTCAAGAGACCACAAAGGTCCATCAAGCAAAAAGAAAAATAAAATAAAATGTGGGTTCCTAAATCCCTCATCGAATAAATGCATTCTAAAGCATCCAAAAGGAAAGAAAAATCAAAGAAAGTGTGGATTCTCAAGTCACCTTTGAAGGACTTACACACAAAAGAGAAATCAAAGTTGACATTCAAGCTTCCAAAGGATTCCACTCCACATTATCCCAAACACATGCCATCTCATCCATCCATTTTGAGTCCTTGTATCCCAAGATCTATATCCTCTCTTACATTAAATTCCCAAGCTACTTCACCCATTTTTCCTCCATTATTCCACTACCCTTCAAGGAGTGTATCAATGTTGATCTTGATAATACTTCTTATCCTCCTATTCATTATCCTTCCATTCCCTTTTTCACACCCATGCATAGAAAGACTTATTATTCTCTCATTCATTATCCTTCCATTTCCATTATCCAATCCATTTCATAAATCTTTAGCCACCCTCTAAAACCTTATCCACCATATCACATTTTCATCACCCTATCAACATCTTTGAGCATACATTTCAATGGTCTTGGCCCGTCATATCATACCTTTCAAGGAGTATACAAAGAGCATGAGGCTTGAGTCCATTCAAAAAGAGAAAATTGAAAAAAAAAGAAAAGAAAAGAAAAGAAATCCATCCTATGGTGAAAACCACTTATTGTGGCATCTTGGACAAGTACCAGGATGAAAACCTAGCAAACATGTGTCATGCATAATTCCTCTCTCTGGCACTTTATACTTGGGGGAAAGTTTCATTCATCATATCCTCCATCTTTCTACCATTTATCTTACTTGCATCCGTATTAAATCTTTCACCTTTGATCTTGACAAGGTTGAACATATCCATGAGCATTAAGTATCTTGACATGAGTTATCCTATCCATCAGCCTATTCACTTATTGTGTTCATGCTACCTTATCATGATCTTGCTTATCCTAAAGCCACCTTAATTATTCCTAAGAAGCCTTCCCATAATCTCAAACCATTCACTCATAGCCTTCACCACCCCTTTATCATGGTTGTGTGTTCCTATCCACATTGATCCCTTAATCTTGATCCAATTGAAAAATAAAAGAAATTAAAAAAAAATGTTAGAAAAAGTCTCTTGATATGTCCACTCCTTTGGACCATTGTCATGACACCAAGTCATTATTCCATATGCTATCCAACATCACATCATTGGCCTATATTGAGATATTATTTTTCCCTAGCTTGGATAATCGTGAGGAGATGGTCCTATGGGTAACACACTTGCTTCATCCATCATTGCCTATTCATTGGTGAATCATTAGTTTAGAAATCCATCTTTCATGTCCTATACCTTGCTAGACATTGGGGACAAATTCAATGTGATCTTGTTTGAGAACTAGTAATATCTAAAAATCTAAAAAAAAAGGTGAAAATGTTCCTCAAATAATCCAAAAAAAAAATACAAAATAAAAAAATCCAAAAAACATAAAAAATCTCTAAAATCCCAAAAAACATAAAAAATCTCTAAAATTGAAAAACATCAAAAATCTTTTAAAAAGCGAAAAAAAATAAAAAATCTAAAAATCTAAAAATTGCAAATCTTAAGTAAACACTCAAAAGTTTCATTGCCCAACAAAGCATAATCTTTGCTAAATCAAACCAGGGGCACCAATCCAAATTCAATAAGATTATCAAAATAGACACAAGTTGGCTCAAAATCATTGCATCAAAATTGAAAAATTGCTACACTTGAACTTATTGATTAATATTACATTTCAAACATCCAAATACTTGATCTAAACAAAAACATTTGACAAATCAAATCAAAATAAAAAAAGCTTAATAAAAAAAACAAATCTTCAAACAACAAATCAGATCAAAATCTAAAAGGTTTAAACATAACTAAGGATCAAAGTGGATGAAGTTTTTGAAATATGGATCTACAAACAAAAGCAAAAATGTTCAAAGTGATTACTTGATTGGTGAAATCATGTCTTTTTAGCAAATTGATGATGGTTGAATAGATGAGCAATGATGAAGACATGATATTTTCTTGATTTCTTCTTGAGTACTTGTCAGGTTGATTCATAGTAGTATGCAAATCCATCTAATGACATGATCATCAAAGAATCATCGAGGACATTTGTATATGAAAGGGATCAATTCTTTATCTGTTTACTTGAAATTGTTAAAATCCGAGGAAAGAGGTATTTATATCATCATGGTTAAACCAGTGAGGGTTGTACCAATTTCATGTTCCAAAAGCTTGATGATGAAAATAAGCATCCAAATTTTGAATAGTGACAACTAGTTGCATCCATATAGATTGATTGCATGTTAGTTTGCATGGGTGGATCCTTTTTCTCAATATATGTAAGGAAAGCTAAAGGGGGTAGAGTTATCATCATCAAAAGACTAAATCAAGATACATCAAATGATCAATGATATCAACATAATCAAATCTATTGAAATATACATAATCAAATATCCATCAATATATAATCAAAGTCCTGATCAACATCATGAATGCTTGAAGTATCTATCATAAAAAATTAGGCTCAATCTGATCATCAAAGGTACATCAACATCATTAAGATACAAGTACATGTAAATCATGATCCATAACATGATTTATGCTTCATCAAGGACACCATCAATAATCAATCATACTAATCAACTAGGGGAAACCTAACTCTATCCATCACCGATATCTATGCCAGCACCTACACCAACGGATGACCCTTCTCTTCTACCAATCCTTAATTTTTGCATCATGAGAACATCCAATTAACTCCATCCCATCAAAACATCTAATTATATCATATCAAATATCAATCAAGCAAATAATCCAAGTGTTCATCTAATGTCAATCAAGTTATCCTATCATCCATTTTCTCATCTTAAGCGCATCAAATCTCCTAACTCTAGATCTTGAGGAAGGAAAATTAGTGTTTGGTCTCTCTAGATCTTGAGACTAAAATATCAACCCATTAACGTATCCTATCAGATCGACATCAATATCAACCAAGTGATTCTAATGACATCAAACAATACCAAAACCATCATCAAATTATCTGGAGCATCAACAACATCTTATGAATCATATATTTTCTCATCAAATTCTCTCATGATCAGGGCATATCCAAATTTCTATATCAGGAAACAAATCAAAATTTCTAAATCTCAACCAAATCATCCAAAATCATTTCGAGTCATTTTCTGAGGGGGCATGCAATCACATCATCATTGATCTAATCATAAATCAAATAAAAAATCATCGAGCATAAAATTTTTGCATTTATCAAATGGGGCATCAAAACATCAAATCGAATCAAATCAGGCAATCTATCATCAAATCGACCATCAAAGATATCAAATTAATCAGAACTGCATTAATCCTATCATCAGAATCTGCATCTCATATCAAATATCAAGATCGACCATCGACAAAACCAAGATCTTTTATCAAAATCAAGACATTCTTTGAATCAACACGCTTCACATGTCGACTCAAAGAGGGGCATTTGTAATCACCGAAAAGTGGACAAGATCATTCATGTGATTAATCAAGGAAAAATCAAGGCAATTGAATCGAAAAAAGAATTTAACCAATCAAAATTAAAATCAAGCTTTAATTCAATTTAATTAAAAATCAAAGCCATAAAGATCAATTAAAACCTATCAAATCATGATAAATTAAATCAATGTGCAATTAATTCAATTAATTGTATAGTTTGATTTAAATCAAATCAACCCACTCAAGGGGTACAGTTGGCTAAACAAATGAATTAAAATCAATTGATTAAATCCTAATTTCTCTCAACACCACATGGGAGGAAAAAGCCTCAACCAATAGGATTTAAAGAAAGAGCTCACATGGATCAAGCCAAATTTAATCTCAATCACTCAAATTAAAAGAACATCTTGTCCACTCATCTTGTCTTCTTGTCCCAAGCTTTGAGGATACAATATTTAAATTATCTTCAAAGGGTGGAACCAAAGACTTAACCCCAACTCAACCTTGATCAAATCCAACTACACCCCCTACCCTTGAAAAAATCTATAAAAGGGAGGCCTAATTCACTCATAAAAAATTCACAAATCTGAGAATTGCATCTAACCTCTTGAGATTTTGAGCTAGGAAGGAAAATTTAGAAGTTAATTAAGCATTTCAATTTGGAATTGAACTATTTTAGCTTTCTTTATCATCTACTCTCATTCTAGGACTGTCATTAATGGAGACTTGCTGAGAGCTTCACCATTAACACTCTTAGTTAGAGATCAATAGAGTGCTTCATTGTCTTTATTTGTTAAAATAGCTCTTCCTTTGTGGTTATTTAGTTATTTTATTCAATTATTGTCAGTGCTAACCCTATGAAGGTACAAATTCTAGTACACAAAATGTGCCATTTTTTGTACTAGAATTTGTACCTTCATAGGGTTAGTATTGACAATAATTGAATAAAATAGCTAAATAACCACAAAGGAAGAGATAGTTTAACAAATAAAGACAATGAAGCACTCTATGGATCTCTAACTAAGAATGTTAATGGTGAAGCTCTCAACAAGCCTCCATTAATGATAGTCTTATAATGAGAGTAGATGATAAAGCAAGCTAAAATAGTTCAATTCCAAATTGAAATGCTTAATTAACTTCTAAATTTTCCTTCCTAGCTCAAAATCTCAAGAGGTTAGATGCAATTCTCAAATTTGTGGATTTTTTATGAGTGAATTAGGCCTCCCTTTTATATATTTTGTCAAGGGTAGGGGGTGTAGTTGGATTTGATCAAGGTTGAGTTGGGGTTAAGTATTTGGTTCCACCCTTTGAAGATGATTTAAATATTGTATCCTCAAAGCTTGGGACAAGAAGACAAGATGAGTGGACAAGATGTTCTTTTAATTTGAGTGATTGAGATTAAATTTGGCTTGATCCATGTGAGCTCTTTCTTTAAATCCTATTGGTTGAGTCTTTTTCCTCCCATGTGGTGTTGAGAGAAATTAGGATTTAATCAATTGATTTTAATTCATTTGTTTAGCCAAGTGTATCTCTTGAGTGGGTTGATTTGATTTAAATCAAACTATACAATTAATTGAATTAATTGCACATTGATTTAATTTATCATGATTTGATAGGTTTTAATTGATGTTTATGGCTTTGATTTTTAATTAAATTGAATTAAAGCTTGATTTTAATTTTGATTGGTTAAATGCTTATTTTGATTCAATCACCTTGATTTTGCCTTGATTAATCACATGAATGATCCTGTCCACTTTTCGGTGATTACAATATATTTACCCTTATTTCCTAGATCTCATGGAATACCATCAAAATTCACATGATCAAAAGGTGATGCATTGATAATTCATGAAGGAACATAGATGGTGAAAGAGAAGGTCTCTCTAGAAGAATAAAATGAAGGAAACAATGTCCTACAATGGCTATATAGAGAAGATGAACATGATGGAAATGTTAAAAATGTGGAGATATCTCTAAAAAAATATGGAAAAGGATATGACATCATGAAACATATAGGTTATAAAGGAAAAGGACCACTGAGTCAAAACAAAGAAGTAATCCTAGAACCAATACATATGGATTTCTATAACCCTAGAGAGAAAACTGGCATGGGTTTTAAAGAAGAAACATCTCATCCTATAGCCGAATATGGTCATGTATTTGATAGATTGTATGATTCATATGATGAAGAAGAGATAGAAGGACAACCAATAGAATATGAGAGATTATTACTCTTACAAGGAGATCTGCTATCAGATCTAAGTATCAATCCTACACTTGAACAAGAGTCAGAAGAAGAACCAAAGGAAGAACAACAAGAAAGGCATCCTAACTAAGGGCAATTGGTTAGTGTTATTCATATTCTTGATATGCCACATTTTAAAGATCAACGAGATATACCCTTATCTTTGCAAGAAGGTGAGAGTCAACAAGAAGAAAACAATGCTAAAGAAGGAGTACCAATGACTATAGCCCATTTTTTGGTTATATTAGATGATAGTCAAACTGATTCTCATGAGTATGAATGGGACATACTATATGATGCTACAATGGAAATAGAGATAGATGTGGTGCCTAAATAAACTCCTAGAGTTAAATTTGAATAAGGATAAAGTTTTAATGCTAGGTCACTAGGGTTAAACTCACATAAAACTAACCTAAACTCCAATAATAACAATCATGACTATAGTAATCTTAATAATTATTTAGAAGATAACTTGATAGAAATCATCTTGCAAGTCAATAACATTGAAAATAATGTGGTGTTTTCTCTCAAACCCTATTAATCCTTACCCTTGATGAATCCTAAACTTATAGACTAAAATGAATCCACATCCAAAAGCCTATTATTCTTTGATAATGACTATGCTTTAGCCTTCTATCTCAATGCTTGTGAACCCTTTACCTCTTCCACCTGTGCAAGGAGTGTAAACATGACAGAGGGGGATATCAAGTTTCTCAGTCTAAAAATGAAAAAAAAAGAGATCTGATGGTGAAAACCACATTGTGGCAATATCAGATTCGAAAATAGTAATAGAAAAAGATGTATCCAATGGTTAAAATCTCTTAGAGGCACCAAATGATGATACACTTGATATTCTTCTAGATAATTTCCAAGAAAGATCTTCAATTTTAATAGAACCCACACAACTAGTCAATCTTGGGACATCAAAAGCTCCACAAATGGTCCACATTTCCTAATCTTTATCAAAAGAGGAGAAGCTACAATTCACTAAGTTTTTCAAAGAAAAGAAGATCAACTTTGCTTGGTCTTATTTAGACATGTCTGGATTAGATACAAACCTGATAATGCATAATCTATCTATTGCTCTTGGAATAAGGCTCGTAAAACAAAAATTAAGAAAAATGAATCCACATGTGGCATTATTAGTAAAAGCAGAGCTAGAAAAATTGTTGAAAGCTGGATTCATAAGAGCTATTGACTATGTAGAATGGATATCTAACATAGTTCCTATTTCCAAAGTGAATAAATCTACAAGGGTTTTCACATACTTCAGGGACCTCAACCAAGCTTGTCCAAAGGATGATTTTCCACTTCCTAACATAGACATGATTGTGGATCTCATTGAGGGAATGAGATGTACTCCTTAATGGATGGGTTCTCAGGTTACAATCAAATCAAAACTGCCCCTGAAGATCAAGAGAAAACTACATTTACATGTGCATGGGGTACACATTGTTGGAACATCATTTTTTTTGGTCGCAAGAATGCATGAATAATATACCAAATAGCCATGACAACAATATTTCATGATATGATGAACATAAGTATGGAAGACTATGTTGATGACACATTAGAAAAATCAAAAGTAAAAAAAACTCACATAGATGACCTAAGGATAGTCTTCAACAGAATGGAGTAGTTCTATGTGTATGAATTTTGTACCTAACTGTAGACACAAGACTTCAGTAAAACATTAGAGGTTAGCCAAAAACCAAAATCGTGCAATGAAATGGAAACTAAACTAACCAGGTGATTTACTGCTTTCTAGTAGGTGCAAGTATGATACTCTCAGATCAAACTGAGACGAGTGACAATGCAACACCTAAATGAAGGTGTAGACACGAAAAATTGGCAAAAGGCTTAAATCAATCAAAAGGTGCATCAAAATCATCAAAATAGCATGAAAAATCAATAAATGGAACAAAGGCAATTCAAATCAAAGGAAAATTCAATTAAATGATTAAATGATTAAATAAAGCTTGAAAAGGGGAAAAACACTACGAAATTGATTAAATTCAATTAATGACATAGTTGTTGAAAGAAAAAATCAAAATGAACATCTTACCCTTCATGGCTAAATTTAATTACTTTAATTAATTAATAAATACTAATTTCCCTCAACAAAGCAAATTGGAGACAAAATAGACACAAATCACTCACTTTTGTTGAAATGGTCCAGCCTTTTGAAACCATTTAATTGATTGTCCCCCCATTTTATGGACAAAGCAAAGCCAATTGACCTTACCCAAGCATAACCATGGTTATCTCACTCTACCCCCTACCCTTGGGAAAATCTTATATATTGAAGGCATTTAGAAGTATAATTCATCCACTCCATATCTTTGAATTGCAACAAAGCTCTTGCAATTTGCATCCACATCACTCACTTATCATTTTTCATTGCTAATTAGCTTAAATTGCTTTGATCATAGTAGATTGTTCATCAAATAGAGCTAGAATTTGATAGAATAGATCTAAATTTGCATATCATATAGCTTAATTCTCATCTTTAGAGTGTCACTAGTGAGGATCATAGCTGAAAGCCTCATTTACCACTTTATTTTAGAGATCCATGAGATATTTAGATTAATTGTGCATTATTTAGATTAGTTTGCTTTGAATAGTGTAATTGTCTTTTAAATCTTGTTATTTCATGAAGGTGTAAATCACTCACACACACAAATCGCACCCACCGTGGGGCCCTTGGCCTCAGATTCATCATTATTTTCACATTTTTGCTAAATTTAGGCTAGAAATTATATATTTTTGCTCGCTGTCTGTAGATCACAGAGAAGAAATCACGCTGATAGATAAAGAGATCTCGCCTTTAGCAAAGAAATGTCACCTATGGAGAATAAAACGATGCTCTGAGTCTAGATTTTTACGTGGATTAACCTACAGATTCACGCTACCAGATAGAAAAATAATGCATTACAGAAATAAAATCATGCTTCTGGTTATTAAGTTGTCGCGTTTGTGAAAAAGATATCATGCATCTGGTCATTTAAATGTCGCAGACATCAATTAAAAAGTCACTTTCAGAAAGTCATTTTATGTCTGGTGTGAAGGGAGTACTCTGCCTTATCGATTTAATTTCTCGCTGTTGTCATTTGAAATGTCTCCTTTGATAAATTAGATATCACTTTTATAGCATTAGTTTGTCACGTCTGGTAAAGATTTCACGCGTAGATAAGATTTGATATCGCACCTGGTTATTTTAATCTCGCTTGAGCCCCGCAAGGTGACGCTCATAGTTAAAGTAATCACGTCTTTGTCAAATTAGATCTCACGTACAGTCTAGACAATGTCGCCTGGCTACACTTTGATATTTTATCAAAATAATGACTGTTGTCGCGTCTGGTAAAGATTTCACACGTAGATAAGATTTGATATCACACCTGGTTATTTTAATCTCGCTTGAGCCCCTCAAGGTGACACTCACGGTTAAAGTAATCACATCTTTGTTAAATTAGATCTCGCGTATAGTCTGGACAATGTCACGTGGCTGTACTTTTATATTTTATCAAAAGTGTTAAAATAATGATTGTATTCTAACTTCACGTCCATTTTTTTTTCTATCTCAGGAGTATGGTCTGTCATAAGAAAGTTCAAAAACTAGAGAGAAGGCATAATATAGAGGAGAAATTGATCGCTAAGAGGATAAGAAGGGAAAATCGGGTACACATCACCTTTGTTCTCAACAATGACTTAGAAAGGGATGTAGAGTTATATGCTAAATACATTGTTGTTGTAGATGCTTACAAACATAAATACGTATCATTAAATTGGGAGTTTAGTCCCTAAGTTTGTAAAAATTTTGCAAATTTTGAAGAAAAAGAAGGCATAAAAAGCATAATCAAAATTGTAGCATTCTAAGCATTGATTTTGGTTTCTCCTCACTTTGTTTGTTTATGCCGACTAATTTTCTGGTGGAGGGAATGTTTCATTAAGGTAAGGGAAGGATTTGGAGAGAAAATGAGAAAATCTCCTACTTAAAAATGCGGCTAGCCTTTGCTAGCATTGTTTGAGGTATTTCTCTCATCAAGCTTGCAAACTTCCCTTAAATTGTGGCATTTTCAAAGTTCAAAACATAGTTTAATCATAAAAGGAAAAGAACAAACATTTCAATTCTAAGAACCCCTTTGTCACGGGGTTGAAAAAGAACCAAATTGATTGTGAGTGTTTGGGATAAGGGAAAAGCAATAGGGCTATGCTTTTCACTCTTTGAGTGAATCAAATTCCCAAACTTGCTCTACCAAATCCACTTTTCATGCTTTCAAATGAACATGTTTAAAAATTAGTGGGCTTGCCTCTCGAGATTGCCTTAAAAGGGCCGGTGAGAGGGACAACCCAAAGTGGGATACACTTGCTTTTGTCATGAGAATTTGACCCACTATAAAATGAAACGCGTGTATCCTTAATGGGGTGCACGACAAAAGGATTTTATCTCTTTCAAACTTCCTCTAGTAGTCTTAACGGATTGCGCAAAATCGTGCTTCGGTGCGTGTGGGAAGCCCCTTAACATACTTGGGGGATGAATGGCTAAGATCCATTTTGAACAGAAAACTTACTACATAATGGTAAAATAGAAAAACTACCTATTAGAGCCATGTTTATGAACCAATTATGTGCTAGGTAGATTGCGTGGAAGCTATTCTTGTGTTTCAACCTATGAAAATGTTCAAAAATACACACATTAGAGCATTCTAGGGATATGGTACCAAATTGATGTGTGTGTTGAGATTGTTTTTATATTTTCAAACAAGATATTCCAAAGTTATTGATCAAAAACATCATTAAGATTCTACACCATTTAAAATTGATCAAAAACCTTTACCTTGTTCCAAAAACTAGATTATCAAAAGAAGAAGTCAACATACCCTTAAAGTTTGTTCATGCCTGTTCTTACAAGATCACACTCTATAAAGAAAACATTACAAACAGACGGGACCTACAAATGAGAAGAGCTCCCATTTCCAAAGGACACTTTCATTACTTCACGAGTGATTGAAAAACCCGCTAAGGCAAAGGACACTAACAAGATGTTTAGCGGCACCCTAGGAAATACCGATCCTAACAACCAAGGAAACAACATGAATGGGGTTATGGGTCCTAACAACAATCAAGAAAATTCTAATAATGGAGGAAGAGATCCTAATTCCCAAGAAGCAAATTCACAAGGCAATAACTTACCTCCTCTTCATAATAAAAACCTACCCCCAACTGCAGAAGAAGCCACAGATGAAAAGGCATTAGAGGCAAGACAATGTCCTTATTTCATAGAACTAATGAAAAAGACCATGCGTATGGATAAAGAAAAATACTTCATGGACTTGATACAAATGGGAGTAAAGCTACCTAAAGATTTTGACATAGAACAACTAAAGCCCAAGGAAGTAGAAGACCCTATGGAAGCAATAAGGGAACAATTCAAGGCATTACAAATGGAAATCGATAGTTTGAAACAAAACGGGGCTCCTAAGCCTTTCTCTATTGAAACATTATGTCCTTTTCCATTCGATAAAAGTTTGGTCATGGTGCCTTTTCCCATTAATGTAACATTTCCTAAGTACGATAGGTATGAAGGAACATCTGACCCACATGATCATCTTCGGGGGTTTTGTGCATTGAGTCTTGAATTCATGCATGATACAACCTATTTAATGAGACTATTCCCAAGAAGCTTGGGAGGAATGGCCATGGATTGGTTTTCAAAACTACCATCCAGCATCAAAACCTTTGAAGAATTAGCTTCTAAATTCGTGACTCATTACTCCTATAAAATCAAACATGAGGTCATAATGATAACGTTATGTAACACGAAGCAACAAGATGGAGAAGCCTTCCTCACATTCTTGCAAAGATGGAGGACTACATTTGCTAGATATCCAAGAAGTGTACAGGAAAAAGAGAAAATGGATATCTTTATTAACAGTTTAAGCAGCGAATTAAATTATAGACTAAGGATGCAATGTCCTAAAACCTTCCAAGATTTGATTGATAACGGAGTTACAACGGAAGAAGTGTTGATTAAGAGTGGAAAGCTGAAATTGTACAAGGAAAATAAGAACAACTCTAACTCCAACAACAACAATACCAATGATAACAACAATCAAAATAAAGGTTGGTACAATAACAATAGCCGTTATGCTGCAAAAAATAACAACAAAGGCATTGTTAATGATGGTGTGGTGGAATCTAGCAACTTGAAGGTGATTCCATTTTCCCTTACAAAGACACCTAATCAAGTGAACAATAATAATCAAGCATATAATGCACCTTCCAACAATAACAACAATGCCAACAAGAATAATCAAGGAAACAAGGATCGAAACAACAAGTATGATAAGTATTTGAAGCCCACTCCTTCAAGACACTTTACACCCTTGGGAGAATCACTTGAAACTGCATTAAAGGCTCTCATGGCTAACAATGTTATTACATTACCTACTATTAAGCCTTATGAACCAGACAAGAGGTCGGGCTGGTGGGATGCTAAGAATCATTGTGAATATCATAGAATTCGGGAACACACTACAAATGAATGTCTACAATTAAAGAATGTGGTGCAAGACTTGATAGATAATAACATAATCACTGTTGATGGACCCCAAAATAATGAAGATCATACGGCCTTCAAACAACCTTTTTACAAACATGATAAAGGTGAGTCATCAAATGGCAAGAAATGAAGTGCCAATAATCTCAACTTTGCACCATCATATGAGCATATTGTTAATGCTATAATAATTAATGAACAATCTCAAAAGGAAGCAACAAATGTCATTACAAGAGGGCAGAATTCTAGAATGACTTTACAAGGGATAGTCCCTCAAAACACCAATATCCCACAATCCAACATTGTGGTCAAACAACCTCCTACAGCAGCAAGGCCTTATAGTTTGGTGGATCAATTGCAATGTACTCCAGCACAAATCTCAATCTTAGAGTTATTGAAGTTGTCACTGAATCATAAAGAAATTTTAGAAAAAGCTTTAGAAGAGACACATGTTTCTACTACCTTAGGGGAAGAAAAGTTTCAAAATATGGTAGGACATCTCGTGGCTCCTCATTGTCTTTCATTTTCTGATCAAGATGACATGTCTATAACTCATCCTCAAAATTTGCCATTACATATAGAGGTTTTGATCGAAAGGCATAGAGTCAAAAGAGCCCTTATTGATGGAGGGGCTGGTCTTAACATCTACACATTAAGTCTTGTAAAATCCTTAGGTTTATCTGAGTCTTGCATTGACCCTACAAAGAAAATCACCATAAAAGCTTACGATGAAGTTGAAAGAGCTTCTAAAGGCATGATTGTATTGCCCATCCAAGTGGGACCGGTCAAGAAGGAAATCAAGTGTCAAGTGTTGGACATGAAATTAACTTATAACATCTTATTGGGAAGACCATGGATTCATGAGATGCAAGTCGTCCCATCCACATACCACCAATGCATCAAGTTTCCATACATGGGTGAAGAAATCATGGTTGGAGGAGACTCAAATCCATTCCAATATTGTAATGCACTCAAACCCTTGCATGAATTATAAATTCCACATAATCATGAAGGAATTATTCCAAGAATCACCAATGAAGATATACAAAATCCTCTTCAAGCTAGCTCAACTACATCAACTAAGGGCAAGGAAAAAGTGAGCTACGAGGGTCCAAATGTAATGGAAAGTCCATATTTAGCACCTAAATTGGAGACAATGATCTACAAACCTACGAAAGAGGAAAAGGAACAAGCTAAAGAAGATCACTACCAACACATGAGTGAGATAATGAACAAATTTGACAAACAATGCAAGATTAGTTCAAAAGGAGTAGGAGAATATTCAGTTTCTCTATTTGACATGCCCATATCTCCCAAATCACATGGTAAACCATCAAAAGAGCATCTTCCACATAAGTATAATTCTTATTTTGTGAGGGAAGATAGAAAAGCAACATGGGATAAGGAAGAAGATGAAGTCCTTCAATGGATTTATCATGATGAAGATAATACCTCAGACACTCCCATGGAAAGAATTCAGCATGTCAATATACAAACCGAACAATATGGGAAAGGATTTGATATTATACAAAAGATGGGATACAAAGGAAGAGGACCCTTAGGCCAAAGAAATAGAGGATTATTAGAACCTATTGAACCTATTTGGAGGGCAAGTCATGAAAAATCTGGAGTAGGTTTCCAATACAAAGGAGAAAGTTCAAGTCCAATGCATGATTTTCATCCTCAAATAAATGCATTAGAATCCGAAGGAGAGAGTGATGACTCTCAGGATTATGAATGGGATACTTTATCAGAGGAGTCATGTCAAGATAAAGAAGTCATTGCTATACATACTTATGCAAAAATCCCAAAACAAGAAGCTCCAATTAATGAAGAACCTCCTATTCAAAGGCCTAATATAGAACAAGCATCTAATAGTGGAGCATGGATAGAAAAATTTTGGACACCTTTAGAGGAGGGAAATTCAAACATTAGTTTTAACCCACTTGTGGCTTTTCCCACATTGTTTCCCGTAGAGGTTGATGAGGATTCAAGCGAAGGGGACTTTGACCCTGCTTCCATGGATCATCTTGAGGAAGCGCACATCATAGATCTAAACGATAAAATGTATGAACCCTCAAATGAAGTCATGTCCATAAATCCTATTGATGATACCTTACCCAATAATTCCTTAATTTTGATGCACCCAGACCTCATTGATTGGGATCAAACCGAACCAAATGACTTACTTTACTTCCCAAATGACCAAGCAACAAACCAATACCTCAATGCGGTTGAACCCTCTTTCACCAACGAACTCAATGCGGACATAATGACAATAGCAAGGGTCAAATCTCTTAGTCAAAAAAAGAAAAAAATGAAAAAAAATAAAAAAATGAGAAGTTCTATTGGTGAAAACCCAACTGTGGCACCATTAGAACCAAAAACAATGAAAATAAAAGATGTTTCTTTTGGTGAAAACCCAACTGTGGCACCAAAGGAAGAGAGATTGGATACTTTGCTCGAACATGAGGAAGAAAGGTCATTTATTCTTATAGAACCAATAGAAAAAGTTAACATTGGTATAGAAGTAGATCCAAAGGTCATACACTTGGCTACATCACTTACATCTCTTGAAAGAGAGGACTTTATCAAATTCTTCCAAGAACAACAAGTGAATTTTGCATGGTCATATGCCGACATGCCTGGACTGGATCCTGATTTCATAATGCACCATTTAAATGTTAGACCCGGAGTTAAACCTGTGAAGCAAAAACTAAGGAAAATGCACCCACATGTGGCTCTCCTAGTCAAGGCAAAATTGGAAAAATTGTTAAAGGTGGGGTTCATAAGAACAATAGCATATGTTGATTGGATCTCTAACATTGTGTTGTTTACTAAGCATGATAAATCTATCTGTGTGTGTATGGATTTCAGAGATTTAAATCTTGCATGTCCCAAAGATGACTTCCCATTGCCAAGTATAGATACCATAGTGGATCTGACAGTAGGTCACACAATGTACTCATTAATGGATGGATTTAGTGGCTACAATCAAATAAAGATTGCTCCCGAAGACCAAGAAAAGATAGCATTTACTTGCCCTTGGGGTACTTTTTGTTGGAATGTCATGCCCTTCAGTCTTAAAAATGCTGGAGCTACATATCAAAGGGCCATGACAACTATTTTCCATGACATGATGCACACTTTCTTAGAAGATTATGTGGACAAAATTCTAGCAAAGTCCCACAACAAAGAAGAACATTTACAAATCCTAAGAAAAATATTCATTCGGTTAGAACAATTCAAAGTTAGATTAAACCCAAAGAAGTGTGCCTTTGGTGTCCAATCTAGCAAGCTATTAGGTTATATAGTGTCAGCAAAAGGAATTGAAGTTGATCCTGAAAAAGTACAAGCCATTCTAGAGATGGAGATTCCAAGAAACATCAGCCAAATGAGGTCACTACAAGGAAAGATTCAATCAATAAGGAGATTTATATCTCAATTAGCAGAAAAGTGTCACTCCTTCACCAGATTGCTACACAAGGACACTACATTTATGTGGGATGAAGAATGTGATAAGGCCTTTTCTATTTTTAAGACTTATTTGATAAACCCACCTATTCTTATGTCACCTATCAAGGGCAAAGAACTATTGTTATACATATCAGCAACAGAAAGGTCTCTAGGCATATTGTTGGCACAAGAAGATGAGCAAGGAAAAGAAAGGGCAATCTACTATCTTAGTAGAACCTTAATAAAATATGAACTAAATTATTCATTCATGGAAAGAGCATGTCTAGCAGTGGTCTTTGCATCAAAAAAACTAAGACATTATATGTTGATGCATAAGATCAAATTAATTGCCAAGATTGATCCTCTCAAATACTTGCTAAGTAAAACTACCTTAACAGGTAGAATAGCAAAATAAGTCATGATCCTAAGTGAATTCGACATTGAATATGTTGATAAAAGAGAAATTAAAGGACAAGTGATAGCAGATCACTTAGCAGATAACCCAATGGAGTCTACACAAACCATTCAAATTGAATTTCCAGATGCAGCAATTGTCAACATAGAAGCAAAGACATGGAAATTATATTTTGATGGATCTTATACACAAGGAGGTTCTGGAGCAGGTATATTATAGGTTACCCCTCAAGGGTACACCATTCCAAAGTCCTATAAACTCTTATTTCCGTGCACCAATAACATAGCTGAATATGAGGCATTAGTCATTGGCATCAAAATGGCTTTGGAATGGAATATTGCAGAATTACAAGTGTATGGGGATTCCCAACTCATAATCAACCAGGTTAATAATGAATACAATACCAAAGATATAAAATTGATGAAATATAAAACCTTGATTGATGGATGGAAGAAGTACTTTGCTTTGATCACATTTGAACAGATTCCAAGAGAAAAGAATAGAGCAGCAGATGCCATGGCTACCTTGGCTTCCTTATTACAAAAACTAGATCAAAATGAGAAGTATGAGTTCTTGGTGGAAGAGTTGGTAAAACCGGCATTCAACTTTCCTGACACCCAAATTGTTTCTCTTTTACATGGACATGACTCTCCTTGGTATGGACCCATCTATACTTACCTTAAAGACCAAGTACTCCCCGTAGACCAAACTCGTGCCCAAAAATGTAACTTCATACGCCAAGCCGCCCGTTACCTAATCCTTTCAGACACATTGTATCGTAAGAGTCTTGATGGGATGTTACTTAGATGTTTAGAGGAAGAAGAGTCTAAGTTAGCTTTACGCGAGGTCCACGAAGGCATTTGCGGGTCACACTCAAGCGGTCTTAATCTAGTTAAGAAAATCCTTCGTTTAGGGTACTTTTGGACAACATTAGAAAAGGATGCTTGTCAATTTGTGAAGACATGCAGCAAATGTCAATATCATGGTAACATGATACATGCACCGGCTCAAGAACTACACCCATTCATTACACCATGGCCTTTTTATCAATGGGGTTTTGACTTGATTGGAATCATACATCCTCCATCTTCAAACAGACACAAGTATATCATCACAGCAACAGAATACTTCACCAAATGGGTGGAAGCAGTTCCATTAACAACAGCAACTGGCAAACAAATTTCAATGTTCATATTGAACCACATAATTTGCCGCTATGGTATTCCACATGCCATTATCACGGATAATGGGAAACAATTTAAAAATCAGGATATTGATGAACTTTGCATGACATTCCACATTACACATCATTCGTCATCCATTTATTATCCACAAGGCAATGGCCAAGCTAAAGCAACAAACAAAAATATCCTCAAGATATTAAAAAGATCAGTTAACAAATCAGGAAGAGATTGGCACGTGCAAATAAATCCCGCACTATGGGCTTACAGAACTAGTATTAGAACACCTACAGGAGCCACCCCATTCTCTTTAGTCTATGGAACCAAAGCAGTTCTACCATTAGAAGTTGAAATCCCATCTCTACGGGTTTCATTAAGAGGATTGATCACTGATGAGGATTATAGGATTGCTAGACTGCAACAATTGGAATTGTTAGAGGAACAACAGACTCAAGCTTATGAGCATTTAAGAGTTTATCAAAATAGGATTTCATGGAATTACAACAAACACATCAAATCAAGAACTTTTCAAGTAGGAGACTTGGTATTAAGAGAAAATCCCAAAAATTAAGCTGAAAGGGAAAAGAAAGGAAAGTGGGAAGCTAATTGGATAGGCCCATTTGTGATAGTGTCATCCTTTGGAACTGGAACATGTAAGTTATCAGATTGTAATGGTGAAGAGTTACAAGAACCCATAAATAGCATTCATTTGAAGAGGTTCTACACCTAAAGCAGATGAAAGAGTATACAGAGTATCAGATGAGAGAGCATCATAATTATTGTACATAGTTGAAAAGGGATCTTGAAAATACAAAAACATTTGAAAATGGAAAATCCAAAAATATTGGAAAGGAAGAAAGATAAAAAATAGTGGAAAATTGAGCATGAAGAAAGCAAAAACATTTGAAAAACTATCTCTTGGTGAAAACCTAGCAATAGGCACCAAGGTGATAAGGAAAAATACAAAAAAAATGAAAAAGAAAAAAGTGCCTTGGTGAAAACCTAGCAATAGGCGCCTCGGTAGCAAAAAAAAAGAAAGAAAAAAGCACCCAAAGGTGAAAACTTGGCAACAAGCACTTTTGGTTTCCTTAAGTCATTTCTTTCCTAGTCACATGTGTACATAATGCATCTCATCATCCCATTTGTCCAAACCTTCATTACATCCGTCATTTGTACATAGTCATAATAACATTTTTAGCATCATCCTTTGTATTGCCCAAAGTTGTCAAAACTGATACATCAAACACTTGGGGGCAGCACAAAATAGATTAGAAAGTGGGTACCTCAAAAAGGATTCAAACGAGAAACATTCAGTCACAAGCAGAAAGGGATCAACATTTTCAGAAGAGAGATCAGATTTTTGTAAACCTTTGATTGATATCATTGTTTATTAACCAAGAAGTTGACTACCACAAAAAATCCTTGAGCCTAAATTGACTTATTATTCAGGATTAAAAATCAAACATCATTCCATGATCAAAACACTTGGAAATATTATTTGAGATCAGAAAACAATGCAAAACACCTAGATAGATTCTTTTGAAAAGTTGGTTAAAAATCTGTTTACTTACATTAATTCAATTTGTATCAAGTCTTTTTAGCTAATCAATGATGTTTCGACTAGATTGACAATGATGGAGACATGATATTTTTCTTGACTATGAAGTGAATGTTTGGAGGAAGATTCATTGCCTTATGAGAATTCATCTAAAGACATGGTCATCAAAGAACCCTCGAGGATTATCTTATAAAACAATGAGTTAACTTTTGTTTGTTTACGCAACCGGATACCTTGGATATTTAGATTCTTCATATCTAAATGCCAAAATCCACTTGCAACATAGAATCTGACAAAATCAGTATTCATACTCTCATGATTGTTTGTAATAAGTGATAGTCGTATCGACGAGAACGATGGGAAAGCAAAATGGAGGTTACCATATGAGCAATAAAAAGTGATATTCATATCATCATGTCAGTGGGCAGTGGTGATTGTATCGACTTTCTGGTCCCAAGTGCTCAATGATGAAAATATATCCTCAAGGCATTTCTTTGCTAAAAACTAGTGACACTTAGGTTCAAATGCATTCATAGAAAAGATAATTGCATTCATAGAAAGGTTAAAATGCATTCTCATGTTAGCATAATTGCACATGCATTTTTTTCCAAGGGCTTCATT
Source organism: Chamaecyparis obtusa (assembly GCA_027943335.1). Classification (NCBI taxonomy): domain Eukaryota; kingdom Viridiplantae; phylum Streptophyta; class Pinopsida; order Cupressales; family Cupressaceae; genus Chamaecyparis; species Chamaecyparis obtusa. The sequence goes on along the minus strand of BSBK01010625.1, from coordinate 1,202,760 downwards.
TCACATCAAAAAGGGGGGTACATAACATCATCAACAAGGTCAAATCAGCAAGGACAACATCAACTCAATATTATCTTTCTACAATAAAAACATGAGATTATACTTTTTACATTCATTCCATACGATTAATCATTACATAGATATACCATTGAGGAAAAGAAGGAAATAACCATTTACATGTGCATACATCTAGACAGAGATACAGATTGCATACATGAGAAAATAAAAAAAAATAAAAAAAAATTGCACCTATACATGAAGAAAGAAATGCATCCATCTATCTATATCATACATAAGATACATTGCATCCATAGACACATCCATTCAAAACAAATGCATTAGATAAACACATATAGCAGCATCTAAAGGTAATCTCATATATCATCAAGTAAAAATAGGAAAACTCATAAATGTCCTCATATCACACGTCTACTCAAAACTCAATGCATCCAGTATAACAATGATATCATAAATCAATTCTATAATCGCCCATCAACAGGGGCATCAATGTCAAACAAGTATCAAAGTACAACTAGAAGGGTAACACCAAGGTCACAAGAATATGGTACCACATCAAGTATCTCAACATCAATACACAATTGATCAACAAGAATACTCATAGCTCAACTCTCGTCACCACTGGGAGGAGGTCTTGAAGGAGGCTATGGAGGAGGCTGTGATGGAGGCTGTTGAGGTAGCTGAAGAGGCGTCTGACCAACCATAGCAACAAGGAGAGGAACCAATGGAGCTAGACTTGACACTAACTACTGAATCATCGAAGACATCTGTGATACCTCTGTCCATAACACTCCCACATCTGCTTGCAGCTGGATAGTACTAGAACTCTCACCAACCTCGTAGGTACTTTGAGGATCACCTGTATCTATAGGAGCCTTCCCCCGATCATGGGAAGAAGCTGTTGGCATCTACTATGCACCTGTATCCTGACCATCCATGGTAGCCTGCGGTAATCCCGCTCTCATATCCTGTCCTGATGCTGAATCTTGCCTAGCAGCCCTCACATGGTCCTAACGATCTTCCCTCTGTCTCTATACTACTGTAGGAGGAGAAAGAGGAGGAGGTGGTGCCTGTATATGTATATCTCTCGCTCATCCTCTGAGTCTCACCACCACCCTACCTCATGGTCTACCTCTGCGTCTCCTCCCACCATCGACACCATCATCATCATCATCTCTCCTAGGCACTGGCTCTGTAGGGTCTGTAAATCAAGGCATAGGATGCTCCATCAACCAATCTAGATACTCCTGAGTAACCCCGACATCTCTAATATGTAATCTCATATCCTAGTCCATAAAACCAAGCTGCGATATCTGCTCAATAGCATCATCATATGAAGGCATGTGTCCCCAAGTAGCCCTCTCTGCACTAGAATGAGCATAAAGTGCAGATCCCTGAGGCATAGGCTGAATCCACCCAAACTACTGTGGCACCCTACCTACCAAAAATCTCTCAAGGACAGAATCGATCCTGTCGATCATCCATCGAGGAGTAAACATGTACGGTAACTCCAAGCCATCCTCTCTCCAATCCTCAACATCGACATATGGTCTCCAATAGACCTCATCCATATCATCAATCTATCGTCGCCAATACTCCAAATGTCCCAAGTGATGCTGTGTCACCATCCCAATGTAATGCCATGCAAAAGGATACCCTAAAGGTCGGTCTCGCTCTGATATCAGATGACTAATTGGTAAATGCTCCCATATCCAAAGCTGCAAAATGTGAATCCCAGCAGATAAAGTAGCTGATCTCCTATAAACTACCTCATGCAGATCATGGTATAGCTGTGCAAGCACACAAGATCCCCAATCAAGCATTGAGGCTGATGAAGCAAGTCCTCGATAATCCTGCCCCAACCCACTGAAAACCTGCGACCCTGACGATCAAGTAGTAACACGCCACCAATAATAGCACCTAACATCATTGGTAGAATAGGAAATGAAGCAAACTGAGCCCATATGATGCAATCATCACCAATAGTATGATCTCTGAATAATCAATGACAATAGGTCCCATCATACACTACATCATAATATACTATCTCCCCATGTGTCAGGATCCGCAGCAACCTATACACATCCTCAAGAGTGATGGTCATCTCTCCCTATGGTAGCCAGAAGGTGTTTGTCTCAGAGTGCCAACGCTCTGCGACAGCGGTAATCAAACCTCAGGTCATCTGGAACTAAGGAAGCTCTAATACGCACAACAAACCACAACACCTAATTAATCACCTCTCAGCATTAGTCAACTGATCTCTAAGCTCCATCACCCAATGTGGCACGGTCTGGAGGTATAGAACAGGGACATCCTCCTGTTTAATCAAAACAATGGAATCACAAGAGTAATTGATGCAGGAGCATCCTGGGTGTAAGAGCAATCTTGTATCACCCAAAAATATTTATGTTTTTATATTCAATAAGGGTTATTTTGTGCAGAGCTGCTATTTATGGAAAGTTACTATTTTTGGTAATTTTCGTATGTGCTCAGAATGATCTGATTTCTTTCTTGGAGGTTCATTTTGGTCATATAAGTCTGCCAGTAAAGTTTCATTACCAGATCAAGTGTATATTGGAAGATATTGAAGATTTTCGATATTGGCAGCAGGGTATAGAAACTTTGAACTCAGTTTTGAAGGCTTTAGAGGCCCCGGATGAGGTCAAAAATTTGGGTGACGAGCGCTTGCGCCAGTCAAGCCTGTAGAGCGCTTCGTGGCGTTTCTGAAATGGGGTTATAATAGCCGATCGGGTCAACTGGTGATGACTTATGGTCTTCGGAAGTTGGGCCACCTGAAATGGCGAAAAATAATTTTCTTCAAAATTTCTGTTCGGGTTTCAAAGGTTATCTTGAGCCGACTATGATGTAATGAAATGTAAAATAAATTAATTCTAAGTTTGGTCGGCCTTATTGGCTAAAATTCTGGAACCTTCCCAGGCGGTGAAAAATTGCCTATATAAGGAAGGCTGTATTATTGTCTTAGGCAGTTCAGAATAGTTCTGGGTAGTAGATCTGGGTAATAGTTCGAGGCTTTATCCTACAAAATATTGTAAGGGAATGCCCATGTGGCTTTGCATATTGTAATTCTGAAAGTTTGTAATTCCACATTTGTGGAGATAATTAGAAGCCAATTTTCTGTTCTTGCATATTGTTGTTGTTTCTCTATTTCTGTTGTGTGTTTATGGTATTAAGGGGAGCACCCTTCATCAAGTGGTATCAGAGCAAGTTTTCTTGAGTGTGTAAACAGATCGCCGACTGTGAGGCAGTTTGCACCAGGACCGTGGCTAGGGTTTCAGCGCGCATCGCGAAAATGCCTCCAAGAAGGGAACGTGGCGGAAGAGCTGGTGTTGTAACACCTGAGGTTAGAGAGCTGCAGAGACAAGTGCGAGCATTGCAAGAAGAGATTCGTAGAGGAATAAATCTTAATGTCAGAGATGAAAGCGAGGATGAAGCCGAAGAAGAATATCAAGAAGGAGAAGTTGAAATTGTGAACCAGGAGGAAGAAAGACTTTTTCGGGCCATTTCTAAGATTGGAAAAAGACCTAAGATTGAGGTTCCTACATTTTCTGGAAATCTTAACCCAGAAGAATTGATCGACTGGATCAATGAATGTGAGGAATATTTTGAGTATGAAGATGTTGAGGATCCTGATAGGGTTAAATTTGCGAAAGCCAGACTGAAAGGTCATGCGAAGATATGGTGGCAAGAGATTCAGTTGGAGCGAAATAGAAGGGGAAAGGAGAAAATCACGAGATGGAATCGGATGGTGGATAAATTGAAGCGACAGTTCATTCCTGTTGATTATGAGCTTGATCTACTAAAGAAAATGCAAAGTTTGAAGCAAGCAGGAAGATCTGTTCAGGAGTATACAGAAGAGTTCTATCGACTCCTCATCAGAACAGGCCATGCAGAAGCTGATAAGGAGAAAGTTGCCCGATACCTTAATGGGTTAAGGCCAAGCATTCAGGAGAAGTTGAATCTGGTTCGAATGAGCAGTATTGAGGAGGCATACCAATTTGCCCTAAAAGTAGAGGAAAAGCTGAACAAGAAGTTCGAGAGCAGACAAAACGGAAGAGGTCGAGGTGGACGATCTGGTGGACGGTCATATGGTGGCCGAAATGAAGATCTGAAAAAGAAGGATGAGGCCAGTAGCAGTCAGAATCAGCGTGGAAATAATTCCAATCGCTTCTAGGATCAGAATAATAGAGACCAGAGAGGAAGAGGAAGAGGACAAGGATCTGGAAGAGGAGGCTTCCGTGGAACATGTTTTCACTGTGGAGAAGAAGGTCATAGGGCATTTGAATGTCCTCAGCGCCAAGGCAGAACAGACAGGAGAAATGAAGGCCAGGCCAGAGTTGCACATGTAGATGAAGATGCCAGATCATCAAATTCTGAAGATGCTGAAAGAGAAGAAACGTTGATTAACAGAAGAGTCCTGTTGAGTGGTGAGAATGAACCTGAGCAAAGAAGGAGCCTGTTTCGCACCAGGTGCAAGTGTGAAGGTAAATGTTGTGATGTGATTATTGATAGTGGAAGCACTGACAATTTAGTGTCAGAAAAGATGGTGACAAAGTTGAAGCTCAAGAGACAGAAACACCCACATCCATATCGGATTGCCTGGGTACAGGATGACCATAAGGTCATGGTCAATGAACAATGCCTAGTGAAGTTCAAGATCGGTGGGTACCAAGATGAGGTACTATGTGATATCATCTCTATGGATGCATGTCAAATGTTATTGGGTAGACCGTGGCAGTTTGACAGATGTGCTGTACACGATGGTCGTGCGAATACCTATTCCCTGACAAAGGATGGAGTGCGACATAAGCTAAAGCCATTAAAGGAGACCGAAGAAAAGGTATGTGGTAATGCAAGAATAACATTTGTTGTTGGAAGGAAATTCCTAGATGGTATGAGGCATGAGCATGTATGTTTTTCTTTAATTCCAAAAGCTGGTAAAGAGGAAGTAGAAGATGTTCCTATAGAAGTTGCAGATTTGTTGAATGAGTTTCAGGATATTGTATCCGATAACATGCCTGATGGATTACCACCAGTCCAAAAGATCAGTCATCAGATGGACTTGATCCCAGGAGCGAGTTTGCCGAATAAGGCAGCACACAGAATGACACCTGCAGAAAGTGAGAAGTTGAACAGACAAGTACATGAACTGTTACAGAAAGGATTGATCCATGAGAGTCTGAGTCCCTGTGCTGTACCAGCGGTATTAGCACCAAAGAAAAATGGAGAATGGAGGATGTGTACAAATTCTAGGGCAATAAACAAGATCACAATCAAGTACAGGTTTCCATTACCATGAATGGATGATATTATGGACTGTTTGAGCGGAGCTGTGTATTTCTCAAAGATAGATCTGAAGAGTGGATATCATCAGATTCGGATCAGAGAAGGAGATGAATGGAAGACTGCCTTCAAAATAAAGGAAGGACTATATGAGTGGTTAGTCATGCCTTTTGGGCTAACCAATGCACCGAGCACTTTCATGCGGCTCATGAACGAGGTTCTAAAAGAATTTCTGGGTAAGTTTGTCATTGTTTACCTAGATGATATTTTGATTTTTTAGCAAGACATTGGAGGAACATATGATGCATATTCGTATGGTATTTGAGAAGTTGAGAGAAGAGAAATTGTTGATTAATTTGAAGAAGTGCAGTTTTGTGAAGAAAGAGTTAGTGTATTTGGGATTTGTAGTTTCAGCAGAAGGTCTAAAAATGGACCCAGAGAAGGTACAAGCTATCCTTGAATGGCCTACTCCAAGGAGTGCTATTGAGGTAAGATCTTTTCATGGTTTGGCTAGCTTTTACAGAAAGTTTATCAGAAATTTTAGCAGTATTTGTGGACCCTTGACTGAAACAATGAGAGGGGATAGAAAAGAGTTTAAGTGGATTAATGGGGCAGAAAAGAGTTTTCAATTATTGAAACAAAAAGTTACAGAACAACCTGTTTTAGCACTTCTAGATTTTAATAAGGTGTTTCAAGTAGATTGTGATGCTAGTGGTACTGCAATAGGAGCTGTTATGAGCCAAGAAGGTAAACCTATTGCTTATTTCAGTGAGAAGTTAAATGATGCCAAGAGGAAGTATTCTGTTTATGATCAGGAATTTTATGCTATAGTTCAGGCATTAAAGAAGTGGAGACATTATCTACTTCCTAAGGAGTTTATTTTGTATACTGATCATCAAGCTTTGCAATATTTGAATAGTCAAGGAAAGTTGAATCAGAAGCATTTGAAATGGGTTGAGTTTTTGCAGAGTTATACATTTGTTTTGAAACACAGGAGTGGAAAGTCTAATAGGGTTGCAGATGCTCTTAGCAGAAGGCAACTATTGCTGACAGAAATGCAGATTGAAGTGGTTGGGTTCAAGGAACTCAAGAATTTGTATCCAGAGGATCCTGATTTTGGTGAAGCTTGGAAAGCTTGTACAGAACCTGTTACTCTAGACAGGACGAAATGGTTGGATTTCATCATCCAGGATGATATGCTATTCAGAGGGAGTCACTTGTGCATTCCACGAAGTTCTATGAGGGAGAATCTCATCAAGGAGAAGCATAGCGGAGGATTGGCTGGACATTTTGGTCGTGATAAAACCCTTGGTTTGGTTAGTGAGAATTATTATTGGCCACAGTTGCAGCAAGATGTGAAGAAGTTTGTACAGAGTTGCCGAGTATGTCAGATGGCGAAAGGAGTGAAGCAGAATACAGGATTGTATCAGCCATTACCTGTACCAGAGAAGCCTTGGGAGGATATCAGCATGGAATTTGTTCGTGGTTTACTGAGAACACAGCGGGGACACGATTCAATTTTTGTGGTAGTTGACAGATTTTCAAAGATGGCACATTTTATTCCCTGCAAGAAGACTAATGATGCTGTTCATGTAGCAGAATTATTTTTCAGAGAAGTAGTGAGACTTCATGGTTTGCCAAAGACCATAGTTTCAGATCGGGACACTAAGTTTGTTGGATATTTCTGGCGTACGTTGTGGAAGAAGTTGAAGACAGATTTGAAGTTCAGTTCATCACATCATCCACAGACTGATGGACAGACAGAGGTGGTGAATAGGAGTTTGGGAAATTTGCTGAGATGTTTGGTTGGAGATAAGCCAACAGGATGGGATTTGATTTTACCACAGGCAGAATTTGCATACAATAATTCTGTCAACAGGAGCACTGGTAAATCACCATTCCAGATTGTATATGGAAGTAGTCCAAGAAATGCATCTGAATTGAGGAAAATAGATAAAGGAGAAATAAGTAGTGCTGAAGCTGAGGATTTTGCAGAACACTTGAAGAACATCCATGGGGAGGTGCGGAAGCATATTACCAAGATGAACGCACAGTATAAGGCTAAGGCAGATGAAAAAAGGAGGTATAAGGAATTTCAGGTTGGTGATGAAGTCATGGTTCATTTGCGGAAGGAGCGGTTTCCAGTTGGTACATATAACAAGCTGAAAATGAAGAAGTTTGGACCATGCAGGATATTGAAGAAACATGATTCAGGAAACGCATATGAGGTAGAATTGCCTACTGAGCTAAATATTTCACCAGTGTTTAACATTTCAGATCTGACAGAGTATCATGAGGGAGGTGTTGAAGATGAGATCACAGCAGCACAGTGGAATATTCCAGCAACTAGTTCAGACACTAAGGAGATTGAAGATATACTGGATAGTCGTGTTGGCAGAAGCACAAGGAACATGACATATGAAGAATATCTGGTCAAGTGGAAAGGACGACCTGTTGAAGATTCATCATGGCTAACAAAGGCGGAGGTTAACCGTCTTGGTTTTCCTCTACACACCTGAGTCGTGACAGGGTCCCTTCTCAAATTACCCCGGGTGTCTGATGCAGGAGCATCCTGGGTGTAAGAGCAATCTTGCATCACCCAAAAATATTTATGTTTTTATATTCAATAAGGGTTATTTTGTGCAGAGCTGCTATTTATGGAAAGTTACTATTTTTGGTAATTTTCGTATGTGCTCAGAATGATCTGATTTCTTTCTTAGAGGTTCATTTTGGTCATATAAGTCTTCCAGTAAAGTTTCATTGCCAGATCAAGTGTATATTGGAAGATATTGAAGATTTTCGATATTGGCAGCAGGGTATAGAAACTTTGAACTCAGTTTTGAAGGCTTTAGAGGCCCCTGATGAGGTCGAAAATTTGGGTGACGGGCGTTTGCGCTGGTCAAGCCTGTAGAGCGCTTCGTGGCGTTTCCGAAATGGGGTTATAATAGCCGATCGGGTCAACTGGTGATGACTTATGGTCTTCGAAAGTTGGGCCACCTGAAATGGCGAAAAATAATTTTCTTCAAAATTTCTGTTCGGGTTTCAAAGCTTATCTTGAGCCGACTATGATGTAATGAAATGTAAAATAAATTAATTCTAAGTTTGGTCGGCCTTATTGGCTAAAATTCTGAAACCTTCCCAGGCGGTGAAAAATTGCCTATATAAGGAAGACTGTATTATTGTCTTAGGCAGTTCAGAATAGTTCTGGGTAGTAGATCTGGGTAATAGTTCGAGGCTTTGTCCTACAGAATATTGTAAGGGAATGCCCATGTGGCTTTGCATATTGTAATTCTGAAAGTTTGTAATTCCACATTTGTGGAGATAATTAGAAGCCAATTTTCTGTTCTTGCATATTGTTGTTGTTTCTCTATTTCTGTTGTGTGTTTGTGGTATTAAGGGGAGCACCCTTCATCAAGTGGTATCAGAGCAGGTTTTCTTGAGTGTGTAAACAGATCGCCGACTGTGAGGCAGTTTGCACCAGGACCGTGGCTAGGGTTTCAGCGCGCATCGCGAAAATGCCTCCACGAAAGGAACGTGGCGGAAGAGCTGGTGTTGTAACACCTGAGGTTAGAGAGCTGCAGAGACAAGTGCGAGCATTGCAAGAAGAGATTCGCAGAGGAATGAAGCTTAATGTCAGAGATGAAAGCGAGGATGAAGCCGAAGAAGAATATCAAGAAGGAGAAGTTGAAATTGTGAACCAGGAGGAAGAAAGACTTTTCCGGGCCATTTCTAAGATTGGGAAAAGACCTAAGATTGAGGTTCTTACATTTTCTGAAAATCTTAACCTAGAAGAATTGATCGATTAGATCAACGAATGTGAGGAATATTTTGAGTATGAAGATGTTGAAGATCCTGATAGGGTCAAATTTGCGAAGCCCAGACTGAAAGGTCATGCGAAGATATGGTGGCAAGAGATTCAGTTGGAGCGAAATAGAAGGGGAAAGGAGAAAATCACGAGATGGGATCAGATGGTGGATAAATTGAAGCGACAGTTCATTCCTGTTGATTATGAGCTTGATCTACTAAAGAAAATGCAAAGTTTGAAGCAAGCAGGAAGATCTGTTCAGGAGTATACAGAAGAGTCCTATCGACTCCTCATCAGAACAAGCCATGCAGAAGCTGATAAGGAGAAAGTTGCCCGATACCTTAATGGGTTAAGGCCAAGCATTCAGGAGGAGTTGAATCTGGTTCGAATGAGCAGTATTGAGGAGGCATACCAATTTGCCCTAAAAGTAGAGGAAAAGCTGAACAAAAAGTTCGAGAGCAGACAAAACGGAAGAGGTCGCGGTGGACGATCTGGTGGACGGTCATATGGTGGCCGAAATGAAGATCTGAAAAAGAAGGATGAGGCCAGTAGCAATCAGAATCAGCGTGGAAATAATTCCAATCGCTTCTAGGATCAGAATAATAGAGACCAGAGAGGAAGAGGAAGAGGACAAGGATCTGGAAGAGGAGGCTTCCGTGGAACATGTTTTCACTGTGGAGAAGAAGGTCATAGGGCATTTGAATGTCCTCAGCACCAAGGCAGAACAGACAGGAGAAATGAAGGCCAGGCCAGAGTTGCACATGTAGATGAAGATGCCAGATCATCAAATTCTGAAGATGCTGAAAGAGGAGAAACGTTGATTAATAGAAGAGTCCTGTTGAGTGGTGAGAATGAACCTGAGCAAAGAAGGAGCCTGTTTCGCACCAGGTGCAAGTGTGAAGGTAAATGTTGTGATGTGATTATTGATAGTGGAAGCACTGACAATTTAGTGTCAGAAGAGATGGTGACAAAGTTGAAGCTCAAGAGACAGAAACACCCACATCCATATCAGATTGCCTGGGTACAGGATGACCACAAGGTCATGGTCAATGAACAATGCCTAGTGAAGTTCAAGATCGGTGGGTACCAAGATGAGGTACTATGTGATATCATCTTTATGGATGCATGTCATATGTTATTGGATAGACCGTGGTAGTTTGACAGATGTGCTGTACACGATGGTCGTGCGAATACCTATTCCCTGACAAAGGATGGAGTACGACATAAGCTAAAGCCATTAAAGGAGACCGAAGAAAAGGTATGTGGTAATGCAAGAATAACATTTATTGATGGAAGAAAATTCCTAGATGGTATGAGGCATGAGCATGTATGTTTTGCTTTAATTCCAAAAGCTGGTAAAGAGGAAGTAGAAGATGTTCCTGTAGAAGTTGCAGATTTGTTGAATGAGTTTCAGGATATTGTATCCGATAACATGCCTGATGGATTACCACCAGTCCAAAAGATCAGTCATCAGATGGACTTGATCCTAGGAGCGAGTTTGCCGAATAAGGCAGCACACAGAATGACACCTGCAGAAAGTGAGGAGTTGAACAGACAAGTACATGAACTGTTACAGAAAGGATTGATCCGTGAGAGTCTGAGTCCCTGTGCTGTACCAGCGGTATTAGCACCAAAGAAGAATGGAGAATGGAGGATGTGTACAGATTCTAGGGCAATAAACAAGATCACAATCAAGTACAGGTTTCCATTGCCACGAATGGATTATATTATGGACTGTTTGAGTGGAGCTGTGTATTTCTCAAAGATAGATCTGAAGAGTGGATATCATCAGATTCGGATCAGAGAAGGAGATGAATGGAAGACTGCCTTCAAAACAAAGGAAGGACTATATGAGTGGTTAGTCATGCCTTTTGGGCTAACCAATGCACCCAGCACTTTCATGCGGCTCATGAACGAGGTTCTAAAAGAATTTCTGGGTAAGTTTGTCATTATTTACCTAGATGATATTTTGATTTTTTAGCAAGACATTGGAGGAACATATGATGCATATTCGTATGGTATTTGAGAAGTTGAGAGAAGAGAAATTGTTGATTAATTTGAAGAAGTGCAGTTTTGTGAAGAAAGAGTTAGTGTATTTGGAATTTTTAGTTTCAGCAGAAGGTCTAAAAATGGACCCAGAGAAGGTACATGCTATCCTTGAATGGCCTACTCCAAGGAGTACTACTGAGCTAAGATCTTTTCATGGTTTGGCTAGCTTTTACAGAAAGTTTATCAAAAATTTTAGCAGTATTTGTGGACCCTTGACTGAAACAATGAGAGGGGATAGAAAAGAGTTTAAGTGGACTAATGGGGCAGAAAAGAGTTTTCAATTATTGAAACAAAAAGTTACAGAACAACCTATTTTAGCACTTCCATATTTTAATAAGGTGTTTCAAGTAGATTGTGATGCTAGTGGTACTGCAATAGGAGCTGTTATGAGCCAAGAAGGTAAACCTATTGCTTATTTCAGTGAGAAGTTAAATGATGCCAAGAGGAAGTATTCTGTTTATGATCAGGAATTTTATGCTATAGTTCAGGCATTAAAGAAGTGGAGACATTATCTGCTTCCTAAGGAGTTTGTTTTGTATACTGATCATCAAGCTTTGCAATATTTGAATAGTCAAGGAAAGTTGAATCAGAGGCATTTGAAATGGGTTGAATTTTTGCAGAGTTATACATTTGTTTTGAAACACAGGAGTGGAAAGTCTAATAGGGTTGTAGATGCTCTTAGCAGAAGGCAACTATTGCTGATAGAAATGCAGATTGAAGTGGTTGGGTTCAAGGAACTCAAGAATTTGTATCCAGAGGATCCTGATTTTGGTGAAGCTTGGAAAGCTTGTACAGAACCTGTTACTCTAGACAGGACGAAATGGTTGGATTTCATCATCCAGGATGATATGCTATTCAAAGGGAGTCAGTTGTACATTCCACGATGTTCTATGAGGGAGAATCTCATCAAGGAGAAGCATAGCGGAGGATTGGCTGGACATTTTGGTCGTGATAAAACCCTTAGTTTGGTTAGTGAGAATTATTATTGGCCACAGTTGCAGCAAGATGTGAAGAAGTTTGTACAGAGTTGCCGAGTATGTCAGATGGCGAAAGGAGTGAAGCAGAATACAGGATTGTATCAGCCATTACCTGTACCAGAGAAGCGTTGGGAGGATATCGGCATGGACTTTGTTCTTGGTTTACCGAGAACACAGCGGGGACACGATTCAATTTTGGTGGTAGTTGACAGATTTTCAAAGATGGCACATTTTATTCCCTGCAAGAAGACTAATGATGCTGTTCATGTAGCAGAATTATTTTTCAGAGAAGTAGTGAGACTTCATGGTTTGCCAAAGACCATAGTTTCAGATCGGGACACTAAGTTTGTTGGATATTTCTGGCGTACGTTGTGGAAGAAGTTGAAGACAGATTTGAAGTTCAGTTCATCACATCATCCACAGACTGATGGACAGACAGAGGTGGTGAATAGGAGTTTGGGAAATTTGCTGAGATGTTTGGTTGGAGATAAGCCAACAGGATGGGATTTGATTTTACCACAGGCGGAATTTGCATACAATAATTCTGTCAACAGGAGCACTGGTAAATCACCATTCCAGATTGTATATGGAAGTAGTCCAAGAAATGCATCTGAATTGAAGAAAATAGATAAAGGAGAAATAAGTAGTGCTGAAGCTGAGGATTTTGCAGAACACTTGAAGAACATCCATGGGGAGGTGCGGAAGCATATTACCAAAATGAACGCACAGTATAAGGCTAAGGCAGATGAGAAAAGGAGGTATAAAGAATTTCAGGTTGGTGATGAAGTCATGGTTCATTTGCGGAAGGAGCGGTTTCCAGTTGGTACATATAACAGGATGAAAATGAAGAAGTTTGGACCATGCAGGATATTGAAGAAACATGATTCAGGAAACACATATGAGGTAGAATTGCCTACTGAGCTAAATATTTCACCAGTGTTTAACATTTCAGATCTGACAGAGTATCATGAGGGAGGTGTTGAAGATGAGATCATAGCAGCACAGTGGAGTATTCCAGCAACTAGTTCAGACACTAAGGAGATTGAAGATATACTGGATAGTCGTGTTGGCAGAAGCACAAGGAACAGGACATATGAAGAATATCTGGTCAAGTGGAAAGGATGACCTATTGAAGATTCATCATGGCTAACAAAGGCGGAGGTTAACCGTCTTGGTTTTCCTCTACACACCTGAGTCGTGACAGGGTCCCTTCTAAAATTACCCCGGGTGTCTGATGCAGGAGCATCCTGGGTGTAAGAGCAATCTTGCATCACCCAAAAATATTTATGTTTTTATATTCAATAAGGGTTATTTTGTGCAGAGCTGCTATTTATGGAAAGTTATTATTTTTGGTAATTTTCGTATGTGCTCAGAATGATCTGATTTCTTTCTTGGAGGTTCATTTTGGTCATATAAGTCTGCCAGTAAAGTTTCATTGCCAGATCAAGTGTATATTGGAAGATATTGAAGATTTTCGGTATTGGCAGCAGGGTATAGAAACTTTGAACTCAGTTTTGAAAGCTTTAGAGGCCCTGGATGAGGTCGAAAATTTGAGTGACGAGCGCTTGCACCGGTCAAGCCTGTAGAGCGCTTAGTGGTGTTTCCGAAATGAGGTTATAATAGCCGATCGAGTCAACTGGTGATGACTTATGGTCTTCGGAAGTTGGGCCACCTGAAATGACGAAAAATAATTTTCTTCAAAATTTCTGTTCGGGTTTCAAAGGTTATCTTGAGCCGACTATGATGTAATGAAATGTAAAATAAATTAATTCTAAGTTTGGTCGGCCTTATTGGCTAAAATTCTGGAACCTTCCCAGGCGGTGAAAAATTGCCTATATAAGGAAGGCTGTATTATTGTCTTAGGCAGTTCAGAATAGTTCTGGGTAGTAGATCTGGGTAATAGTTCGAGGCTTTGTCCTACAGAATATTGTAAGGGAATGCCCATGTGGCTTTGCATATTGTAATTCTGAAAGTTTGTAATTCCACATTTGTGGAGATAATTAGAAGCCAATTTTCTGTTCTTGCATATTGTTGTTGTTTCTCTATTTCTGTTGTGTGTTTGTGGTATTAAGGGGAGCACCCTTCATCAAGTGGTATCAGAGCAGGTTTTCTTGAGTGTGTAAACAAATTGCCGACTGTGAGGCAGTTTGCACCAGGACCGTGGCTAGGGTTTCAGCGCGCATCGCAAAAATACCTCCACGAAAGGAACGTGGCGGAAGAGCTGGTGTTGTAACACCTGAGGTTAGAGAGCTGCAGAGACAAGTGCGAGCATTGCAAGAAGAGATTCGCAGAGGAATGAATCTTAATGTCAGAGATGAAAGCGAGGATGAAGCCGAAGAAGAATATCATGAAGGAGAAGTTGAAATTGTGAACCAGGAGGAAGAAAGACTTTTCCGGGCCATTTCTAAGATTGGAAAAAGACCTAAGATTGAGGTTCCTACATTTTCTGGAAATCTTAACCCAGAAGAATTGATCAACTGGATCAACGAATGTGAGGAATATTTTGAGTATGAAGATGTTGAGGATCCTGATAAGGTCAAATTTGCGAAGGCCAGACTGAAAGGTCATGCGAAGATATGGTGGCAAGAGATTTAGTTGGAGCGAAATAGAAGGGGAAAGGAGAAAATCACGAGATGGGATCGGATGGTGGATAAATTGAAGCGACAGTTCATTCCTGTTGATTATGAGCTTGATCTACTAAAAAAAATACAAAGTTTGAAGCAAGCAGGAAGATCTGTTCAGGAGTATACAGAGGAGTTCTATCGACTCCTCATCAGAACAGGCCATGGAGAAGCTGATAAGGAGAAAGTTGCCCGATAACTTAATGCGTTAAGGCCAAGCATTCAGGAGGAGTTGAATCTGGTTCGAATGAGCAGTATTGAGGAGGCATACCAATTTGCCCTAAAAGTAGAGGAAAAGCTGAACAAGAAGTTCGAGAGCAGACAAAACGGAAGAGGTCGCGGTGGACGATCTGGTGGACGGTCATATGGTGGCCGAAATGAAGATCTGAAAAAGAAGGATGAGGCCAGTAGCAGTCAGAATTAGCATGGAAATAATTCCAATCGCTTCTAGGATCAGAATAATAGAGACCAGAGAGGAAGAGGAAGAGGACAAGGATCTGGAAGAGGAGGCTTCCGTGGAACATGTTTTCACTGTGGAGAAGAAGGTCATAGGGCATTTGAATGTCCACAGCGCCAAGGCAGAACAGACAGGAGAAATGAAGGCCAGACCAGAGTTGCACATGTAGATGAAGATGCCAGATCATCAAATTCTGAAGATGCTGAAAGAGGAGAAACGTTGATTAACAGAAGAGTCCTGTTGAGTGGTGAGAATGAACCTGAGCAAAGAAGGAGCCTGTTTCGCACCAGGTGCAAGTGTGAAGGTAAATGTTGTGATGTGATTATTGATAGTGGAAGCACTGACAATTTAGTGTCAGAAGAGATGGTGACAAAGTTGAAGCTCAAGAGACAGAAACACCCACATCCATATCGGATTGCCTGGGTACAGGATGACCACAAGGTCATGGTCAATGAACAATGCCTAGTGAAGTTCAAGATCGGTGGGTACCAAGATGAGGTACTATGTGATATCATCTCTATGGATGCATGCCATATGTTATTGGGTAGACCGTGGCAGTTTGACAGATGTGCTGTACATGATGGTCGTGCGAATACCTATTCCCTGACAAAGGATGGAGTGCGACATAAGCTAAAGCCATTAAAGGAGACCGAAGAAAAGGTATGTGGTAATGCAAGAATAACATTTGTTGATGGAAGGAAATTCTTAGATGGTATGAGGCATCAGCATGTATGTTTTGCTTTAATTCCAAAAGCTGGTAAAGAGGAAGTAGAAGATGTTCTTGTAGAAGTTGCAGATTTGTTGAATGAGTTTCAGGATATTGTATCCGATAACGTGCCTGATGGATTACCACCAGTCAGGAAGATCAGTCATCAGATGGACTTGATCCCAGGAGTGAGTTTTCCGAATAAGGCAGCACACAGAATGACACCTGCAGAAAGTGAGGAGTTGAACAGACAAGTACATGAACTGTTACAGAAAGGATTGATCCGTGAGAGTCTGAGTCCCTGTGCTGTACCAGCGGTATTAGCACCAAAGAATAATGGAGAATGAAGGATGTGTACAGATTCTAGGGCAATAAACAAGATCACAATCAAGTACAGGTTTTCATTGCCACGAATGGATGATATTATGGACTGTTTGAGTGGAGCTGTGTATTTCTCAAAGATAGATCTGAAGAGTGGATATCATCAGATTCGGATCATAGAAGGAGATGAATGGAAGACTGCCTTCAAAACAAAGGAAGGACTATATGAGTTGTTAGTCATGCCTTTTGGGCTAACCAATGCACCGAGCACTTTCATGCGGCTCATGAACGAGGTTCTAAAAGAATTTCTGGGTAAGTTTGTCATTGTTTACCTAGATGATATTTTGATTTTTTAGCAAGACATTGGAGGAACATATGATGCATATTTGTATGGTATTTGAGAAGTTGAGAGAAGAGAAATTGTTGATTAATTTGAAGAAGTGCAGTTTTGTGAAGAAAGAGTTAGTGTATTTGGGATTTGTAGTTTCAGCAGAAGGTCTAAAAATGGACCTAGAGAAGGTACAGACTATCCTTGAATGGCCTACTCCAAGGAGTGCTACTGAGGTAAGATCTTTTCATGGTTTGGCTAGCTTTTACAAAAATTTTATCAAAAATTTTAGCAGTATTTGTGGACCCTTGACTGAAACAATGAGAGGGGATAGAAAAGAGTTTAAGTAGACGAATGGGGCAGAAAAGAGTTTTCAATTATTGAAACAAAAAGTTACAGAACAACCTGTTTTAGCACTTCCAAATTTTAATAAGGTGTTTCAAGTAGATTGTGATGCTAGTGGTACTGCAATAGGAGCTGTTATGAGCCAAGAAGGTAAACCTATTGCTTATTTCAGTGAGAAGTTAAATGATGCCAAGAGGAAGTATTCTGTTTATGATCAAGAATTTTATGCTATAGTTCAGGCATTAAAGAAGTGGAGACATTATCTGCTTCCTAAGGAGTTTATTTTGTATACTGATCATCAAGCTTTGCAATATTTGAATAGTCAAGGAAAGTTGAATCAGAAGCATTTGAAATGGGTTGAGTTTTTGCAGAGTTATACATTTGTTTTGAAACACAGGAGTGGAAAGTCTAATAGGGTTGCAGATGCTCTTAGCAGAAGGCAACTATTGCTGATAGAAATGCAGATTGAAGTGGTTGGGTTCAAGGAACTCAAGAATTTGTATCCAGAGGATCCTGATTTTGGTGAAGATTGGAAAGCTTGTACAGAACCTGTTACTCTAGACAAGACGAAATGGTTGGATTTTATCATCCAGGATGATATGCTATTCAGAGGGAGTCAGTTGTGCATTCCATGAAGTTCTATGAGGGAGAATCTCATCAAGGAGAAGCATAGCGGAGGATTGGCTGGACATTTTGGTCATGATAAAACCCTTGGTTTGGTTAGTGAGAATTATTATTGGCCACAGTTGCAGCAAGATGTGAAGAAGTTTGTACAGAGTTGCCGAGTATGTCAGATGGCAAAAGGAGTGAAGCAGAATACAGGATTGTATCAGCCATTACCTGTACCAGAGAAGCCTTGGGAGGATATCAGCATGGACTTTGTTCTTGGTTTATCGAGAACACAGCGGGGACACGATTCAATTTTTGTGGTAGTTGACAGATTTTCAAAGATGGCACATTTTATTCCTTGCAAGAAGACTAATGATGCTGTTCATGTAGCAGAATTGTTTTTCAGAGAAGTAGTGAGACTTCATGGTTTGCCAAAGACCATAGTTTCAGATCGGGACACTAAGTTTGTTGGATATTTTTGGCGTACGTTGTGGAAGAAGTTGAAGACAGATTTGAAGTTCAGTTCATCACATCATCCACAGACTGATGGACAGACAGAGGTGGTGAATAGGAGTTTGGGAAATTTGCTGAGATGTTTGGTTGGAGATAAGCCAACAGGATGGGATTTGATTTCACCACAGGCGGAATTTGCATACAATAATTCTGTCAACAGGAGCACTGGTAAATCACCATTCCAGATTGTATATGGAAGTAGTCCAAGAAATGCATCTGAATTGAGGAAAATAGATAAAGGAAAAATAAGTAGTGCTGAAGCTGAGGATTTTGCAGAACACTTGAAGAACATCCATGGGGAGGTGCGGAAGCATATTACCAAGATGAACGCACAGTATAAGGCTAAGGCAGATGAGAAAAAGAGGTATAAGGAATTTCAGGTTGGTGATGAAGTCATGGTTCATTTGCGGAAGGAGCGGTTTCCAGTTGGTACATATAACAAGCTGAAAATGAAGAAGTTTGGACCATGCAGGATATTGAAGAAACATGATTCAGGAAATGCATATGAGGTAGAATTGCCTACTGAGCTAAATATTTCACCAGTGTTTAACATTTCAGATCTGACAGAGTATCATAAGGGAGGTGTTGAAGATGAGATCACAGCAGCACAGTGGAGTATTCCAGCAACTAGTTCAGACACTAAGGAGATTGAAGATATACTGGATAGTCGTGTTGGCAGAAGCACAAAGAACAGGACATATGAAGAATATCTGGTCAAGTGGAAAGGACGACCTGTTGAAGATTCATCTTGGCTAACAAAGGCGGAGGTTAACTGTCTTGGTTTTCCTCTACACACCTGAGTCGTGACAGGGTCCCTTCTCAAATTACCCCGGGTGTCTGATGCAGGAGCATCCTGGGTGTAAGAGCAATCTTGCATCACCCAAAAATATTTATATTTTTATATTCAATAAGGGTTATTTTGTGCAGAGTTGCTATTTATGGAAAGTTACTATTTTTGGTAATTTTCGTATGTGCTCAAAATGATCTGATTTCTTTCTTGGAGGTTCATTTTGGTCATATAAGTCTGCCAGTAAAGTTTCATTGCCAGATCAAGTGTATATTGGAAGATATTGAAAATTTTTGGTATTGGCAGCAGGGTATAGAAACTTTGAACTCAGTTTTGAAGGCTTTAGAGGCCCCGGATGAGGTCGAAAATTTGGGTGATGGGTTGTGCACTAGTCAAGCCTGTAGAGCGCTTCGTGGCGTTTCCGAAATGGGGTTATAATAGCCGATCGGGTCAACTGGTGATGACTTATGGTCTTCGGAAGTTGGGCCACCTGAAATGGCGAAAAATAATTTTCTTCAAAATTTCTGTTCGGGTTTCAAAGGTTATCTTGAGCCGACTATGATGTAATGAAATGTAAAATAAATTAATTCTAAGTTTGGTCGGCCTTATTAGCTAAAATTCTGAAACCTTCCCAGGCGGTGAAAAATTGCCTATATAAGGAAGGCTGTATTATTGTCTTAGGCAGTTCAGAATAGTTTTGGGTAGTAGATCTGGGTAATAGTTCGAGGCTTTGTCCTACAGATTATTGTAAGGGAATGCCCATGTGGCTTTGCATATTGTAATTCTGAAAGTTTGTAATTCCACATTTGTGGAGATAATTAGAAGCCAATTTTCTGTTCTTGCATATTGTTGTTGTTTCTCTATTTCTGTTGTGTGTTTGTGGTATTAAGGGGAGCACCCTTCATCAGTAACCTAATGTCAAGAAATCAAACAATCAATCAAAGTCATCAATTTAAATATACCTATCAGACCTACCAATCCTAACTCTAAGCATTGAGAAAGGATGATCCTAGTTTTATGTCTCTAAGCATTTGAGAATAAAATGAATGGATGATTAGACCCATGACCTATCATTCATGATGAAGATTGATTTCCCTTATCCTTTGATATCATAGAGTTACCAATGTCCTAATTTGTTGTTGAAATCGAACAAGGGGAACACCCTCACTGAACATTCGATCAAAATTCATTGAAGTGATCAATATCAATCAGGTTGACGCAATCGAGCAATTAGACATTACAACAAAGTCTCAAGCAACGTAAAATTTTTTTTACTTACGCGACTTTTCATTCAAGCGTAATCTCTTTTACCAGGGGTGACATCTAATTCGTCATCCGTGTGATTTTACTCATGCGCATGACTTAATTTGACAGACGCGATATAAGATTTACCTAAGGTGACATTTTATTATCTTGAGATTTTCACGCGATAAACAATTAAAATGTTTGAACCCTATGCGATACCTAATTTTTTGCACGTGATAAAAGATTTTCTATAGGCATAAACAGAACAACGGAAGGCGATACTAAATTTTCAAGAAGCGACATTTTATTTTTTTAGGCGTAACTAAATTGCACGGAGGTGACATTTCTTTTCATAAACACAGAATTAAAATTTTAAAATGCATTAAATGAAGTCATAAATGCAGTTCTAGAAATAGGAGGAAAATTTGAATGACATATCGCAGGACCATAGTTCGCTCTCCGACCGAACCGGTGCGCTCTCTCAAACCGATGCTCGCGATGTGGGACCACCATCGTGTAAAAAGGGCTAAAATCAGAGCTAAAAATCTCAAAAGGGAAAGGTGAAAATGAATAGTAAAATGAGGGGTTTTACCCTATTTAAGGTCAAATTGGCCCTAATAAACACTTAAAAATGCACTTTGGACCTATTATATGACATCTTCATTAGCCGGGGCATAAATCAAACTTGCGCATTTCTTTAAAATGGTATCAGAAATCAAAACATATTCTAATCACTCAAAATCTTTCAAATCAAGGAATCAATATGTTTTATTTCTGAGGGGGCATCAGAGTATCAAATTGGCATCACATCAAAAACATTTATCAGTGGGGCATATCATATCAATTTATCATATCATATCAAGTTATCATATCATATCAATTTCATATCAGGAGGCAAATCAGTATCAGATCAGTTTACCATATCATATCAAACCTATCAACATATCAGAAATTAGTGAACCCAGGACCTATCATCAAACTAGGACCCATATCATATCAGAGGCATAAGAATCATATCAGCACCATCATCAAAGGCACATCATCATCATTAGGAAGTACATCAATCAGAACTATCAGAGGTATCAAGGAATCACAGAACCAGGACCTGAATCAGATCATCATACTAAGGGAATCTTTGAATCGGTGTTCTTCGCACATCGACTCAAAGAGGGGCATTTGTAGACATGGAAAATTGGCAAAAGGCTTAAATCAATCAAAAGGTGCATCAAAATCATCAAAATAGCATGAAAAATCAATAAATGGAACAAAGGCAATTCAAATCAAAGGAAAATTCAATTAAATGATTAAATAAAGCTTGAAAAGGGGAAAAACACTACGAAATTGATTAAATTCAATTAATGACATAGTTGTTGAAAGCAAAAATCAAAATAAACATCTTACCCTTCATGGCTAAATTTAATTACTTTAATTAATTAATAAATACTAATTTCCCTCAACAAAGCAAATTGGAGACAAAATGGACACAAATCACTCACTTTTGTTGAAATGGTCCAGCCTTTTGAAACCATTTAAATGATTGTCCCCCCATTTATGGACAAAGCAAAGCCAATTGACCTTACCCAAGCATAACCATGGTTATCTCACTCTACCCCCTACCCTTGGGAAAATCTTATATATTGAAGGCATTTAGAAGCATAATTCATCCACTCCATATCTTTGAATTGCAGCAAAGCTCTTGCAATTTGCATCCACATCACTCACTTATCATTTTTCATTGCTAATTAGCTTAAATTGCTTTGATCATAGTAGATTGTTCATCAAATAGAGCTAGAATTTGATAGAATAGATCTAAATTTGCATATCATATAGCTTAATTCTCATCTTTAGAGTGTCACTAGTGAGGATCATAGCTGAGAGCCTCATTTACCACTTTATTTTAGAGATCCATGAGATATTTAGATTAATTGTGCATTATTTAGATTAGTTTGCTTTGAATAGTGTAATTGTCTTTTAAATCTTGTTATTTCATGAAGGTGTAAATCACTCACACACACAGAAGGATTTGAATGCAAAGAATGAAAACTATATGAATGCAGATTTAATCTATATTTTTGTATTTTCTATGCAATAAGATGAAGGAAACTGATATGAATCTATTCTATATGAAAAACTGATGTGATATGCAATTAATCTAAGAATTGATATGCTAAATGATATGAATGCTAAAAAATAATGAAAATCTCACAATAGCTTTGATTCGCAAAGATAGATTCTTCGATCACCAATTTGCCAGCATGAGGGTGCAATTTCATGGATCCTTTTAGAAGAGTTGAAGCCTTGATTTTATAGAAATCTAGGGCTTGAGGATGCATTGAGAAAAGCCATAAATCACTCTTGATAAACTCAGGTTGATTTTTGAGTTATCAGGAAATCAGAAATAATTAACTCATAAAAAATCATGCAAAAGCAGTGCAAGAACAACTTTTTAACTCAAATCAGAAGTTTAGATCAGCTTTGAACTCAAAATAGAATGTTGAGTTTCCAAAAGTTAACAACTTGCATTGATTTTCTGATTTTGAGTTTAACTACTCTTTGAATGTGCACAATTAATTATGAATTAATTAAATAAATAAAGTGATTTATCCTCAACTTAACTAATTTTTTGAATTAAAACAATTGATTTTTGGGTTAATTAATTATTAAATCAAACTTTATTCAAAAACTATATTATTAAATATTGACAACTGACTTTAATTAATTAAATCAGAATTTAATCAATTAGTCATGAGATTTTTGATTTTATTGTCAAAATTAAATAATACAATTTAGGAATAATTTAATTAAATTCAATTAAATAATTAAGTGACAGTATTAAATCTAATTAATTAAATATTTAGAATATTCAATTAATCAAACTTTAGGATAAATAGGATTTATCGCCAAATAATAATTAAATTAAAGAATAATTATGATAAATAGGAATATTGCTAGGAATACTCCCCGATGCAGAATTTAGGATAATTAATTAGGATTCGATAATGTGCAGATGTGCCTTAGGTTAGGACTTTGATGTCGATTTCATTTGAATTGTAGATGTAGGAGGTTAATGAACCTATAGCCCATTTTTGGGGTATTACATTTTGCCCCTCTTTGAATCACTATGCTAAGTGTAGTGGTTCAAAGAATAGTATGTGTATGATATATGTATGAAACTGATTTGAAAGATTTGAAAGAGAGATATCGACCCAGGCCCAGAATGACCAGGAATCAAGATGATGCTAGCTATATCAACAATGAACTGGTGATTACAAAAAAGTACCAAAACACCTGATTCTGAACCTTATGATTGCAAAGAAGTGAGTGACTGATTCCAAACCTCAATGTCCTTGTATGAATCATATTGGTATCACATCCTGAACCCATCAGTTACGAAGAACCAAGGAAATAACACTAATGAACCAATAGTTATGAAAAGTTGATACAATTTACAAGATAGATTTAGGATAACAGAATGCAATCTGATATGCCCCAAGAGATGATAGATTTTCCCCAAGCGACGAGGACTTTAGATGAATCAACAACTAGCCGTGGTTGTTGTCTTGTTTACTGAGGAAAGATTGATTATAGATTTAGATTACAGACTTTGAATGATGTTTAATACCATGCCCCCTTCGGGATGAAAATTGAAATCTAACAAGAAAAGTCAGCATTGAATGGTTTGGAAGCATGTTAATTGATTTGAGAAGTGGTTATACACATCTGAGAATGCATTTCTACATTGTTTAGAGGTCCTGGAGACCAAGTTTGACTAGGTGAAACCATGAGTTGACCATAGTTGACCAAGTTGAAATTTTGATAGTTTGATGTAAGATAATCAGTTAAGTTGAATTTTAGATTTCTATGATGATTGAAGGTCGATTGTACAAGTAGTCAGACATCCTGGGTCCAAAAATTTTAAATCATGATTTTGACATAGTAATTGATCTTATATTTTGATTTTGATCCCAAAAATGGGTTCAAAATGTCAAAATTAGCCAGCGGTGCAATTTTTGTGAAAAATGAAGCACTTTTGAAAATTAGGTCAAAAGCTATATAAAGGCCAAAAGGGTCATTTTCAATTCATTTTCACCATTGACTTTTGAAAACCTTATGGAGACCTCTGAGCGAGAAAATGGTAGAACCGAAGGTACCTGTGTCTTCTCATCATTTTGAGCGCAACTGGAGGCATCAGAGACCTCGACAGTATGGACATCTGGTAGGTGGACCTCTTTGCTTCTCTAAAAAGTCAATTTTTCTTTGTTTATAACATTTTTAGGATTTATTTCGTATGTTTTCAACTGTTAATTTTTGCATGCATGGAAACTCGTACAACTATCCGTTTGGGCTCGTACGACTTTTCAACCCTAGTTAGATTGTCATTTCATTAACCCCCAAGACTCATATGAGAGGGACCCAAGAGTTGTATGACATTTCATCGGGTCCCTCCTAACTCGTATGAGGAGAGATGCAATGTCGTATTGTCATGCTTTGTCGTATGGTAACCAATGAAAACTCGTACAAGTTTTTTTGTCAGCCTGCTTTGGTGTTTGAAAAATAGTGAGCCCAAAACTCATTTCTAGAGAAATTTTTTTAATTTTCTGATCTTTGAGCGTGATTCCTAAGTCTTTGATCTGTATGTGTAGCCTATTTTTCAACCAAAATACTGATAGGGTTCCCTATTTCTATGCTGTGTAGGTCATATATCCTGATGTTCATATATGCATCACATCTAGCCACTTAGAGGCTCTGTGTTTCCTTGCCTGATCTGATGAGAGTACATCTTATTGCTTGCAGTTTTGAGTATTTGATCCATTTACTCAAGATTAGGGTAAATCATGGTCTTTTGACTACATTGATAGAGAGGTTCCATTCAGAGACACAAAAATTTCATCTTCCCATTGGAGAGCTCACTGTGACTCCAGAGGATGTGTACAGGATTCTTCGGATTCCATTTCATAGTAGTCAACATCCAGCTTATGTGAGTTCAGGGAACTCTGGACTATTAGCTTTTAGACGTCTCTTCAGAGATGATACTCAGTTGACTGGTTCCATTTCATGGGAGACCTTAGTACAACATTATGGAGAGTCTCACAGATTGGAGTGTATTATTGCTGGGATGATCAGTGGTATCATCATGTCTGACCGTTAACAGAATGGTCTTCTGATGGGCTGGGCCCCTATGGTTGCACGTTTGATGGTGACTCCTTCTGAGTTAGCCTAGGCTTAGTGTCTTTTAGCTCACATGTTCTCTGAGATGCATGAGATAGTGTATCAGGAGAGCAAGACATTTTCTGCTAGTGCTCTTGTTTTATAGATCTAGGCATGGGAGCATATCCCAATTTTGAGACCAGTGTGTACCTCATAGAGGCAACCACAGGAGCCTGTGATATACATATGCTGGATATGTCATACAGGGGTGTATGGGCCTTGTAGAGTATTGGAGATGATGTCTTGATGACATGACCTTTGTATGATGGAGGCCCTATTTAGAGATTGAGCCTTGGCCTACTGCATGAGAGCAGTTTAGTTTCTTCTTTCAGAGTTGAGTGCTGATAGGATGATCATCCTTTGTATTGGAGAGATTTCTTATCACCAGGGTATGGCATCAGTATGGACGAGTGTAGGATGCACTGCAAGATTATGCCACTTATGCATGAATAGCTCATGAGATCAGACTTGGATGGACCCTGAGGCTTTCTTATGCCTTGTGTTCATAGGAGTACAGTGCTATCATTGGTAGAGATTGGGAGTATAGACCATAGGTTGCAGATGTAGGAGTTACAGATGGATTTATTGCATGGCTTGCTGATCATCCTGTTCACAAATTTTTTGACCCTACAGAGTTGATACCCTCCATGGAGGAGGTGATGGATGTCACAGGTGCTCCAATGGGATAGGGTCCTAGACCCACACAGGTTCTGATTATACATCCCACACCTTTGAGATCAAGAGCAATGACTACTCCATAGAGATCATCAGGATAGATGAGGCCCCCTTGTCCCACTAGTTCCATAGCAGGTAGATCTACAGGTTCACAAAGATGGACTAGGGGAGAGGGTGGTACTTTAGAGAGTGTTGGTACTACCGAGGAGGTACTTTTAGTTGAGTAGGTTGTAGGTGGTGATATTGATCCCATACAAGAGGATACCAGTTTTGATCTGGGTGCAAAGGTTAGATGTCATAAGGCACAGAGAGCAAAGACCACAGAGTAGCCTACTGAGGATACTGACATGCCTATGGTGGATGCTGATCCCAATGTTCCATTGTCTACACAAGAGATCATGAGGAGGCTCATATTACAAGTCCAGGACCTGAAGGTGCGTAGTGCTCAGCTTCGTGGTGAGGTTCAGAGATTACAGGCAAAGGTTATCCATAAGATCTCTAGATTTTCCTACTATGTTTTTGCATATTACATAGCGGTTCCACTTGCTCAGAGAGTTCCTTTTTACTCTCAGTACTTGATATCATCAGAGGGAGCAAGAGCACCTAGGGCTGAGGTAGTACCAGATGTACTAGCACCACCTCCAAATGGAGAGGATTAGGCCGACAACTAAACTATCATGATATTTTGATATTTTTGTTGCTCTTTTGATATTAATACTATTCTGATAGCTCACATGAGCTCATTCTTTTGTACATTGTGCCAGTAGTGCACCCCTGACTATTTCAAGTTTTATGATATATATATGAGATCGAGACTTTTGGTTGTGACTTCATTTGTACTTGTCATGTTTTTGATGTATGATGATATCATGTGATGTAAATGCTATGAGTAGAGTAGAATGTATGTATGGATTCATGCAATGCAATGATTTTCTTTCATATGTATGAATGTTATGCAAATTTACTTGATTATGGAAAGTGTATGTATGGAAATGTATGTAATGCAAGAGATGGAATGAATGATTATGAATATGTAATGAAAATGCAATGATACACATGATATTTTTTGCAGGTATTGATGAAGACAAGTACTCAGTCTTATGTCAAAAAGGATGTGTAACCCATGATTGTGACTACTTGCATTTCTGTGAGAAGACCTTCATATAAGATTCAGCTCTTCGTGTGCAGTTTAAGTATAGTTTTTAGAAGGATTGTTAAAGATTGTCAAGCAATTCATGAGATCATGCAATCATGCAAAGTGTAAAATGAAATGCAAAATGAAATGTAACTTAAGATCTAGGACCTAGTCACTGATCATATGTCGGTCATTTGTCATCATTGAGTTTTTTTTTTTTAGGTAATCAGATAAATCAATACAATGCCCACTAGTTTATAAAAACCATAGACATATGAATACTGATTTGTATGTGCAGGAATCAATACAACACCCACTGGTCAAATAACCATGAACATATGAATATTGATTTTGTTTTCAGAATGTCAGATTAGATATAAGCATCAAGGCATAAACACCAGGATGACCTAAATTTCATGTCCATTTTAATATAGCAATTTGTATAAGCATCAAAACATAAATGTCATGATGACTAGAATACGCCTTGCTAAAACAAACACATCAAGTAGTCAAGAGATCATTCTAAATCCAATGTGAATTACCCGTAGTGACCCTTTATCGTTCACATCCTTAGGCAAGATCACGTTTCACAATAGGAGAAAGAAATCACTCAAAAAGACAATAGTTAGACCAAACTTCCTTGAATTTTTTGGGTATCAATGGTCGAGGTACGCATGGCCATCAAATTTGAAATAGAGGCTCTTATAGTTGGACACCATTTCAATCTAGAATTTCCAAAGTTGTTAGATTTTCACATACAAGCAGAAAATAAATAAAAGATTATGCCCCCAGTCATCACTCTCTAAATCCTATAAAGGACATCATTGAAGAGCTCAAAAGCATACAATATGCAAAAATCTCAATGTGAATCAGTAAGCATACAAGGAGATAAAAGCATGAAGCACAGATTGTTTTTATTTTGTGTTAATGTTTGATTGTGTTGTTGTAGGTGCAAAATCTTTTTTGGAGATGAGACAGATAGACAGACTCAAATGAAGCTTCAAAGGACTCTGACTAGATATGATACATCTAAGATACATTGGAGGCCATAGGATATGACTTTCATTGTCCCCAAGTGTTAAGCATTGATAGGATATAGACGTTTGAGATGATTGGTGTATAGATTGACTTATTGAAAATAAGAATTCAGAAACAAACCAGGAGATATGTACAAACTAAAGCAAGACTGAAAGCTGGGAAAGACCAAGATTGTGCTAATAGATGGAGCATTTTGAAACAAGTGGCACTCATTTGCCAGGTTTTCACCATCTTGGAAGAGATTCTATTTTTGCTACCAAGGCACCCGTTTCCAAGTTTTCACCAAGGCATTTTTTTCTTTTTCTCATTTTTTTTGTATTTTTCATTTTTTCATTTTTTTTTTGTACTTTTGATATATATTTTTTGTGAATCACCAAGGTGCCCATTGCTAGGTTTTCACCAAGATGTTCATTTTTTTAGGACTTTTCCAATTTTAAAGATTTTTTTAGGACATTTTACCATACACTGAATGCTTTAGGCGTAGAATTTTTTCAGATGGAGAACGTTGATTGGTTCTCAGAGCTGTTCTCCTTCAGTCATTGAGAGTTGATAGGCACCATAGCCAAAAGTAGTAGTGATTACAAAGGGACCCATCCAGTTGGGTTCAAACTTCCCCTTGCACTCTCTATGTGATTGATTTTTAGGATTCTCTCTCAAGACTAGATCGCCAACCTAAAATTCTCTGCGTCTGACTTTCTTGTTGTAGCATCTAGACATTCTCTTATGATATACTCTAAGATGATCATACGCTGCTTGTCTACACTCATCTAGTAGTTCAAGTTCTTGCAACCTAGACACTCTGTAGTCATCATTAGTTACTAGACCATGCATTCTGATTCTTAGTGATGGGATTTCAACCTCAATAGGCAGTACCTCTTCAGACCCATAAACTAAAGTGAAAGGTGTAGCCCCAGTAGGAGTTCAAATACTTGTTCTATAGACTTACAGAGCTGGATTGATCATGAGATGCCAGTCTCTTCCTATTTTATTAACTATAAGGTGCAATATTTTCAATATATTCTTGTTTGAAGCCTCTGCTTGTCCATTCCCTTGAGGATAGTAGATAGATGACCAATGTTGTGTAATCTTGAATTTGGAGCATAGATCATCTAAGTCTTTGTTCTTGAATTGTCCATCATTATCTATGACTATAGAATGTGGGATACCATATCGGCATATGATGTAGTTCAAGATGAACATAGATATTTGTTTTCTAGTTTCTTGTGTTAAAGGGACTACTTCTACCCATTTCGTGAAATAATCTGTAGCTGTAATAATGTGAGTATGCCCATTAGAAGAATAAGGATGTATGGATCCTATAAGATCAAATGTCCATTGATGAAAAGGCCATTGTGTAGTGAAGGGGATTAGATCTCTCCCTAGAGCATGATTTAAGTTTCCATGCACTTGGCACTTTTGACAGTTCTTAGCAAACTTGATAGACTCTTTCTCCATTTCTGGCCAATAATACCCAACCCTAATAAGTTTTTGAGCTAGTGTTAAACCATTCAAGTGTGACCCACAAATACCATCATGGACTTCCTCTAACACATGTTGAGACTCTTCCCATTCTAAACATCTAAGTAGCGTACCATCTAGACCTCATTTGTACAGATCATGACCAATGATAACATATCGGGAGGCATTACGGATAAGGTATCTCTTTTCATGGCGGTTAAAGGTATCAGGAATGATTTTGTCTTTAAGATAGGAGAATAGGTTTTTATAGTGGGAGGAATCATGACCCACAACAATGCAGATCATATGGGTATCAGGGGAGTCATATGTAGGATAAGATAGTGCTTCCACCAGGAACTCATAGCCTAGCTCATGTTCAGGCTGTTGTAATAAAGTAGATAATGTTGCCATTGGATCAACAACCTTATTCTCTGTTCTAGGTATTTTCTCAAACGTGATAGATATGAAATATTTCTTTAGATCATCTACCATTATCTTGTATGGAATGAGATTTTCATCCTTTTTTTGGTACACATCATGGACTTGATGTATTACAAGTTGTGAGTCTCCATGAATGTGTAATTCTATTACTCTCCACTCAATTGCTATTTTCATACCATTCAAAAGGGCTTCATATTCAGCACTATTGTTTGTACAAGGAAATTTAATTTTGAATTCCTTAGGGATGGAGTATCCTTGAGGAGTGATAAACAAGATACCTACTCTAGATCCATTCTGTGTATAGGATCCATCAAAGAATAGTTTCCATTCTCTAGAAGAAAGATTCATGATAGAGGAATCTAGAAATTTCATTTACATTGGTGTGTCATCAAACAAAGGTGCATCTTCTAATTGATCAACAATAACTTGGCCTTTAATAGCTTTTCTTTCAACATATTCAAGGTCAAATTCACTTAAGAGCATGACCCATTTGGCTAATCTACTCGTGAGGGCAGCTTTGCTTAATAGGTACTTTAGTGGATCAATCTTAGCTACTAAATGTATGGTATGAGCCAACATATAATGTCTTAGTTTCTGTGATGCAAAGATCATAGCTAGACAAGCCTTTTCAATCATAGAATAGTTCTTTTCATATGCTACCAATGTTCTACTGATATAGTATATAGCTCTTTCCTTTTTATTCTCATCATGTTGTGCAAGCAATGCCCCCAGTGATGTATCTGTTGTGGAGATATACAAGATCAATGGCTTCCCTTGAATAGGAGCCATCAAGAAAGGAGGATTTGATAGATACTTCTTGATATGATCAAAATTCTTTTCACATTCCTCGCTCCATGCAAATGTCACACCTTTATGTAATGTCTTTGTAAAAGGTTGTGATATGTCTGCTAGCTGAGATATGAAGCATCTGATAGACTAAACTCTCCCTTGTAATGTTCTCATTTGGCTGATGTTCTTGGGAGGTTGCATCTCCATGATAGATTTAACTTTAGCTAGATCTACTTCAATTCCTTTCTTTGAAACTATGTATCCTAAGAGATTTCCAGAAGTGACACCAAAAGCACACTTCTTAGGATTTAGTCTGAGACTAAATTTTTCCATTTTGTCTAGTATCTTGCTCAAGTCATTTAAATGTTCAGCTCTAATCATAGATTTTGCTAAAGTATCATCAACATAATCCTCCATAGTTTGGTGCATCATGTCATGAAAAATAGATGTCATAGCTCTCTGATATGTAGCACTAGCATTCTTAAGCCCAAATGGCATGACATTCCAACAGAAGGTACCCCATGCACATGTGAAAGTAGTTTTCTCTTAATCCTCTGGAGCAATTTTGATTTGATTATATCCAAAAAAACCATCCATTAAAGAATAAATCTCAAAGCCCGCAATCATGTCCACTATCATATGAATGTTAGGTAATGGAAAATCATCCTTAGGGCATGCTTTGTTTACATCTCTAAAATCTGTGTACACTCTTATTGATTTTTCTGGTTTAGAAACAAGTATAATATTAGAGATCCATTATGCATAATCAATAACTTGGATAAATCCGGCTTTCAGGAGCTTCTCTAATTCAGCTTTTACCAAGAGTGCAACATGTGGATGCATCTTTCTCAATTTTTTCTTAACAGGTTTAACGTTCGGAGCTATAGATAAATGGTGCATTATAAGATTAGGATCCAACCTTGGCATATTTGAATATTTCCATGCAAAGTTGATCTTTTTCTCTATTAAGAATGTTGTAAATTTTTGTTTTTCTTCTTTTGATAAAGATTGTGCTACATGGATCAACTATGGTTCTTTTGCTATTCCCAAATTGATAGATTGAGTAGGCTCAATTAGAACTAGAGATCTGTCTTGTAAATGACTCGAAAGGACATCAAATATCTCATCCTTAAGCACCTCAGAGAGGTTTTCACCTTTGGATACATATTTTATTTTTACTTTTGTAGGTTCTGAGACTACCACAAAGTGGTTTTCACTCTCAGAACTCCTTTTCTTTTTATTCTTATTCTTATTTTTCTGACTAAGATACTTGATGTCTGACTCTGTCATGCTAACACTTGGTTTACTGATGGAAGTCCTCATAGGCTCAATTGCATTTAGGTAGCAAGCAAGCGCATAGTCATTGGGAAAGGTATAAATACATTGGTTCAAGTTGGTGGATGTTATGTCAAGAAGGTTAGGGCATTGGATAGTCAAAGTGGTGAAAGATTGGCAAAGAGTGTTTATAGATATGGATCTGTCATCATTGGTCCTAACCCGATGCTTGAGTTCAAAGGTGATATTACAACTTAAGACATTCAATTCATGAATAGGCTCAATGTCATTATGGAAATACCCTTCAGCCATTGGTGGATTGGACTCGATAAGTTCATCATTTTGCTCTAGACTTACGTTAGGTTGAGGTACATATTGGTGAATAAAATCAACATGCTTTTCTGTAATAAGTTCATCTGGTTCTGGAATGACTCCCCATTCATAGTAATTTGATTCATCTTCTGTTTCTTCATCTAGACCTCTAGGAAATCTAAGAACATGAGTGAAGTCAGGATGAATACCCCAAGAAGGGTTTCCCTCAAAGTTTGATTTGAATTCATACTCATGGGAATCCATCTTAGAATAACTACCACCTTCCTCTTTTTGATTTCCTTTGAGATTAGCTGGTTCTTGTGTTGCAACTACCTCTTGCTCTATAGTAGGTTCTTGTGTTTCTACTACATTAATTCTTTTTATTGGATCATCTTAAGCTTCACGGAGGTCTTTTATTTCTTTAGGCAAACACTCATAAGGAATGAGCTCATCAATGGTGTCTGAATCATCACTATCAAATTATTTAGTTATTTCTCCCTTTAGTTGATTTGTTACAGAAGGTTTAATCTGTTCTAATACATGTGGGGAGTTCTTGCTAAGAATAAAGGTTTCTTCAGGTATCCTAGACCTATTGTATTCTTTTTTTCTCGGCCACAATGATCAAGAGGTGACAGAAGACCTTTACCTTGTAGTCCGAGAGGTCCTTTTCCTTTATATCCCATCTTTGTGATCAATTTGTCCCCTGGGCCATATGACTTAGAAGGGATGTTCGATATTTTAGCATCACATTTTTGGACAAATTGAGATTTAGGTTCATATTTGTATAGCCATATGAGCACAACTTCATCCTCTTCAAAATCCTATTTAGATACTTGTTTTGCAACAAAATTTCCTTTATATGCCTCAAGAGGTTCTTTAGACTTTGTTTTAGACTATTTTAGAGTTTGCCCATAAGACTTAGGAGAGATAGGGAGAGATGTCAAAGATAAGACTGGCTCTATAGTATATTCTCCCATACCATTTTCTTTGATCTTAACCTCTTTAGCAATGTCTTCCATTTTAGATGTTGAAGCAACGTCTATCTGCTTAGTGGAAGATTCTCTATTATTGGGAACAAGTTTATCAACACTCTCTTTCAAGGTATTGCAAGTTGTATACAGATCAGCTGGAATCATCACTTTGACTCCTTCATAAGGAAATTTCAAACACTAATGGAATGTAGAGGGAATGGCTTTCATGTCATGTATCCAGGGTCTTCATAGGAGGATATTGTAAGCCAAAGGTAGATCAAGAACTTGACATATAGTATCTCTAATGACAGGACCTGCTCTGATAGGTAGGACAATTGTTCCCTTAGAAGATATTTCTTGCTCATCATAGGCTTTGATAGTTATCTTCTTCCTAGGATCAATGGCCATTTCTAAAAATCCTAATTGTGTAATCAAGCTGAAAGAACAAATGTTTAGACCAGCGCCTCCATCTATCAACACACGTTTGACATGACGGTTTTGGATCAAGACTTCAATATGCAAGGGCTGGTTATGCGAATGAATCAAGGAGTTATCATCTTCCTCTGAAAAGGAAATGTACTATGGAGATGTAAGATGACCAACCATAGTCTAGAATTTGTCTAAATCAAGGTCATCACGAACATTGGATTCAAGCAGAGATTTATCTAGAATGGCTCTATGAGCTAGAGATATCCGAAGAAACTCAAACATGGATATTTTAGCATTTGTATGCTGGAGTTGTTGGACAATACTGTATGAAGTAGGCCTCGTGTCTTTAGTATTTGAAGATTTAGATGTAACCTTCTATTTAGAAGCAGATGAAAGATTGAAAGGCACCTTAGGGACACTTGATGAATCTGGTATTTATCCTTGTAGGTGTGCTTGAGCTTGTGATCGAGTAACTACATTAGCTGATTGATTATCTCTATCTCTTCTTACAATTGTGATGACATTGCAACACTCAGATAGGCATGGTTCAACCATATTGATAACAACATTGTTTCCTAAGTAGGCATAATTGACTTTAGCACCCATATTAGGCTGAGAAGAAGAATCTTCTTTACCATGTTTAGGAAATGGTTCTATGAATGTTGTATGATCATTATTACTCTTATGATTCTCAATTGTGATGTCTCCATTATCAATTTTGTCTTGTATAATGTGTTTCAAGTGAATATAGTTATTAGTCTTATGACCTTTATTGTGATGGAATTCATAGAAATCATTCTCTCTCCACCATTTTAGTTTAGGTTCTGGATCAAAGACTTTCATCTCAGGCAATTAGATGATTTTGTTTGCCAACAAAGTTTTCATGGCTGATTCCAAGGATTCTTCAAGAGGAGTGAATTTGCGATTAGGATCTGTAGCCCAAGGTTTGTAATCAAATGACTTTTTGTTGGACTCTATGGCTTTAGCTTCAGAAGCTTTGATGGCTTGGGTACCAACAGTGAGATTGAAAGCAGGTGCCTTAGATGGGGCACGAATATTATCAACAATGCCATTTGTGACAATGCCTTTATTCTTGTTCCAGTTTTTGTTCTTGTCCTTAGACCTAGATCCAGATTCATACTTGTCTTTTTGAAGTGTGATGTCTCCTTTTTTCACAAGTACTTTCTCAATTTTGATCACATTATCTACCATCTTGTCAAAAGATGTATGATTTTGCATTTGTAAAGGGTAGTTAATTTCTGGAACAAGATTGTTGATGAAGATTTCCAACTTCTCAGTTTCGGGAATGGGTCTAGCATATAGAGAAAATTTCTTCCTCCACCTCTTGAGAAATGTTAGGAATGGTTCTCCTGGATATTGTTTCAGATTGCAGATGTTGATCATAGTGACTGGATGTTGAATATTGTAGGAGTATTGTTGATAGAACAATTTGATTAAATCCTCAAAATTTTTGATAGTAGGAGGCATTCTAGAGAACCAATGAATGGTTGCTCCTCCCAAAGATTGAGGAAAAAGATGCATTAAGTAAGTTGGTTCATGCATAAACTCCATAGAATGAGTACAAAATTCTCTGACATGATCTTGAGGGTCAGAGTTTCCATCATACTTATCATATTTTGGCATCTCCACTCTTTTAGGGAATGGCAGCATGTACAAGTCTTTATCGAATGGAAAATGGCATAGAGCTTCCATGGAGAACTCCTTAGGTTCCTTTTCTTTCTCAAGTTTGTTAAGTTTGACTTGCATGGCATGCATCTGTTTCATCATATCCATGATAGGAGTTTCTTCCTCATGTGTAATGATATCTTCCACATTAAAGTTTGGAGGAAGTTTAGCTCCTTGATGAGTTAACTATAGAAAGTATGCTTCTCTATCTTCCTTCAAGAAATGTTTCATCATTCTTTTGAAGTCATCATCATTTTGATATCGAACAATTTCAGAAGGAGCAGGTTCTTGATCCATACCATGTTGAGATTGGTGTCCTTGAGACCCATGTCGTGTCCCTCCATGAGACATGTTAGGAGTTTTAGGGCTCCCTAGATTAGATTGAGGAGGGTTTTGTTGATTACCTCTATGAGTTGATGGAGGGGGGACGTAACCAGTTTTCAATCAAAAATTGCCAAGACCGTCATCTTCGTAAAGACCAGAATTGTAGAGTTGTTCAAGAGTTGGGGCCTGGAGAGTATTTAGAGGTATTGTATGGGATACCTCTCCAGATTTATTATGTGATGAAGCTTTGGTTTCCACCATTAACCTTGGGTGACCCAAAGAAAGAAAGATGAAGACAACTGAAGAATGACCCGATTCAAGAAGATCGAATGACACAACCTTGTCAAGATTGAAGTGATTAAAGATTAGATCAGACATAAATGAAGGATACTGTGCCACAATAGTGTGGGTAGATGCCCAATAGATGGCGGGCATGAGCTCACAACACTTAGCCATTTTTAGCAACAAGACTAAATTTGAAGATAAAGTTGACAAGGTTTTGACACAAGATGAAAAAGACTCAAATTGATAACCCAGAAGGCAAGATTAGACTCAAAGGCTGACCTTAGGAAAATGAATGGATCCATTCTAGTTTCTACTCTATTCCTTACACAGTGATTGGTTCAATAGATTTTAGAAATAGGCTGTAAAAACTGAGTTTCTGACAATTTTGACCACTCTCTAGCAATTTTTCTCAAATGACTTTCTGCAGGTTTGTACGATAGTGGGTATGCTATGAAACAACAATTGAAAAAATCATACGACAATTGCAAAACTCGCATGACAATTGATAGCAGATTTTTTACTTTTGTTTCTGACTGGTGGAAAAACTCGTATGATACTATACAAGCTATCATACGACAATACAGGGGTTTTGAAATGACACTTGCCAAAACTTGTATGACTTTCTGACCTGATGGGATGACTTTTGACTCCAGAAAGGATTTTGACTTCAGATTTTGCAAATTTTGGTTTTCAATTTCAAATTGTTCACAAATTTCTTTGTCTAGGTTTGAAGATTATTTTGAGATCATTCATTTTTGATAGTCAGATAGATAAACAAGCATGCAAAACAATAAGCAAGTGATTCCAAGCACGTCTAAAAACAATGAACAGGGGACAAAGCAACCCTGCGCATGAATAATCAAGTGATTGAATGTGCTAATCCCTAGAAGTGCTAATTGTGTATGTTCCAAAAAGTTTTTCAATAACGCACATATTCCTAGAAAAATGAAAATTTGGCCTCACTAGGGTTTGTAGTGATGGTCTGACTCTGCAACTTTTATGATCTCAAGAGGGCGAACTCCAATCCAGGCACACTAGGGTTTTGGCACAGTCCAAGAAATTAATCAATCAAGAGCTGCTAGGGAGATATGATAGCCCAACAAGAGACCAGACCTGTGAATATTTCCTCCACAAGGACATTTATATAGAAGCTACTACTACCACGATGAAAATGGCAATTAGAGGTTAGCCAAAAACCAAAATCGTGCAATGAAATGGAAACTAAACTAACCAGGTGATTTACTGACTTCTAGTAGGTGCGAGTATGATACTCTTAGATCAGACCGAGACTAGTGACAATGCAACACCTAAATAAAGGATTTGAATGCAAAGAATGAAAACTATATGAATGCAGATTTAATCTATATTTTTGTATTTTCTATGCAATAAGATGAAGGAAACTGATATGAATATATTCTATATGGAAAAATGATATGATATGCAATTAATCTAAGAGTTGATATGCTAAATGATATGAATGCTAAAAAATAATGAAAATCTCACAACAGCTTTGATTCGCAAAGATAGATTCTTCGATCACCAATTCGCCATCATGAGGGTGCAATTTCGTGGATCCTTTTAGAAGAGCTGAAGCCTTGATTTTATAGAAATCCAGGGCTTGAGGATGCATTGAGAAAAGCCATAAATCACTCTTGATAAACTCAAGTTGATTTTTGAGTTATTAAGAAATCAGAAATAATTAACTCACAAAAAATCATGCAAAAGCAGTGCAAGAACAACTTTTTAACTCAAATCAAAAGTTTAGATCAGCTTTGAACTCAAAATAGAATGTTGAGTTTCCAAAAGTTAAGAACTTGCATTGATTTCTTGATTTTGAGTTTAACTGCTCTTTGAATGTGCATAATTAATTATGAATTAATTAAATAAATAAAGTGATTTATCTCAACTTAACTGATTTTTGGAATTAAAACAATTGATTTTTGGGTTAATCAATTATTAAATCAAACTTTATTCAAAAACTATATTATTAAATATTGACAACTGACTTTAATTAATTAAATAGGAATTTAATCAATTAGTCATGAGATTTTTGATTTTATTGTCAAAATTAAATAATACAATTTAGGAATAATTTAATTAAATTCAATTAAATAATTAAGTGGCAGTATTAAATCTAATTAATTAAATATTCAGAATATTCAATTAATCAAACTTTAGGATAAATAGGATTTATCGCCA
Organism: Chamaecyparis obtusa; assembly: GCA_027943335.1. Taxonomy (NCBI): domain Eukaryota; kingdom Viridiplantae; phylum Streptophyta; class Pinopsida; order Cupressales; family Cupressaceae; genus Chamaecyparis; species Chamaecyparis obtusa. The sequence goes on along the minus strand of BSBK01010625.1, from coordinate 1,164,453 downwards.
AATAATAATTAAATTAAAGAATAATTATGATAAATAGGAATATTGCTAGGAATATTCCCCCATGCAGAATTTAGGATAATCAATTAGGATTCGATAATGTGTAGATGTGCCTTAGGTTAGGACTTTGATGTCGATTTCATTTGAATTGTAGATGTAGGAGGTTAATGAACCTATAGCCCATTTTTGGGGTATTACAAGTTCCAACTAAGGTTAAACCCTAGGTAAGAAGTGCACATTTGGAGTATCATTAGGTAATTTTATAGGCTTCATAGTTTTAGAAAAAGGAATTGAAGTTGATCCAGCAAAGGTAAAAGAAATCATTGAAATGCAACCACCAAGAAATATCAATCAGATGAGGACACTTCAAAGAAAATTACAATCTATAAGGAGGTTCATATCTCAACTAGCAAATAAAGCTCAACCATTTACTAAAATGTGTAGACACTAAAAAATGGTCAACGCCTATGGGCCCCCTTTTTTTAACATGTCTTCAATGTCTACTTTTCATCCTTAATTTACTATTATTTATCCTTGATTTTTCCTCATTTTTGACCTAATCAATCGCTTTTAAAATCAATTCAAGCCATTATCAAAGTTATCAAAATCATCAAAATTGATCCTTTGCCTCATCAAAATCATCAATTTACTCAAATCAATTAATTTTCCCTCTTTACGGGTAAATAACCCATAATTTATCTCTAAGTCTTAGCTTTGATAAATAAATTACATTTATTTATTCCCCTTTCCCTAAGTTTCGTAATTAATTAATTTGACATTAATTAATTGGCTAATTATTAATTTATAAAATTTTCATAATTCTTAAATTCTAATTTTCATTTTGTGGGAATAAATAAATTTTAAAATTCAATAATTCCCTCCTTTTGCCAAATGGGATTTTATCCCTTAATTTGTGCTTCACTCACTTTTCTAGCCACCACTTCCTTTTTTTTAGCCTCCACTTTCCCTTTTTCTTTTGTCATAAATTGTCATAGTTTATGACAATTTTTCTTTTTCCCTTTTGTCATAAATTGTCATAGTTTATGACAATTTTCCTTTTTTTCCTTTTGTCATATTTGTCATAGTTTATGAAAAATTTCCCTTTTTTAACTCTCTAATTTCTAATTGTTCTTTCAATTTGTCATAAATTATCATAATTAATGATAATTTTCCTCTTTCAAATTTGCCAATTTCCATAATCTATGACAATTTACCTTTTGCACTCTTAATTGCTAAATTTGTAATTTCTCTTTCAAATTATATAAATTGAGATCATTTCTCTCATTTTTGGGTTAACCACACGCCTTGTATTCTCATTGTCCTCATTTTTTCTTTCAATCTTTTGTGCATTTTGTCAAGATCATAGAGCTACATCAATCAACTTCAATGGAGAAGAGAGGATAGCATTGGAACTACATTTCAAGGGACTTTTATGTTATTTTGCATATAATTTTAAGCTCTCATTTCAAATGGTTTTAATGTTAGATTATATTGGTTTTCATATATTGTATGAGATTTATGGTTCTCTCATTTATGCTTTCTAACATTAGAGATAACAGAAAATCCACCAAAGGTTGAAAAAAACCAGCTACAATGATAAAAATGATCCTTCCAAAGCATAATGTCATGTTAAATTCCATGGTAGACAAGATAAAAGTGTTGAAATTGGGAAAATCCCACATCCACCTGGCTAGATGTGACATACGCAACTAAAAAGGGTGGATACAAGTCTAGGATGCATCACATGTCAGTTAAAAAAGTAAGCACCCCAACAATGGCACATAATCCAAAGGTCACCCATAAGAAAAATTTACCAAATCATGGAAACAAAGGGTTGAGGAAAAGAAAACAAAACATAAAAAATGGTTTTTGGAAGTAATATGAAATATCCTCACAGTCACACTCCATCAATAAATTACTAAATCTAAAAAACACAAGAAAACAACAGGGTGCATAACAAAACTAGAAAAAGGTACAAGACCTTATGCCTTGACATGACTAAGCTTAGTTAAAAATAAAATAATGGACGTACAAGGCCACCCATTAAGATTTCCTGCAAGGGCGTCACAAGTTCAATGTCGTAGTGTAGTGCAAAACATGAATAACAATGCCAATAAAAAATTTAACTACCATCTCAAACAAGTGTTGAGAGGCATCTGTTAATAAGCTCCTAGTTTTCTTCAAAACCTAATCATTTCATTTTTCATTATTAGATGCCTAACTGGCCATATCATTTCAAGTCAAGCAAAGAACGAAGCACAAACCCCATGAAATCCATAGAAATCATAATACCTTGATTAAATACATCCAGAAGAATTTTTAAAATTACAGATATGTCTAGAAGCTTAGTTAAAAATAAAATAAAGAAGGTGTGAGGCCATCCTTTAGGATTATTTGCAAGGGTAACACAAGTTTAATACTGTAGCATAGTGCAGAACATCACAATAATGAATTTAAATACTACCTCAAATAGGTGTTGGGAGGATTCCATTAATAAAATTCCTAATATTCCTTAAAAATTTAGTGATTTCACATTATTTAGAGGATAACTAGCCATATAATTCAAGCCAACCAAAAAATAGAGCACAAACCCCATGAATTCCATAGGAATCATACTCCATAAGTAACTTCAATTTTTTTTAAAAATTACAGATATGCCTTGACATGACTAAGCTTAGTTGAAAATAAAATAATAGAGGTGCAAGTTCAGACATTACATTTAACTGAAAGGACATCAAATGTAAAATATCATAGCATAGTGCAGAACATGAATAACAATGTCGATAAAAGAGGGAGAAAAGAATAAATATACATCAAGTTTGTCTTGTGAGACTAACCTTTATTTTTCTCAGTGTTGAACCATGAACTGAGAAGAAAAGCTCGGTTTCCCTAACAAATTGTAGGTCTTCAAATCCTTATGCGCCTTCTTTGCCAAACCTAAAGTATAAAAAAATGTACCTGAGGAGAATGCAAGGGTAATCATGCCTTCAATTTATAAGAGGCTAAAAACTTCATGTACAAATTGGTAGAGAAAGTCAGACGTTGGTTCTATTTGAAAGAGTTTCCATTTACAATTTTATCAAGGTTTTATTTGCGCTAACTAGATAAAGCTCATTTTAGTTTTAAGAAAAATGTAACCTTCATCGAAATTGCCATATTCTATTAGATAATCACCATACAAACATCCAATGTTTACATCATAGAATCCTCCAAAATAATGAAAATTAGGTTAGTTCACAACTCATTCAGCTCACCTCCTATTCAGTGTGGTTAAGACAAAAACTCATCATCAAGCCACTTTAAACAAACACAAATATGGGCACATACAAATGCAAAGAGAAATGTTGAAAGAGAATAATTATGGTCTAGCTTACCTAAGGAACTTCAAACTCGCTTCGTGTCGTTGCAGCTAGAAATGTTGAAAGAGAAAACTAGTCACAAATTGTTGTAGTCGAAGCTAGGGTTTTCCCAGGAAATGAGAGAGAAAGAGAAATGTCTCACACGATTATGGACATTTTAAATTTGGTTTACCCCAATTCCCATTTAAGTGGAATTGTAATTGATTTTCCAATTCCACCTATTTAGATGGAAGATTCAAATGCTGGTTTTGGGGTTAAATGAGAATTAACAAATCCCTATTAAAGTTTCATGTTTTGATCACAAACATCGAAAATGTCAATTCCAGGATTTGACAATCACAATTCTAGTCTAATTCTAGCAAACAAACGATCCCTTAGGGTTTGTTTGGGTGCTAGAATACCAAATGTTGGATATAGTCAATTCTAGAAGATGTTGCAATTCTGGAAGATACAAATCCTGAAAATAATTTTTGGAATATGGGCTGACCCGTTTGGTTCACCTGAAAGATGACTTAGAAGATGCATAAGGAATTTTAAATCTTTATTTTAATTTCTTTGAATATGGTGTGTATATGTCTGTATATACAGACATATATGTGTGTATATATACACATATGGACACATGTATGCATACACACACACACACACACACATATATATATACACACACACACACACATGTGTGTGTGTGTGTATATGTATACATGTGTGTATTTATACACATGTATGCACATATGCATACATGTGTATATACACACACATACACATGTGTGTACACACTAGCACATTTTGCACCATTTTTTGACGCACTATTGGTTGAAGTTTCTACCCCACACAGCTGAATAGTCGACCAAATGGTTTGTCGCTATTATCTATGTTGAAATATTGACCCATTGCTAAAATCATGAAATGATCGATGCCAATATTGGTCGAAAATGAGGGCAATCTAGGCTGAAAATAACATTGGCAAGTGTTGGTGTATTGGTCGATCTTTTGACCAATATAAATTAATATTGGTAGAAAACTTTGGTCACTCCGACCAAGATGCCAAACTCACGATAGTCATATTTTGACCATATTTGGTCAAAATATTTAGTGGCTCTGACCAGGATGCAAAACCTGTGACACCACATTTCAATATAGAATGGTCGATTTTAGACCAGACTTTCGACGAATGTGGGTCAAAATTTTGATGAAACATGGAGTGTTTAAAAAAAATTGAAGATAAATATCCAGACTAATCACCAATGGCATCCTGATCGGTGATTAGTCTAGATATTTATCTTCAGGTGTCCACACTCATTCTGCTACTTGTTGCTAGCAGGTCCTTGCTCATTCTATTTTCCAAACTGCTTTGGGCTCTAGTAATCCATCTGCTCTGCTCTGCGTGAAACTGTGGGTTTTTTCATTTTATTTGAACTATTTGAGAGATAGGCTCTGACTGGTGATCTATGAATTGGTAGAGCTTCCTCTTAGATGCCCACAACTCTTCAAATCTATTGGTGTGAAGCCCCCAAGGGTATTCTTCTCTATGGGCTCCTGGTTCTGGGAAAACTTTAATTGCTAGGGTAGTGGCAAATGAAACCGGTGCCTTCCTTTTCTATATCAATGGACCTAAGATCATGTCAAAGTTGGCTAGAGAAAGTGAAAGCAATCTTCGGAATGATTTTGAGGAGGCTGAGAAGAATGCCCCATCCATTATATTTATTGATGAGATATTATAGAGATTTGTTAGTGGGCTTGCAAGTATGCTATTAGAGAAAATATTGAGAAGGTGAGTTTCAATTGTGGCAGCTTTTGCAAACTAGATTTGGTTATGAATTTCTTAATGGTTTTTTTTGAACTGGTTTGTTAGAATTTTATATTTTTTTATTCAATTTTCCTCAACTTGTATCTTATTATTTCAATTTGTCATGTTCTCTTTCCTTTGTACTTTTACAAGATAATATTGAACGTGAAAGAAAAAGAAGTGAGAACCCCAAGGCAATGGATGAGGATGATAGTGATGAGGTAGCTGAAATAAAGGCTGCTCATTTTGAGGAGTCGATGAAATATGCCCAAAGAAGTATCAGTGATGTTGATATTTGGAAGTATCAAGCCTTTGCACAAACACTACAACAATCTGAGGCTTTGGTTCTGAATTTTGATTTCCTGGTGCTTCTTCTGGTGCTTCAGATGTATTTTATACAATAGATAATAAAGATGAAGATGACTTATATAGTTAGGAAACTTAGTACACAATTTTAATCTTAATAAAGTGACAAATGTGTCTGTTCTAGCAGGGACCTTCCGCTGACAAATAGCCAATGCTATTCAATTTGGCTTGAACTTTTGCTTGTATGAATTTTATCTATTCATATGTTTGAAACTTTATTTAGTTTAGCAGCCCTTTAGCTAAGGACTTACTAACTTGTAATTCTTTAGAGCAATATTAACTGTGGCAAGGAAATTTAGCTATGGAAACTTTTTCTCAAGTGGTAGATAATGCTACGAAAACCTTGTTTTTAAAAAAAAAAATCCTATTGGAAAATATTCTATACTAAATCAATTCTACAACAAAGAAAGTCTAGTTCAACTAATTCTGACTGGTGATCCATGAATTGGTAGAGCTTCCTCTTAGATGCCCACAACTCTTCAAATCTATTGGTGTGAAGCCCCTAAAGAGTATTCTGCTCTATGGGCCTCTTGGTTCTGGGAAAACTTTAATTGATAGGGCAGTGGCAAATGAAACAGGTGCCTTCTTTTTCTGTATCAATGGACTTGAGATCATGTCAAAGTTGGTTGGAGAAAGTGAAACAAATCTCTAGAAGGCTTTTGAGGATTCTGAGAAGAATGCCTCATCCATTATATTTATTGATGAGATATTACAAAGATTTGTCAGTGGGCTCTAGCAATCCATCTTCTCTGCTTTGTGTGAAACTGTGGGTTTTTTCATTTTGTTTGAACTATTTGAGAGATAGTCTCTGACTAGTGATGCATAATTGGTTTGCATGTTTGTAGCATGGAAGCAGTGTTGGGGATGCTGGTGGTGCTGTAGACAGAGTCCTTAACTAGTTGTTGATGGAGATGGATGGTATGACAACCAAGAAAATAGTTTTCATTATACCTAATGGCATTGGCCTATTATACCCAAGGATTCAATGGAGCCGATATTACAGAGATTTGTCAGCAGGCTTGCAAGTATGCTATTAGAGAAAATATTAAGAAGGTGAGTTTCAATTGTGGTGGCTTTTGCAAACTAGATTTGGTTATGAATTTCTTAATGGTTTTTTTTGAGCTAGTTTGTTAGAATTATATATTTTTTGATTCAATTTTCCTCAACTTGTATCTTATTATTTCAATTTGTCATGTTCTCTTTCCTCTACACTTTTACAGGATATTTAACATGAAAGAAAAAGAAGTGAGAACCCCAAGGCAATGGATGAGGATGATAGTGATGAGGTAGCTGAAATAAAGGTTGCTCATTTTGAGGAGTCAATGAAATATGCCTGAAAAGTGTCAGTGATGTATTTGCTATTGTTGCTACTTCTACTACTACTTCAGATGTATTTGCTAAGATGATTTCCCCCGCCAAGATGATGTGCATCCATTTTATGGAGATCTGCTAAATGTTTTATATGATAAAGATCACTACAAGTTGGCCCTTGGCCAAATCAATATTGCTCACAATCTCATTGCCAAAGTGGCCAAAGACTATGTTAGGCTGATAAAATATGGGGATTCTCTTTACCGCTGCAAATCTTTGAAGGTTTCTGCACTTGGATGGATATGTACCATTGTTAAGAGAATTGGACCGAGTTTGGCTTACCTCAAACATGTGAGGCAACATATGGTTATGTTCTTTTTTCTATCTATCTGGTTTTCACTACTTGTCATTCCTTGGGATATCTTGCAAGGGTTCTATAAATTGATGGTCTATATTTTGGTGGGTGTCTTGTATGGGCCTATGAACTTTTTTATCTTATCTTTTTTTTCAATCCTACAACTAGATTTTGATATGTGGATTGCTTGTAAGGAACTTTGATACCACCATTTCAGTAGTTCTTCATATGATAGTTTTCTATGCAGCCCCTAGTCTAGGCTTTATTTGTAGAATTTTTTATCTCAATATTAAAAGAATTAATTTAGTTAAATAAAGCTTTATGTCCCAAAAAAAAATGACAATTAGGATGTGAATTTAATCTTTCTGACAACTAAAGAGTAAAAAAAGATAACAAATGGTTCAATATAACCTATAACTTTGTCCATGTAAGAATTGAACTCTAAACTTTATGGTATGAAGACCTACAACTTGCAGCTAAGAATATGATACTGAATAATTATGACTGATTTTAAAAATTCAGGAAAACTTAACCATTTTAGTAGCGATTACTTAAAAAAAAGTATACTTGATCGATGACTCAATATTTGTAAACTCTCAGAAACTTTTCCTTTCCACTTTAATATCTTTCCTTGATAATTCTTGATCTCCTCAAAACCACTAGAAAAAAAACAATGACAATAGAACTTGCTACTTTAGAAAATTGCATCAATACTTAACTTAAACATTAGAGTCATGAAGGGTGTAACAAAATCTGATATGCTAATAGACAAACTCATTTTGCACAAAATGACATTAAGCATGGATTTTGGTTTACATGTGGTACATCAATTCCTTCATCGAAGACATTATCTATTACATTTATAATTATTTATTTAGGTTCCATAGCACTAGCATATACACAAAAAGAATTTGTATTAAAAAAAAACATGGACACTACATATATATAAAAATAACCTGTTAAAAAAAAAAAGAGGCCACTGAGGACAATTACACAGGTCTCCAAAAACAACATTACCCAACTCTTTCTCGCAAGCCAAAGACTCAGTGTGTTCAATTGCCCAGACTAGAAATCAATTCTATGTTGAGTATATCTGTCAGGCCCTCCTACAGTTTGAACGAATTAAGAATAGAAGATAGGAACTGATTTAACACTTCACCTACTCAAAAACACAAACCAATAAAATAATCCACATTAGGCCAAGAGAGGTTGACGCATTCAATTCGAGAAAACTTACACAAAATGAAGTTGAATCATGCCAGACAATGACAATGAGAAGTTGATTATTGGCCCTTCTAGTTTTTTATTTGATAGTTGCCTGATAATGACACATTCAAAATGCACTTATGAGAAAAGACCTAGAATGAATGAAATTGATTAAATAATGAAGGTATGTTAGTTTGAGCTTCACTTGGTTTTGAGAATACTTTAATATTCTCTACTTAACAAGGCCAACCACGTGAAGGTGGAAGCTCATCTAGCCTCACCCCCCTCCCCCTAACATCAATCTAAATTCCCCATTAACACATAACAATATTCATTAACATGACATATAATTCAATATTAATACACAACATTCATAGATAATTACTTAAAATAATGCAAATGGAGTTATTATGATAGTTTTACTAATATTTTTTTCATAATTTGATGTTTAGGATAGGGGAAAAGCACCTACAACAACAGAGGCAATAGATGTAGATACAGATGACGATATCCCAGAAATCCCTAATATAATAAATACAGTGAAGAAAAAACTAAAAAGAGTCAATGCAGAAATTATTACTATTTTGCATGATGCTACTACCGGCCTCACTGCGATGTCCATGACTAGGTAATTGAGCAAGCAAAAAATCCTGTAACAAGAACAAATACGTATTTTAGTTCACAACATAAAAGAGTATAAAATATAAACCTTTATTGAACTTTTGTTATAACTAAAGAGTCATTACTGCTTACTTCAAAATGACGTGCTCGTGCCACCAATTCATCTGTCCTCTTCAGCATCTCCTCGGTTGGATTTGCATCTTCCAAAATAGTAATAATTTCTGCATTACTCTTTTTCTTCACCGTATTTATTATATTAGGGATTTGGGATATCCTCATCTGTATCTACAGCTATTGCCTCTGTTATTGTAGGTGCTTTTCCCCTATCTGATATTTATCTTTAGGTGTCCACACTTGTTTTGCTGCTTGTTGCCAGTGGGTCACAGTTAGTGATTGGGAGAGCCCTGTTTTGGCACCAGTCATGTAGTACAAGCACTACAATTGAGTTTTTCGGCATGATTGGGAAATTTTTTTATATCAACATGCGATAGAGTTTTTTTCCCAAACTCTATTGCATGTTGATATTAAAAAATTTCCCAGCCCATGCCAAAAAACTCAATTCTAGTGCTTGTACTAAGACCTTAAATTATTGAGCTTCTATTTGTTTCAAGAATAGTTTAACATTCTCTACTTAATAGGGCCAACCACATGAAGGTGGAAGCTCATCTGGCCCCTCCTAGGAGCCTCTTATGACCCTTTACGACATTTTAAGACCTCTAAGATGTATTCTTAGGGATCGTAGATGGTCATAAAGGGTCATAAGGGGTCCTGGGACACAACAGCTAAGAAACATAATTGTAGGCATCATGATCACATTTTTTTGGAGACAACTTAATTGAGTGGTATACCCAGATGATGGAGAGCAACTGCTGCACCTCCGTTTCCAAGTTATTCTCCATCCCGCAGTGTCAACATGGAATCAGAGGTGTAGAAGTTGAACTCCGTTTGGGTATACAACTCAATTATTTTATCTCCAAAAAAATGTGACCATGATGCCTACAATTATGTTTGTTAGCTATTGTGAAATACTCATCACCCTTAGCTGCCATCCTAAGCCCTTCTTCCCTCTCCATTTTTTCAAGCCTCTGCAAGATATTTGGATCAATAAAGTCTGCAACATTATGTCCATCCATGATCTTAGGAATATCATCTTCTTTCCACTCTTCATTTGCCAAAATATACCTCTTCTTCAAGCTTGTAGAGTAGTCTCTAGTGGTTGCAAATCAATCTTATTACAAACTACAATAAGAGGCTTAGTAAGTCTAATTTAATTTGTCCGTGGACTGAGACCTTAAATTATTGAGCTTCTCTTTGTTTCAAGAATAGTTTAATTAACATTCTCTACTTAACAGGGCCAACCATGTGAAGGTGGAAGCTCATCTGGCCCCTCCTAGGAGCCTCTTATGACCCTTTACAACATTTTAAGACCTCTAAGATGTATTCTTAGAGGTCGTAAATGGTCGTAAAGGGTCATAAGGGGTCCTGGGACACAACAAATGAGAAACATAATTGTAGGCATCATGATCACATTTTTTTGGAGACAACATAATTGAGTGGTATACCCAGATGATGAAGAGAAACTTCTACTCCTTCGGTTCCAAGTTGACACTGTGGGATCCCAAGACCATAGATAAGGAATAAATTTAGAGAGCAGAGCAGGGCCATAATGACAAAAATAATATAGGATGAACCTCAAGTCAAATGAGGCAACTGTAAACATTTTAATAGAATTTTATTATTAAATAATGAAATTTGCATAGAGGGGGCTTAGAACCCTAGTATATGCAAATTTCATTATTTAATAATAAAAATGTATTAAAATGTTTGCAGTTGCCTCATTTAACTTGAGGTTTGTCCTGTATTATTTTGGTTATTATGGCCCTACTCCACTCTCTATTAGTCCTTATCTATGGTCTGTGGATCCCGCAATGTCAACTTGGAATCGGAGGAGCAAAAGTTGCTCTCCATTGTCTAGGTATACAACTCAATTACGTTGTCTCCAAAAAATTGTGACCATGATGCCTACAATTATGTTTGTCAGCTATTGTGAAATCTTTTGCAGTCTAGCCTTTGTTGTCTTTAATGTGTCCTGCAACCTATGAAAAGTTTGAAATATGTTACATGATATAGATATAAAGATCACTAATTAGTGCATTATTACATTCTACTAGTAGTTAATACTATTGCATACCTTCTTCTCTCATTTGCTAGTGTAATTCCTCTTTGAGTATCCCCTTTCTCCTTTGCATCCAAAATGAACTCATTCCAATCCCTCCCTGGAATAAAGGGAGGATGCTCGTACTTTGGGTTCTGGATGAGACTCCTTCTATATGAGTCCCTCATAGTCTTAAGATGTTTGGCAACTTTTTCTAAAATTTTCTAAAATTTTCTTTTGCTAATAATTTTTGTATTGACTATTTTTAGTTTTTTTTTCAACATATTTATTAGATTAGGGATTTTTGGGATATCCTCATCTGTATCTACAACTATTGCCTCTGTTGTTGAAGGTGCTTTTCCCCTATCCTGAACATCAAATTGTGACAGTAATATCAATAAAATTATCATAATAACTCCAAAACCCTAAATAAAATAACATAATAATATAACATATTTCAACTATCTAATTTGTACAATTTCAATAAGGTTTACCGTTGCTGACGAATGGGTGGGAGGAGTATCCCTAGGGCTTCTATCATGTGGGGGACCCATGTCACCTACTCTTGTACTTCTTTCATAGTTTGAGTGAAATCCTCTGCATGTCCACTCTTCATCTATTTGTGGATGGTAAGCCAAGCTAAATGATAGGTTAGTTCCATGTCTTTTCCATAAGGTTTGCCAAAAATGGCTCATGAACTTACTATATCCTTACTACCTCCTTAAAGAAAAGATGTGCAATGTAACTAGCATCATGGGTAGTTCTACATGGAATAAGATGGCCCATTTTAGAAAATCTATCTACCACCACATAGACATTTTAGAAGAATATGAATGAATAAATGTTTTGAGAAATATTTGAATTTAATTTTGACAATAACATGAGGAGTGATATATTTCAAACTTCAGCAAGACTTCATACCACACAGTGTTCATAGATTACGTGCAATGCATTATTTACGCTTGTATTGGTGGGAAAACTCTTGAAAATGCGCAAAAGAGATTGCATTCAACCATGTTGTTTACATGACACATGTAGTTTACCTCCAGCCTAAATCAGTGTTGCGTACAAATCTATGGATGGTGCATGGTATGAAGCCTCGCTCAAGCTTGAAAATGATAGTCAATCCATATTCAATGTCTATTTAAACTTTAGGATGATACTTATATGATGTCTTAAGTAAATTTTTCTTACCTTGAGACTAGTACACCATGGAATTAGAGGATGGTTGTTATAATATTAGCTGTGTGTCTGTGGGATACTTTTATATTTTGTATTAAATGATGATACATATGTGTTTCTTTCTTTTACAACAGTTTATATTCTGATACTTATAGCCTATGATTCTAATACCTTGTATTTAGTAGATGTTGGTAAGCCCATCTCATCTTCCCCCATCTCATCATCCTCGTCACCCTTAGCTACCATCCAAAGCCCTTCTTCCCTCTCCAGTTCTTCAAGCCTCTACAAGATATCTGGATCAATAAAGTCTGCAACATTGTGTCTATCCATGATCTCAGGAATATCATCTTCTTTCCACTCTTCTTGCCTCTCTTTCCCATCTCACAGCTTGGACATTGCAACATGAATCCTATTTTCCACAACTACTGATGGATCCTTAGGTGTAGTTGAAATTACCAAATGGCCTTCAAAGGTCAAGGAACAAATGGAATAACCAAGAAAACACTATACGTTAAATCATGTGATTGATAGTAGATTGGGGCTCACCTGAGCCATAAACATGAAGAATTATTCTAAAAAAAGATGTAAACCATATATATGCGCACTTGAGGCAAAGAGAAGCTACGTCATATCCATATTAAAATATTAGTTACAATATGAAAATACTAAATTAACTAATTCCTGAGTTCATCTATGCATATGGTCACAACAAAGATATGCGATTACAATATAGAGAAGGCATCGTAAAAATATAATTTTAGAATTTGCCCTAGCCTGACACATTTTGCACTCAAATCCTTCATCGTGGATAAGTGGAGATGGGCGGATAGATGCAAATGAGTTGTCATTGACCCAACTAAAGTATCCACAACCATTATTTCCCTGTGATGCCCAATCTACATTAGTTCTTATAATATAATGAATAGTATTTACATTAGAAACATTAAATATATACACATTAGCAACCTTTTTTCTATTTGGGCAGCACCAAAATTGTCATCTAGGGTTGCTTTGTGTCCGTGAAGTCTTCAACACACACTGCCCACCACCACATTGATAGTTTGGCACATTGACAAGAGCCATCGAGCCTATATCAATAATGCACCACACCATCGTTACTACATTTATTATTTTTATATGGAATAAACCAAGGAGTACCATCATAAATATTAACCATTTACAATAATGAAAAGTAAACCTAAATCAAATAGCTCATTTTTTATCAACATGTGTAGTCTCTGTGTATATGAAAAATGAAAGAAATATCAAGCTGAAATAAAATAGTGAACAAAATAGTATTCCACATAGAGTGAATGAAATATACCATCAAAAGAAGGTGACAAAATCATGTCACGAAGCACATACATAGGAAATAAAAAAGGGACAAAAGATGAGAAATAAGAAAAATCATTACGACTATAGAAAAATCATTTATACTATAATAAAAAAAAGAAACACTCTTTGTCAACAATTTTTAAAATCATTAGGACTATAGAAAAATAATTAAGACTATAGAAAATCAAATTTTAGAAATGGACAATTCTGATGCTTTGCCATTACAACAATTGAGCATTCATCATTTGGTATTTTTTATTCCATTTAAGTATGTCAACAATGTTCAAGAAATAAGAAAAATCATTAGGACTATAGAAAAATCAAGTTCTAGAAATGGACGGTTCTAATATTGCTTTGCCATTACAATAATTGAGCATTCATCATTTGGTATTTTGTATTCCATTTAAGTATGTCAACAATGTTCAAGAAATAAGAAAAATCATTAGGACTATAGAAAAATCAAGTTCTAGAAATGGACGGTTCTGATATTGCTTTGCCATTACAACAATTGAGCATTCATCATTTGGTACTTCTTGGTGTATTCCATTTTAGTTTCTTGTTGAATCCTCAAGTTGAGTTGACCTATTTAAGGTGATAGTAGAGGGCTCTGCATCAGCAGCCTACAAAATTAGACCTTTATTTTAAATGCATTTAACACAAAAAAAATTACAAAACTGAACCAATGGCATGTTTACAACAAAAAAATAGAATGATAATAATATGCTGAAAATTCATTTCTGTTTAATACATGCCAAAGGACCAGTGGGGGAGAGAGAGAGGATGGGAATGAAAATGATATTGATACTCCACTTAGCCATTATCTTAGAAAAATGAGCAAGAAACCAAAAAATAAATTATTGTAATTAACATTTTTTGCTAATCATTTCTTTTTTGGTTTCTTGCTCATTTTTATAAGGTAATGGCTAGTAAGTAGAGCATCAATATCCTCATCATCCCCCCCCTCTCTCTCTCTCTCTCTCTCTCTCTCTCTCTCTCTCTCTCTTTCCTGTAACAAATGGACTTGTGATGATTTTCACAATAGTACATGTGTGGCAGGAATGCTCAAAGTACTACTTAGGAAAATATGAATGTTCATCACCTGTTGCTGAAACAGATTTACATAAACCAATTAACTCAAAACATAAACCCTTTTTCAAATAATTTAATTTTAACTTTGGTTGTGTTAAAGGAACTATGTTGACTTTATTTTTTAGTTGTTTAACATGAGAGTTTGTAGATTAATAGGAGTTCACATTTTTATGGGAATATATCATTCAATTGAGCATTAATGCCCATCTATATCTAGTGAGATAAACATAACTCATGTACCTCATGCTAGTGTGCTTGGATTAGACTAGACATTATCCAACCGCCTGTGAGGGTTTTCACTATTATTATTTGGTGTAAAAGGAGGACCACCTATGTGTTATAGCACTTTATATAAATACTCACTATTTGGATAATGTCTATTCTAATGAAAAATAGTGTATACAAGGTATCCAAGCACACTAGCATGAGGTACATGAGTTATGTGCATCTCACTAGTTATAGATGGGCAACTATGGCACACTAGTATCTGTAAAATCCTATTAATCTACAAACTCTCATGTTAAACAACTACAAAATAAAGTCAACATAGTTCTATTAACACAACCAAATTTAAAATTAAATTATCTAAAACAAATGGTGCCTTAGAGGGATAGAGGCACACTTTGCTAAAGAAGTTTGACTATTATTTGTGAAACTACCTCCAAGGAATGCAGGTACTGCTAGGGAGATCTAGGAGTTGAAGGAGAAGAAAAAAAGCTTGTAGGAATCTTATAATGCACTTTTGGCCAGGCTTGAAGCACTGGAATCCAATCAAAGAAGAGCAGCGGATGAAGGTGTTGATAGTGAAGAAGAGGAAGAAACCCATAAGGAAGGGGAAGGAGAGGAAGAAGAGGAAATCGATCTTGAAGAGCAAAGGATAATCAGGATATTCAAGGTTATAAAGATTAAGCAGCATAAGGTGAGGGGAGATATCCCTATGTATGATGGAAGTCTGAAAGAAGAAGAGCTTTTGGACTAGATTGCATCAATGGTTGCATACTTTGAAGGTGAAGAGGTATCGGAAGATCAAAGGGTCAGATTGGCAAAAACAAAACTCAAAGGGCATGCACTCCTATGGTGGGATCATGAGGAGGTAGACAACAGTAGAAGAGGTAAGTGAAAGACTGTCTCTTGGGATAGGATGCTAGCAAAACTGAAAGGTAACTTTCTTCCTAAAGACTTTGATGTACAAATGCATAAAAGAATGCAAAGTTTAAAACAAATAAATTTAGATGTTAAAGCATATAGAGATGAATTATATAAACTAAGAATAAGGTCAGGATTGGAAGAAGATGAATTTGTTAAGGTTGCAAGATATTTAGGTGGTTTAAGATTTAACATCCAAGATGAATTTGTGGCTTCTAACCCTAGAAGTGTGAAGGAATGTTACCAATTGGCCCTTAGAATAGAAGAGAAATTGAAGAGGAAAAGTGAAAGATAGAATAGCAGCAATAGAGGAGGTTCTTCAATGAGGGGAAGAGGAGGAAGGACAAATTAGGTTTGGGAAGAAAAGGACAAAGGATTGAATAGGACAATGTTGCACGGTCCTAGAAATGCAGACTTTTGGGATTTGATCTATGTTCAAATAGGTACAGTCAAGTGTCCTATTGAAGGGCAGCCAGTTAAAAACCATGTTCATATGTGGACGTCCAATGGGTAGAAAGAACCAACTGTCAAGGCACCATATTCCTAAAGTACAGGTTCAAACTCAGATATCCAATGCTAGGACTGATTCTTGGGACAAGAATCCTTTCAAAGGTGGTGAACATGGTGCAGGGGCACCTAGAACATCCAAAGAGAACCAGGAGTCCATAATGACAACCATGCACCTAATGACATCTAAAGACATGAATTGGAATGTATTGGCACCTATAATGGCCTATAAGGTCATTCCATGCAATGCAAATGGCAAATCTGTAATAAGTCTTAAAAGGCCTAATAGGCCTTAGGACCAAAATAAGAGCCTAGGATGGTATTTGGTGTTACAATTTTATAATATTTTATATTTGATTTTAATAATTCTTAATAAGTTCATTTGGGTCACATTTCAAAGTCTTAAGGCTTCATTATCTTTAAAAGTTTCAAAAACTCCAAATTTGTAATGTTGCAAATTCAAAATTTTGAAATGCAACGGTTATTAGAAAATGGAGGGAATTGGATTTTGTTATGTTTTAGTGCAAACTAATCCATCCAACTAATTGGGATTGGTTTGGGTAGTTTCTAGGAGTTCATCAAATATGCCAAAGTTTCATTGTACTACAGAAGAGGCCTGGTGTACGGACTGTACTGAGTTTTTGATAAATAAACTTCTTTCAAATGCAATTTCCTTGAGTTCTTAGAGTGATTTTGGATTCATTTTGTCATTTTCTTACATTTCAATGCATTTGGAATAGTTAGATATTGATCCTAGACCACATCTATGCATTTGTGAGGTCTGTATTTGTATTTTTACTCAATTAATTCTGATTGGCAGAGTAGTTTCAGGCATTCCTTTGACAGTTTTGTGAGTTTCCAATTGAATATGGTCATTCCATGACCTCTACCCATTGTAACACATGGAATGACTGAGTATTAACATGTACTATAGTTCCCTAATCCATTAATGTAATGAGAAGGAAGAATGTTTGGGTGATCACCATAATTTATAGAGGAAACTTAATGAATTTGCTTGGTATGCTACAACAATAGCCATTTGGTCTGAAGGAGGAACATAGATTATGATTTGGATCATCTTATAATGATCATATAATGGTGAAAAAACTACCTATTGGACCTAGAAGTGATCGGAGATAGGAGATTTAAGATACCCTTGGATTAAGGGTTTAGAAGTGCTAAATTTGGGGATTTTGGGGTTCTCAGTGGACTGAGCCCTATTCCTTTAAGGTTTGTTCATTTTTAGACATTATTAAAGACTAATGAAGGTTTGGAGTCTTGGGAGTGCAAGGATTCTATGGTTTCTTTGTTATTTGGGGTCTTTTTAAGCACTTCTGAAGCCATAGTGTGTAGACAGTCACACCTGGTCTAAAAGAGTCCATAGAAAGCTGACTATAGAAAGCTGACTACCCTAGTTTTATGTCAAAAATGGTCTATAGATGATTGTCACATGATTTCTTTTAGATTTCTCCACCAAATGATCTCAGACTGGTTGCAATTGAAAGCTATGACTCCAGGTAGACTCCTATGGAGTTAGATTTGATATTCCAATCCACACGAAGTCAGCAGAAAACAAATACCAGTAAAAAAAATGTTAAAAACATAGTTTTCTCAATCTTGTTTGTAATATTTCCTCTTCCAACCTTACAATCGTAAACCTAACACTAGTACATTTACAGTGTAACATGATGCAGTGATTCAAAAATTTAGGGTTTTGCAAGTTCATCTCTGAATCAAATGTATATAAACAATGATAAAATATTGTGCAAATATATGATGCCCTAGCACATTGCTCACAGGCCCTAAGTAGGTAACCAATAAAACAATGCCAGACAAATGTAGAGTAAGGAAATCCTTATAGGCGGTCCTCCTTTTACACCAAATCACAGTGGCAACCCTCACAAGCAAGCAGTCCTCTTTTTACTCTCACCAAATAATAGTTCAAATAATCGCAGGCTCCAGCTCCTTCGCGCGCTCCAAATTAAAACCAAACAATGAAATGAGATACAAAATCTTTTTTCTTTATAAAGTTATGCCCGTGTTGGTCAAAATTTTGACCTACATTGTATTGGTCGAAATTTTGACTAACACAGGCATGGATTTAAAAAAAAGGAAGTTTTCCTTCTATAATCTGACCAACCTAAACCTTTTTAATTGATGGTCGAAAATTATGGTAGAAAAATGAGGTCAAACTTAGTAGTGACATGTGTGTGTGTATACACACACACACACACACATATACACATATATACATACATACATATACACACACATGTATTTATATATGCATACATGTGTGTATATATACACACATGTGTATAGTATACATGCACACATACATGTATGCATATATACACATACATGTGTGCATATATATACATATACATGTGTGCATATATACACACATGTGTATATATAAACACATATATGTGTGTATATATACATATACACATATATATGTGTATATACACACATGTATATACATATACACAAATACACACATGTGTGTGTATATACATATATACACATTTGTGTGTATATACACATATACACACATGCATGTATATATATACATATATATATATACACACACACATGTATGTATATACATACATGTATATATACACACACATGTGTATATATACACACATGTGTATATATACACACATGTATATATATACATCCTTATAGTAATATAATATACATCCTTATAGTCACGGATCCCACAAAATATTAAATTTGGTTTTATAAAATTGGAATTGGAATTCAAAATTCCAATTCCACCTATTTGAGTGGAAGATGCAAATGCCTATTTTGGGGCAAAATTGGAATTTTGAAATTCCAATTCCAATTTTTTGGATGGACACAAACATGGAATTGACATTATCTGGAATTAGATAATGCCAATTCTAGTCTAATTCCAGCCCCCAAATGGGCCCTTATGGATTAAAATCACCATTTAGAGTTTATTTTCAACCCTAAAATGCATTTGGAATTTCCTACACAGGATTAAGTTTTTTTGTTGTCTGTATGTTGAATACTTCATTTTAGTGATTGACCGATATATCCAATTCATATCCCGTTAACTTGAAATTAGATTTCAATTCCAATAAAATTCTTGAAATACGAATATTTGGTGATGTTCCCAATACCTTTTGATATTGATACTATTAAAACTTTATATATTTTATTTTCTTCAACCTGCCAACAACAAATTCCTACAAACTCCAATTTGTATTAGCTGAGGAAAAATATCTAATGAGTTTATGAAGACATGAGACTTTGCAAAAAATATCATTGGAGTACAAACAATTGTAAGGATAGATAATTTAATCATAGGATTAATTCAAAATACAATATATTAACACACAAAAAGGGCTACTTGAAAATTTTACGATGTGGGAAAAAACTTAAAATAAATTGCAAACAAAATGGTTCTTGGAAAAATAGCATATTAGGTCATGAAGGGATAAAAATTGGCATAGGGATTCATTATGATGCAAATAATTAACGGGAATGATTTGTTTGGTATAGGGTTCTTGCAGGAAGAAAAAATTAATGTCCAAATATGGCCACTTTGATAAGGTTTTACTATGTATGTGGTAAATTTGAGAAAAATGCATATCGATAAGCTTCAGAAAAAATAGCAAATGGTATCATAGGAATATGCAAATTGGTATGAAGTTATCTGAATATACACAAAATATAACAAAACAATTGGAATTACATGGAGATGCTTAAGTGTGAAGAAATTATGATTGAAAAAATACTACTTGGAATGATTCTGCATCTGCAAATTGTAAAACACATGCATAATTGGAAATCCACCACTTGACATATGCATCAAAACCTATTTTGGAAAGTTGAAATGAAGCACATACTCGATCATAGGTGGTGCATATGATTGTATGGAGAAATTTTCTTCTTGCATGGAACCTGGAACTCAAAATTTTTCAAAAAAAAATTAGGGTTCCAACAGAATCACTCATCGACAATTTTCCTTAAAGCTCACAATTATTTTTGATAAAAACCAATCAATAAATTACTTTAAAAACATATTTTTATGAAAAAAACTCACGTAAATGAGTATAATTATTTTTGCATCTATTGTTAAAAACTTTTTATGATTTTTGCATTTTAAGCACTTAATTAGTAATGATTGGAAAAGAAAATTAGAGCATACAAGTGGTTATTTAGGGCATGCAAACCCAAGGGCCAACCCAAGAAACAAAAAAGAAAAGAAATCACTTTTTGTAAAACACTCTTATAGATAAAAGTGTAAAATACCTAATATCACCCCTGAGTGATAAAATTGTTAAA
Organism: Chamaecyparis obtusa; assembly: GCA_027943335.1. NCBI lineage: Eukaryota > Viridiplantae > Streptophyta > Pinopsida > Cupressales > Cupressaceae > Chamaecyparis > Chamaecyparis obtusa. The sequence goes on along the minus strand of BSBK01010625.1, from coordinate 1,143,715 downwards.
GAAAGTATGTGCCCTTTGGATTTTCTCACTTGTATTGTGACAAAAAATATTTCAAGGATATTTCCCCCAAACCCCACAAGGGTTACTATCCCTCAACCTCATTTGAGACATTACCCTGAAACCTTACAAGGGGCATTACCAGCCCTTGACCTTATTGGAGACATTGCCTCAAAACCCCCAAAGGCGTTCTATCACTAAAAACCCATGAGAGGTACTACCCCTCAACCTTGGTAGGAGTTACCCCAAAACCCCCATGAGGGTGCTACCCCTCAACCCCATTAAGTCCTCAACTCTTAGGTTAATGCGATATTTTGTCACATAAGAAACATGATTATAATAAGAAAGTAACAAGGAAATGAGATAAATCCTTGATTTTGTTGATATAAACATTATTATCATAGAACTTGACAAAAATATCTTTAGATGAGGCAACTTCTAAATATGGCATGACAAGTGGAAAGGGCATTCCTAACTCATTTAGAGGATAAATTATGTTTTATTAAAGGTAAAATGGGCTTTGAAGGGACCCTAAAACCATTTTACAATAAATTTTTTCAAAAGAGAAAACATCAATAAACTAGCAATAAACCAACAACTTACTAACAACAACCAACAACCAAAGCACAAAAAATAGAGTAGGAAAAAGGAACCCACTAGAGTTTCTTTATAATACAAGCCTCCTTCAAGTATTTGTTAATAAGTTATCTATGGAGGACAATGACCTCCTTTATGATATTGGACTACTCCACCCCTTTCTTATAGTGACTATGTGTTCTTGTAGATAGGGGGTTTGTTTCACAGAAGACACATTACTCCCTTTCTAATATACATCGTGGGTATCTAGATTGTTCTTCAAGCCTTTGCCCATGAGCATGTTGCTTCCACCACTGGTAGATCCTCCTTTGATTAGCATAGGCATCTTCAAATTAGTCACTTTATCATTGGGGACTTCAAGTCCTTTGGCACTATCAATTATAGAAGAGTGGGTAATTTTTACAACCATTTCAGTTCACATTGTTAATAGTATCCTCTGATTTGGTTATCCTTGACTCATAATCATTTAAAAGAAACTTGACACCCATTTCCACTTTATCTAGGATAGATAAGATTTTGTAGTTATCCTTCCCATTTTCTCTCACCTGTGTTTCCACTTACCTCAATATGTTATGGAAGACTTTTAGCTTCTCATTAACACCATTAATTTCATATAGAAACCAATAAGAGAGCCTGACCTTCCCTAATGCGCCTTCTTGAATTTGAGAAATAATACATCCTTTGTTTGATCCCCACTCTACTCAAACACATCAATATCCTCACAATCATTTTCCTAATTAACATGTTCTTCAACTAACTCCAATCTCCTCTTGTTCAACTTCTTCACTTCTCACCTCCTCCTAGTCTTCCTCCATTAGAAAACCTTTTTGTTTTCCCTCAACATTATTCTTCTTACCATATTTAGTAGTATGCAGAGGATTTCTCTTATTTTTTACTATCTCCTCCCAAGGAAGGAACCACTAGACCAAGCTTGATGGGGCTTCTTTTTTATGGGCTCACTGAGCTCAAAAGGGTCATTCTCATCCTTCCCAAAAAAAAGTTCCACTTCATCTCTCAACCCTTTATCTCTAGAATATGTACAGATATAGGTATAATGCACATGAACAAATTTATATTATTTTCATTTAGGTTTAGTTATTTTAGGATTGCATGGGATGGATAAAGATGTAACATAATCCATAATAATCAAGACAAGAACCTCATGGAGAACATGGAGATTGGATTTTTGGCATGGTCATTTAGCTTTGACTCAAGTGAGGATATCAAATAAAAAGGAAAGGAAACCATCTCCTTATGGAAAAAATTATTCAAAAAAATAAGGCGGTGACTAAAAAAACTAATGAAATGACCATCCAAGGTAAAATATCTCATTATTACCTCAACAATTTTTTAGCAAGGATTGATAGAATTCATCTCATAATCATTCATGTTGGTCATAACTAACAAGTCCACCCTTCCTAAAAATATTATTCAAGGCATATGTAAGGACCTTCTAGTATCTACAAACTTCTTGCTGTCGATAGATAGCCTAGTGATATTGGAAAATAGGTCCTCACTAATCATTAGGTCCATGTTGAACACATGGAGAGTTCTACCCTTCCACCCAACAACAAAGTCCTTCATCATCTATAGTTCAACACCATGGAATCATTCCTTATACTAGGTAAATCCTCATTCATTGAGCTTATTCCCAAACTCAATATCATCTCTCCATCTATCACAGGTGTAGGGCTACACCCGACTTCTCTCCCCCCATTTTAGTTGCAAAAAGAAAAAACTCAACCACAAAACTAGAGTTGGATCACAAGCCAAAGTGAATGCCAAAGATACAAAAGCAAGCATGAGCACCAAGAATAAGTGGGAAATCAAGGTTGAAGTGACAAATAGTCATAATGACCTACTAATGAGGTGCCTTAGTAGTCAAATCCTTCATTAATAATGATGACTTGTACTTCAATAGGAAGTGAATTGTTATGCCTACACATACATTGATTACTGGACATAATTCCTTGGTTGGAAAAACAATATGTCACCACTTTCCTTCCATTAGGATATGGGTGATGTGACACTAATCAAAAGTTTACAAGATGGAAAGGCAACTATAGATGATTCCATTGATAGACCATTTAGGATTAAGGTTACCTTTTAGGAAATTAATAATATTCAACAAGACACCTTCAATTCAAATTCTTCTACATCCAATTGATTGGATTAGTTTCAAACCAATGTAGGTAGTTTTGGCTTCAACAAAGTTCTTTGAATGGGTACCTAAAGGGAGTGCCACTGCTAAAACCAACCTACCATTGTGATCTCTCAACATTCCTCTACTACTAGCATGGCCCATATTACCCTTAGCCACCCCATCAAATTTAATTTCAAATGATGCTCAAGAGGAACCTTTCCATGCTACATTCTCTCACTCACTTAGACTTGGGAGGAATAGAAATGTCACAAGGTGATTTTCAATTCCTAGCAATCTCCCATTCAAAATAAAAAATAAAAACCTTCTTCCATACTTGAAACTATCGTAGACCAATGAGAGAATTATCTTGAATAGAGTGATACATTTTATAGGAGAGATTATGAGTAGATGAGAAAGGCTCCCTAAGAATATAATTGTTCATTTCTAACCAAATTACCCACACAACATGAGAGAGAGAAAATTAAGTACTAGAGGGAAGAAAGATGGAGTTTCTTAGAAGGCCCAATCCACTATTGCTAACCATTAGAAAAATAAAGAAGGCTAGATTGTTTTTTTTATAATAAAAGTAGAAAAACAAGGGTGCTAGCCCTTACAAAGACAGACCAAAAAATCCATTAACAACTTGTTCTAGAATAGGCCATGGACAACAAAGGCCAAATAAAATAATTTACAACACATTAGCAAAACAACTAGTAACCCACAATATGGGAAGAGGATGAAAAACAATATTTCTTATGTCAATTGACAACAATCTAGGTAGTATTATGGTGCAGCAACACCCTTCTAAGGGCTCCCACCATCATAAATTTTTTTGTGTAGAACTTCTTAATGAAGTCCTGTAAGTAGAATAAGAGCCATGAGCTCATTTGGTGTGTGCAGGGTCTAGTTAGGATCCTAGGGTCATAGTCTTGTCTTTCTTTATGACTGTACAGTGACTTAGGGAATGATGTCATCCTGATGTCACATGATCTCATAATAGGTCAAAGTCTAAAAATAGGGGTTTTGAATTTTTTAGCACGTGTTCTTTGTTTTAGACCTAGGAATGGTCTTAGGATGTGAAGAGAGCAAAATTGCTCAAGCAACAAAAGTTGCTCAAAAAGTTGCATATCAACTTTTCAAAGTTTCTTATCAACTATTTCCAATTTGGGTTCAAACCTTACCCAAGTGGCTAAGAGCCCTATCTAAGCTCAAACCTTGAGTAAAAGACTATTTATGTTTGGAAAAACCCTAATCCAAGGGTTGGAGGTCATTGTGTATGACTCTAAGTTGGTAAAACTAGACTGTGACTGTAATTTGGGTGTCAGTCAATGCTAATGGCATGAATTTGAAGATTTAATGGATAGAACATAAGATCTTTGGTATTGTATATTTTCATTAGTGTATTTAATTTTTTTTGGTGTTTTTAGAGTAGTTTCTTTACAATTTTGTGTGTGTTCTTGTTTATAGTTTGAAACCTCCAGTCCTCTGTCTAGTTTGGAGAGGCATGTAGATATGGGCCTGTAACTCATATCCCCACCATGGAAACACCATGGAACCTTTGGATATGGTAGTAAAGACCCTATACTATAAATATTTTCAAAAAGGGCCCTGGAATGTGTGTGCAGGCATTTATTTGACCAAGCCCTAGGCGAGCCTGGACTGTGCCCGACTAGGTGAGGTGAGTGCTGAGGAAGCTCTAGAAGACAAGGGTGAAGACTTCAGTGAATTTTTTTTGGAGGAGTTCAAGAGGGATTAGTGAAGACACATTGGTGTGAAGGAGAGGGTTCCACCAATCCATTGAAGGTGTTTGTACAAGCAAACTAACTCTGTGACTCTACCAAGCTTAAAAAGCCCTAGAAACCCTCATTTTTGGTTAGGGCATTGTACGGACAGTTGAAGACCTAAAACATTGAAAATAATTGAGGGATGGGAATATTAATGGAGGTCTTTGTGGAAGGTTCACCATTTTTTTGTGAAAGAAGTAGGTCAAAAGTCCTAAAAACTCGGAGAGGAGGCCTAATTGGGGCTCTTTTCTACTAGCCCTATTTTGGGAAGAAATGATGAGATCGGGTAACAAGCCAGCTTACCCAATCTTTTGGAGTCATTTAGTTGGTCAAAAAAATACCTTGGGAGACATCTCCACCTTTTTCAAAGCTTGATGAGCAAGCCAAGAAACCCTTATTAGCTTATGTAAGGGTATGAAGCTAGAAAGTGTGAAATAAAGCTAAGGGGAAGGAGAGCTCAATATTGGTGGTTGGATTGGGCTAGGTCAGGGGATCCTATTGAGAAGAGGAATCCTAGAGAATATAGGGTGTGATTAGAGCACACTAGTGATCCAAGATAAGGATCAGGGAACATAGACTAAGCTAGTCTATCCCAATCTCCCCATCAGATTGGTATCAGAGAAAACAAGGCTTGGGAAGTGGATAGTTGGAGAGTGGATGTTTCAACCTCTAGAGGAATTAGTAGGGTCATCTCAAAAGAAGAATATGATGACTAATGCAAAGCTAGCTAAGAAATTAGAAGACAAGGAGGAAGCAAATAGACTCCTGCAAGAAAGATTGTTTTAGATGGAACAACTATTGGATGATGTCCAAACAAAGGCAGACAAAGTCAATGTTAGAATGAAGGAATAGGATGCTAAAGAGAAAGAGAAGACTATAGATGATGAGATGCCTACACATAATCCTCCTACTCAAGATGAGCAGTTCTTGAAGGCAATAAAGGCTATCACTGGCAAGGCACTTGAAGGTGTTCCACTTCTTACTGGAAGAATGGACACATAACTTGTCATGCAATGGATAGAGGGTATGGAGAATCACTTTGAATGTGAAGAGATATTTGAGGCACAAAAGGTTGAAGTGGCCAAATCAAGGTTGAGAGGCCAAGTACTAACTTGGTGGAACTATCTCCAAGAAGAAAGGGAGAAAGAAGGAAAGAATCCAATTGCTAATTGGAAAGCTATGGTAAACAAAGTAAGTGAAGCATACCTACTAGTAGATTATGAAATCTAGCAGCATAGAAGGAGATTGAATCTAAGGAAAAAGAGATGGATGTTGCCACTTATATAGAAGAGTTTCATAAATTGAGCCTAAGGTCCAAAGTGAAGGAAGAGGAGAGCATCAAGGTGGAAAGGTACTTAAGTGGGCTAAAATGGAGCATAGCAGAGGAGATGAATTTTTTCATTCCCGCCACTGTTCTTGGGTGTCAACATATGGCACAAAAGATAGAAGAAAAGTAGAGAATGAAGAAAGAACCCAACTCTAAAAATAGAGGTAGAGGTAGAGAATCTAGAGGGGGTCAAAGAGGAGGTTCAAGTGGCAGAGGTGGTGACTTAAGAAGCCAAGGAGAAGTAGACTTCTAGAACAAGTTGTAGAGACTAGTACAAGGAGTACTTTTAGCAGAGGAAGGGGGTCTCAGGGTAGTAGAGGAAGAAGTGCATGAAGAAGAATCTCCTACTTTGCCACAATGAAGTGTTATCAATGTGGACAGCTTGGACACCCTGCTTATAGGTGTCTTGATAAACTTGCAAGCTCTAGTAGTGAAAAGAGGGTAGCTTATGCCCAAGAAGATGGTAGTAGCTCATGCACAAATGAGGTAAGAAAACTAGAATCAAAGATGGGGGAGAACTTGATGTTTAGGAGAGTTCTCATAAGGCAACCTACCCAAGGAGAACCCAAGCAAAGGAGAGCTCTTTTTAGAGTTAGATGCGAGATCCAAGGAAAATTTTGCAAGGTGATAGTTGATTCAGGATCAACTGACAATATCATATCAGATGAAGTAGAAAAGAAGCTAAAACTTACAAAGATTCCCCATGCAAACCCTTACAGGGTGACTTGGTTGAATCAAGAGCAGAGTGTGTTAGTGAATGAGAAGACATGGGTGAATTTTTCCATTGGAGGATATAGGGACAAAGTACTTTGTGATGTCCTACCCATGGATTCCTACCATCTCCTATTGGGAAGACCCTGGCAGTTTGACAGGAAAGTGATCTATGATGGAGAGGAGAACTCCATCTCCTTCAAGAAGGATGGAAAAAAATTCAAGATTTAGTCTCTGATAGAGAGTGATGAAGGAGCCTCAAGGACACCTAGTGTGTTGCTTAGTAGTGGGAAGGAATTCCTATACTCATTACATGATGAGGAAATAGTGGGATGTTCCATTCTTAACAAGCCAAAATAAGAGGAACATAAGTTGTAGACAAAGACACCTAAAGAGGTGAAGCAAATGTTAGAGAAGTTTAAAGACATTGTAAGTGATGGAGCACCTGCAACACTTCCTCCAAGAAGGGATCTAAGTCATCAAATAGAATTTGTACCTGGTGCATCTCTGCCTAACAAGGCAGCATACAAGCTTACCCCTGATCAAAACAAAGAAGTAGCAAGGCAAGTGCAAGAGCTATTGGATCAAGGAATGATCAAGAAAAGCATTAGCCCATGTGCAGTTTTGGTGGTGTTGGCATCAAAGAAGGGAGGAAAATGGAGACTTTTAACTGATTCAAGGGCCATCAACATGATCACCATTAGGTATAGATTTCCAATTCTAAGGATAGAAGACTTGATGGACTGTTTAGGAGGTGCTATGTATTTTTCTAAGTTGGATCTTAAAAGTGGTTATCACAAAATAAGGATTAAGGAGGGTGATGAGTGGAAGACCACTTTTAAGACCACAGATGGGTTGCATGAATGGCTTGTGATGCCATTTGGGCTTACCAATACCCCAATCACCTTCATGAGGTTGATGAATGAGGTCTTAAAGGAATTCACTAGTAGATTTTTGGTGGTGTATCTAGATGACATACTCATCTATAGAAAAACCAAAGCAGAACACCTTGAACACTTAAGGTTAGTCTTGAAGAGGCTACATGAGGAACAATTGGCTATCAACCTAGAGAAATATGAGTTCATGCAGCAAGAACTAGTCTACTTGGGATTTTTGGTGTCCAAGGGTACTTTGAAGATGGACCCAAGCAAGGTGGAGGCAATCTTGAATTGGCCTGCCCCTAAAATAGGGACTGAAGTTAGGAGTTTTCATGGTTTGGCACAATTATATAGGAAATTTGTGAGAAATTTCAGTGGCATATGTGCACCAATGCTTGAAACCATCAAGGGAGGACTTAAGACTAAGTTCAAGTGGACTGAGGAAGCTGACAAAGCATTCCAAACATTGAAGCAAGAGGTAGCTACCAAACCTATCTTACTCTTACCTACTTTTGACAAATTGTTTACCATTGAATGTGATGCAAGTGGTATTGTAGTAGGGGGTGTATTGAGTCAAGAGGGAAGGCCTATGGAATTTTTCAGTGAGAAAATCAATGAAGCAAAGAAGAGGTATTCAGCCTATGATCTAGAGTTATATGCATTAGTGTAATCCCTCAAGAAGTGGAGGCATTACCTCCTTCTAAAATAATTTGTGGTGTTCACAGATAACCAAGCTTTGAGTTACATTAATACTCAAGAGAAGCTTAGCAAAAAACATTTGAAGTGGATGGAGTATCTCCAATCCTTCACTTTCACTATTAAGCACAAGAAGGGGCAGCTCAATAAGGTAGTAGATGCATTGAGTAGGAAGCTATTGACTTTCCAAGAAGTTCAATTACAAAGCATAGGAATAGTAGGTTTCAAGGATCTTTATGAGGAGGATGAAGACTTCTCTATAGCCTATAAGGTATGCCAAGAGTTTGAGAATCACTTTCATAGTGAGTATGTAGACTACACCCTTCAAAATGGACTCTTGTTCAAGGGCAATCAACTATGTGTGACTAGAGGATCTATGAGGGAAAATCTGATCCAAGAGAAGCATAATGGGAGCCTAAGTGGGAATTTTGGCATTAACAAAACCATGGAGTTGGTACAAAGATACTATTTTTGGCCTAATTTTCCAAGGGATGTAAGAAGGTATGTGGAACAGTGTGGTGTGTGCCAAAGGGCTAAAGGAGCCTCAAGTAATGCAGGGCTTTATCAACCATTACCAGTTCCAAATAGGACTTAGGAGTGTGTAAGCATGGACTTTGTGGTTGGAATCCCTAAAACAAAAATAGGTATGGATAGCATCTATGTTTTAGTAGACAGGTTCTCTAATATGAGCCATTTCATTCCATGTAGAACTACTCATGATGCAAGCTATATAGCACATCTCTTCTTCAAGGAGATTGTAAGGATTCATGGACTCCCATTGAGCATTGTGTTAGATAGGGATAGTAAGTTCATGGGTCATTTTTGGCAAACCTTATGGAAAAGGTTGGGAACTAACCTCTCATTTAGTTCAGCTTACCATCCACAAACTGATGGTCAAATTGAGGTTATCAACAGGGTGTTGGGAAATTTGCTGAGGTTCTTAACCAAGGAGTATGGGCAGACTTGGGATCTATTCATTCCACAAGTAGACTATGCCTATAATGATAGTGTTAATAGGACCACCAGTAGGAGTCCTTTTGAGGTTGTGTATGGAAGACACCCTAGGGGAGTGTGTGAAAGAAGAGACCTTGGTTCAATGGAGATGAAGAGTGGCCAAGCAGAGGACTTCACTCAAACTATTAAGGAGGTATAAGAACAGGTTAAGAAGGCCATCCTAGAGTCCACTCAAAAGCTAAAGGCTAAAGTGGATGAAAGAAGAAAGGAAGTTTAGTTCAAGGTAGGGGACTATGTGTTGGTCCGTCTAAGCAAAGCAAGAATGCAAAAAGGCATGCCTACTAAGTTGCAAATAAGAAGCGTACGGCCTTGCAAAATTTTGGCCAAGTATGGTGAAAATGCCTATAAGGTGGATCTACCATTAGATTTAGCTATCTCACCAGTGTTCAATGTTGTTGACTTGGTCTTGTTCAAAGGAGACATAGCACAACAAAGTGAGAATCAATCAAAGGTGCTGCAAGATCTAGATAACAATGCCATGCCTAAAAAGAAGCAGCCTATAGAAGAACAAGTCTTGGAATCTAGAGTGAAGAATTCCACCAAGCATCAAGTGTATATGGAACACTTTGTCAAATGGGCAGGTCAACTTGAGTCTGAAGCTACTTGGGTATAGGAGAGCCAGTATAAGAAACTAGGCATAGACCTAGCCCTTATCAACCCCAAAGTGCCTTAATCTGTGCCAAGGGGGAGTATAGTGCAAGAGCACCCTTCTAAGGGTTCACAATATCATAAATTTTGTTGTGGATAAATTCTTAATGAATTCCTATAAGTAGAATAAGAGCCATGATCTCATTTGGTGTGTGTAGGGTTTAGTTAGGATCCTAGGGTCATAGTCTTGTCTTTCCTTATGACTGTACAGTAACTTAGGTAATGATGTCATCCTGATGTCACATGATCTCATAATAGGTCAAAGTCTAAAACTAGGGGTTTTGAATGTTTTAGCACATGTGTGCTTTGTTTTAGACCTAGGAATGGTCTCAGGATGTGAAGAGAGAAAAATTGCTCAAGCAACAAAAGGTGCTCAAAAAGTTGCATAGCAACTTTTCAAAGTTGCTTAGCAACTATTTCCAATTTGGGTTCAAACCTTACCCAAGTGGCTAAGAGCCCTATCTAAGCTCAAAACCAGAGGAAAAGACTATTTATTTTTGGAAAAACCCTAATCCAAGGGTTGGAGGTCATTGTGTACGGCTTTGAGTTGGTAAAACGAGACTGTGACTATAATTTGGGTGCTAGTCAATGCTAATGGCATGAATTTGAAGATTTAATGGATAGCACATAAGATCTTTGGCATTGTACATTTGCATTAGTGCATTTAATTTTTTTTTGGTGTGTTTAGAGTAGTTTCTTTACAAGTTTGTGTGTGTTCTTGTTTATAGTTTGAAACCTCTAGTCCTCTGTCCAGTTTGGAGAGGCATGTAGATATGGGCCTATAATTCCTATCCCCACTATGGAAACACCATGGAACCTTTGGATATGGTAGTAAAGACCCTATAATATACATATTTTCAAGAAGGGCCCTAGAATATGTGTGCAGGCATTTATTTGACCAAGCCCTAGGTGAGCTTGGACTGTGCCCGACTAGGTGAGGTCAGCGTTGAGGAAGCTCTAGAAGACAAGGGTGAAGACTTCAGTGAAAATCCTTTGGAGGAGTTCAAGATGGATGAGTGAAGACTCATTTGTGTGAAGTAGAGGTTCCCACCAATCCATTGAAGGTGTTTGTACAAGAAAACTAACTCTGTGACTCTACCAAGCTTAAAAAGCCATAAAAACCCTCATTTATGGTTAGGGCATTGTACGAACAGTTGAAGACCTAAAACCCTAAAAATCCTTGAGGGATGGGAATATGAATTGAGGTCTCTTTGGAAGGTTAGCCATGGTTTGGTGAAAGAAGTAGGTAAAAATTCCTAAAAACCCGGAGAGGAGGCCTAATTGGGGCTCGTTTCTACTAGCCCTATTTTGGGAAGAAATGATGAGATTAGGTAACAAGCTAGCTTACCCAATCTTTTGGAGTCATTTATTTGGTCACAAAAATACCTTGGGAGACATCTCCACCTTTGTTAGAGCCTGAGGAGATGAGCAAGCCAAGAAACCCTTATTAGCTTATGTAAGGGTATGAAGCTAGAAAGTGTGAAAGAAAGCTAAGGGGAAGGAGAGTTCAATATTGGTGGTTGGATTGGGCTAGGTCAGGGGATCCTATTGAGCAGAGGAATCCTAGAGACCATAGGGTGTGAGTAGAGCACACTAGTGATCCAAGATAAGGATCAAGGAGCATAGACTAAGCTATTCTATCCCAATCTCCCCATCATATTATCATTAGGATCACCAACACAATGGGAAGCAAGTGGGGAAATCCTCTTCATGAGGTTGTTAGTGCAAGGGGAAAAGTGCTAACAAGATTGTACATTATCTACCAAAGGTTGGAGCAGAATAGGAGCAACAAGAAAATAAGGGTCCACATGCCCAGAGGGGGATACACCAACAACAAGAGGTGAACTAGGATCCACAAGGCCTAAGAAAGCCAAATTAGAAACATGATTTTTGCACTATCGATCAGAATGAGTGATTTTGAAAAATTCATGATTCAATATGGATGATTGGTATGGTTGTCATTGATGTCAACATATTGTTACGTTAATGATTTTCATGTACTGGTGCTAAGAATTTCACTTTGCAAATTTTTTATGTTGTAAATCTATTGGTGAGACTTTGATATTTTTTTTAGTACAATTTGGAGTTGTCGAATTCAATATTTTGTAGTTTGGAACACAATGCAATGGAATTGATATTTATCTAAGTATGACTATGACTGACAATATTTCTTTGTGTGAAATGCATGCTTCACATTTATCTACATAATGGTTTCTGATGATGTGGTTTTAGAAATGAGTTATTGATGTCCTTAGCTTCATTCATTTTAGGTGGCACGAGATTTTTGGTTTAGAGACATGGTTTTAAAGATCAGTTGCATTTCTACTCTAGGTTTGGTTGACCTTGGGTGTTTTCACTTCAATTACTTATCTTGGTGAATGCAAGAAGATATCTAACATGTATGGTGATATTTTTGGTTGTAGCTATGGTGTGTTGTGGTCCACTTGTCATTTGTCCCCACTACAAGAATGTTTAGTACCAACCTAATTCAAATCTTGTTTGGTTCTTGTCTGACCAATAGTGGGAGATTTGGAAATGCAAACTTAGTATAAATAAAGGATGAATCATTCAAGAATTGTGTGGCATAGGGTGACATATGTGTGTGAATATTGTGCAAGTATGTGTATGTACAATGAGGATGTATGAAAGAGGATTTGTCTCTTTAATTGCATAGAGTTAAGTGTGAAGTGTGTTGCAGAGCAGTGTGAGCTTTAATGTGTTAGCTACTAGAAGTAGTGAGGTGAAGGTGTCTATAGATCTTTCGATTGTGTTGGAGTTGTATAGCTCTTTTAGCCTTCTTCATCTGGGTAGTCAACCCTATGGAAATGATCCTTCTTTGGACAATGAGCCCTTTGGTAGTGAGTCTTTCTTGTATTCCACCTTAACCAATCTTCATCTATTTGAGAATAATCTTCTCTCCAGTTTATCCTTTCACAAGGTTTTCCTCGTGAGTCTGGTGTTTCATGTGTTTATGGTGGTTGTACTTTTTCATGTTCATATCTTTTAGTAATTAAAATTTTAAAGTAAGTTTGGTGAAACTGATTAGAAGTTTTATAAGGATAAAATTTTGTGGATGTGGGCCAAGCACAAGGCCCTGCAATGCACCTTCCCAATTATTGATGGTAGTAAAGTTTGAAAATGGTGTGCACAAAGGAGCCATTGCATCAAGAGTGTAAAGGCACACTAGCTTCAATAATAAAAGGCTAAATTATTTTTCAATTTATGATAACAACTTTAATTTTGATCTATACATAATGGAAATAATGTAATATATTCTACAAAGTCAACAATACATGGTTTTGAAGGTTTTTTTAGTTATATATTTTCAAATATTCAATTAATTGAACAAGTTTTTGCCAAAGTCCTATGAAATTTTTTTAAAAAAGTGGGCTCACTAAGTAATTGCCAAACCCAAGTTTATCAACTGTGGTTCCAACTAAGATTAGTTGGGCACCCTATCAAACATTCACCAACGAACCAACTAAGAGTAGTTGGGTATCCTACCAAACATTCACCAATGAACCTCTTCACACTTGCTCTCTCATGTCTCACAAAAGTATACCTGAATTAAAGAATGGCATCATAATTATATGCTGAAAGTGTCCATCACATGCTAAATGATTCCCAAGAGTTCCAGCGCACTGGCTATGAGGCTGAATATTTGCACCCCATAGCCAATGTGACATACATGCCCATACACCCATATTGTCATCCTTTCACGTGCAACTTGCTAACAGTATTGTACATCTTCCATAACGAAATGATTTTATTTTATTTTTTCAATGAATATCATTTGGGTAAACTAACTGTAGAATATATAAAGATAGTTAGAAAAAAATACTAAGTGTCCCCCTTGGTAAGATATATGTTTTAGTTAGTTTGAGTATATTTTTTAATTCTTATTTATATTATTAATAATACAAATATATTAAAAAATAAAGAAGTTAATATTTATTATTAATTATACTATTATTAGTTTATAATTGTACAGATTGATTTAATTTCTTAAAATTTATATAAATAATTATATTATTTACTTTATTTAATTATAAATGTATTATTTTAACATTATTTATTTTATAGATTTGTTAAATTCTAATAATTTAATTTAAAATAAAGATATAATTTAATAATATCTTACATTATCTATATTTAATAATGTATATTAATTTAAATAGTTAAATATATTTATAATTAATTATAAGCTAAAAATTAATATTAATATTTTTTACATTTTTTTTAATAATTTTTTTTCATTTTTCCACTCAAATAATAGTGAAAAAAGAAGCCACTACAATGATTATTACTTTCTATTATTTTAGAATTATATTATAATTTGTTTAAAACTTAAATTTAAGAGTGAATCAACATCTTAGATATAACTAGGAATCACACCTTAGGGTGTAATGGGTACGTGGAAGAGATATTGTCAATTAGGGGGGGAAAATGGTCTTATTTTTATTGCACATAATTTTGCAACTAATAATGTGAGTTGGTAGACTATTTAGTTAATGATGTTTTCCCAAGATAGATCTGAATAGAGAAGTGATAGGTACAAAATATTTATGCATTTGGTCTAAACATAAATAAATTTAAAAAATCTCTCAATTAGGAAGATAATCATGTTGCATTACCATAAAACTTAACTTTAAACCTTATCACAAACATTAAAATGGAAACATAACCATAATCATAATCCTAAACAAGATCATAATCCAAACTAGAAACACAACCCTAACCCTAATCATGACATAAACCTAAACCATTATCATAACCCTACCCCTAATAAAAACCCTAACTTTAACCATAAAACTAACTTTATTCCTAAATCTAACCTCAATCATAAACTTAACCCCAACCCTAGTCAAAATCCTAACCCTAACCATAATACTAACCATGATGTGACCCCTTACCCTAACCATAATTATAACCCTAAACCTTAATCACAACCCTAACTCTAACCCTAACCCTAGCACTGATTCAAACATTAACCCTAATCCTAAACAAGATCATAACCTAAAGTATAAACCCAATTCTAACCCTAACCATTACATAAATCTAAACTCTTATCCTAACCCTAAATATTAACCCTAATTAGAATTGTAATCCTAACCCTAATTTGGTCTTTTTTTTTGCATATGATTATGCAACTAATAAGATTAGTCGGCAGACTAGAATATTTATGTTAGAGTAAAGTATTAATTATGTTAATTAATCTTTACTCCCTTCTTAAGATGTCAACTCCTTTTTGCTTTAGTTAAATGCACATGCACTAGTTGTTCTAAACTCATGCATTAGTCATGTAATAGTTAAACTAATTATTACATGCACTAGGGTTTGCCTTTCAAGGCTTTTGATCTCCTTTATAAGGATGATCCATTTTACATTTAATTCATTCATTATTTTGAGGATATTTTCTTCTTCATATTTTGAGTCAAACCCTTGCCCTCTTCTTGTCTCTACTTCCTTGTAACAGGTTTTTGTATGCAGGTGATCTTTGGGTTTTATGGATTTGTATTGCTCAAATTCTACAATTTACTCAATGATGTTTACACAAGATAGGTCTTAATAAAGAAGTGATAGCAAAAAATAACTATGCATCCAATTTGACGCAAGGGCAGGGTGGCTAAAGGAAAAATTAGGGTTAATTGAGACTGCTTAAACCCACAAACATGCCCTATGAAGAGTTACACACAAAATAAATATTTGAACAACACACAATACCATGAAACACAATGAATATAGACAAGAAACTGGCAACCACACTGGTGTAATTATTAAATCAACAACATGCTCGACTATGAGGCCTTCTGGATTTTGACCTTATACAAAGAAATTATGAAATCAGAATCACAGCTCACATCTCAATCCTCTAATCTACTATCCTCTAACTAGAACTACCTCTCTACATCAACCCAAGCTCCAAATTTATAGCTAGCAAAGCCACAAGTCGGCCAGTCAGGCATTTAATTACAATATAGGTCCACTTAAGAGGAGAAACCAAAACTAAAGCAAGAAATAACAAAACATGATGTGAAGTTTCATTTAGGTCCTCACATGATCCAAGAATAGATCCCCAATCGCACAAGCTCCAATTTCCCCGTACGGAACCGCGCAAGGTGAAATACCACATGTTTCATGAGCAAAACTGGTAGAAAATTGATGCCCAAGAAAAATTGTGATAACTTCTAGATCCAAATGAATTAGGATGTGTTCTGTTAGGAGAATTCTCAAGATTAGATCCACATCATTGCATTAACTATGCAAGGCAAGAAACCAACCACAACTTCAATGACAAAACAAACATCAGACAGGTACAAGAAATTTTTTTTTGGGTGATGCAAGATTGCTCAAGACCCAAGATGGTCCTGCATCAGACACTTGGGGTAACAAAAGAATTGATGTCCACATCAGGCACTACTCATGTTTTGGCTCGAATCATAAAGATCCAACTCAACCTATGTAATCCATGAACTGTCTTCAACTGGTTTGTCTTTCCACTAAACTAGGTATTCCATGTAGTCTTTTACTCTTGTACCCTTGCTTACTCTACTATTCAAGATCTTCTCAATGTTGTCTTCATTCTTCTTAGGATAATTCAAATCATCTTCCATCTCATCATTTGATTCAAAGTACTCAAAGATATTAGTAATATTGAATATAGGTGATATATCCATGTCTTCTGGTAATTCCACTTCATAAGAATTTCCACTGTCAAACTTCTTTAGGATCTTATAAGGTCCGAACTTCTTCATTTTTAGCTTGTTATAGGTACCAACTGGAAATCTATTCTTCTTCAAATGAATCATAACCTCATCTCCGACTTCAAAAGATTCACTAGTACATTTGACACACTTTTTAGACCAACATTTCTGACCAAGCTATAAAATGATTTTCCATGGTCAGTTTATAGAAGAAAATTTTGATTTTTTTTAACTTATATTCCCATGTTGGTCAGAATTCTGACCCTAAAGGGTGGTCGTAATACTGACCAACACAAGAATAGAAGTAAAAAAAATGTTAAATTTTATACATATATCCCACCTTCCGAAACATTTCATTTTATTTCATTTTGGCATACTCCATGAGAAAAGGAGTGCTGAAGGAAGTGGTATAAGGTGGGAAGCTGCACTACATCGACACTGCGTGCGTATATGCAAGTAATTTCAAACTAGTGGTTGAAGGTGGGAAGTTGCACTACATCGACATCGCACGTGTATATGCAATAAGTTTGAACTAGTGGTTGAATATCATGGAAGTGCGGACCGATGAGCAATAAAATCTTCATTTTCTACTATTTCATTGCTTGGTTTGGTGTGTTAATGAGTTTGCAAGTTTTACTTGTGTTTATTCTTTGAAAATCTACTTTGCTTTGAAAATATGTACACTTGGTGTTAATTCTTGTGTTTATCCAGCTATAACAGTCTTAAGTTTTTGTTAATATATGGAAATCCCATAAACTCTAAGGGCCCAATTCATCCAACAACTTGATCCCACATGGTTTTTATCTGCTACTGTAGTTGAGTTTCAACTTGTTTGGTTGAATACATACGAAATATTCAACCTAGGGCATCATTGTTCAAAAACAAAACTAACCTTCCCGACTCTGAGCTTTTGAACTCTTATAAAGCATTTCCTTAACTCACCTTTCACATAGTGGCATTGAATCCCAACTGTGAAAATGTGAGTTAGGGCCACATCTTCCAACAAATATTGTTTGCACGCCAAGCACTGTACAGGAACAATCAATAAAAGGACTGAAATTCTTTGATTTTAAGACTTCAAAATAATATAATCAGTACATGGAGTGATCAAAAATTATAATACCAATCGATGAATGTTTTTCCTATAAATGTTGCATTGAATAGAGAGTTTAATAATATAAACACCAGACTGTGTCTTCACGAGCAGAAAAGTAACTGTTTGTAAAGAATTAAAAGTTTATTGCTTGGTAGTTCATTACATTGTCTTCTTCGACCATACACACCTCCACACAAGAAGGACTAAAACCAAACCATAGGATGGTCTAGGAATTTAGAAGACATCCTTTGTTACAAAGAAAAACAAAATATAGAACTCAAGTCCTAAAGCAAAACTGAATGGCCTAGGTGCCTTGCACCAATACACCCCCCATGTAAGTCAATATTCTAAAGTCCTTGAATCCAAGCAAATGTAAGTCAATAACACCAAATATATCACTTAGAATTCTTGTGAAGAGTCTTGGTGAGTTTAATCCTTTTGAAGCACTTTAGAAATATTGAATACATCATTTCTTGCCAACTATTTGACAGAGCCTAGGAAATCATTGGTTCTTCAAGATAAATATTGTTTGCACACCAAACACTGTACAGGAACAATCAATAAAAGGACTGAAATTCTTTGATTTTAAGACTTTAAAACAATATAATTAGTACATGGAATGATCAAAACTTATAATACCAATCAATGAATGCTTTTCCTATCAATGTTGCATTGAATATAGAGTTTAATAATATAAACACCAGACTGTGTCTTCACGAGTAGATCACATTAACCAATATACCCCCCCATCCCACCATCCACATCCATCCACTCATGTCAAGATCTTGTCCAAAATCATGTTGAAATATCCATTGACCTAAATCAAGATCCTTCCCTCACTTCCTTCGTTACATAATCACTTTTGGATTATATTCTAAAGTCCTTGAATCCAAGCAAATGTAAGTCAATAATACCAAATATATCACTTAGAAGTCTTGTGAAGAGTCTTGGTGAGTTTAAGTGATATATTTGGTGTTATTGACTTAAATTTTCTTGGATTCAAGGACTTTAGAATATACTCCAAAGGTGATTATGTAACGAAGGTAGTGAGAGGGAAGGATCTTGATTTAGGTCAATGGATATTTCAACATGATTTTGGACAAGATCTTGACATGAGTGGATGGGTGTGGATGGTGGGATGGGGGGTGTATTGGTGAAGAGTCTTGGTGAGTTTAAGCCTTTTGAAGCACTTTAGAAATATTGAGTACATCATTTCTTGTCAACTATTTGACAAAGCAATGATGTATTGTAAAGAATTAAAAGTTTATTGCTTGGTAGTGACTATTTGTAAAGAATTAAAAGTTTATTTCTTGGTAGTTCATTACATTGTCTTCTTCAACCATACACACATCCCCACAAATTCTAAGAATCCTCTCCCATAAAACTCACGTACAAAACTGACCAAAATCCCCTTACAAACTGACTTTCAACTTTTTCTTAACCTGCACAGTTAGTTATTCGTTTGTATTATTGTCTAGTTGACAACTAGTTGTCAACTTTGACCACTTTAATCTTTCTTGCATCATCTTTAACCTTTCAAAAGGTTTTAGGTTCCTATCCTAATCCCCTAAACTCCCTAAACCTCTACTAAACCCTCATTTATCCCTTTTGGCCATAATTGCATAAAAATGCAATTTTACATCTTTTTGGCATCTTTTCACTTTGAAGTGCAATTACATGATAATAATGGAATCAATGGCCATATAACAAACTTATATATACCTATAGGTCCTTGAACCTTACATAAATCCTTGGATCACTCAAGTGACCCCATAAATTTATACCATGTCATAAATCTCCCATTTTGACATAGGATAAGAGCATAGTGATAGAAGATAGATCCATTTTGTGCATAACCTGAAGTCATCGTATTCCATGAGAGTGCATCTTTTGAGAATTTGTTTTTGAATGTTTCAAGGGACAAGTAGTTCTACAATTAAATCATCATAACTTTCCCATTACTTAACCATCACACATGGCACATACTATCTTCAAACTGACAGTACGTTGCATGTGTACTACAAAACTTTTAGTAATTGGCATATTGTTGGCGAACAGATTTGTTCTCTTATACACTGATATGTATCTTCCAACTCTATGCCTTTGAAAACAAATCATTTACACAACAATTGGGTAAGCATTTACTTTGCTTCCCTCTGAATTTTGCAAAAAGGTACAGCTCCCTTTATAAGATATTCAATGAATGGAAACAGTAATTTTAACATACAAGCTTTTAACTGAAAAGCAGTAAAAGGACTCTCAACCGTTCCTAGACGGATGAGGTAAAACAACAAAAACTTGCGAAAACCAATAGATGTAACAGAAGACTACCTTGTGAAAGAAAAATAAGCTTCAGCGGCCATTCAGAAAAATTTAGACTAACTAACAAAAATGCGTCTACAGAAAAACTATAACTCAGAGAACTATAATAAATGACTGAAACTGAATAGCACATACACAAGATCGATATATAATTCCCAAGGTAGAACATATATATTTCACTATTTGATTCAAAGATCAAAATATTTTCATGCACAAGTATTCAGGTAAGACTAGCCCAAAGTCTAGTTATCATCAGTCATACAAACTACTGCAAAAACAAAAAAAAAATGGTAAGAACTTGTACTATTGCTTCTATTCCCTTCTATGTTTTTTCTATTCTAATCTATATCCCTTTCCAAGTTTTAAGCACCAGCTTAAATAGTTTAAACGGTCTGAGAAAGCCTCCCGAAAAACCCGGCTTCTCGGACCCCATTAAAACAAGAAACCGTTAACAGTTTAAAACCAGTTTCTAAAGAAGAGTTAAGGTAGGGTCAAATGAGTAAACAAAACTGAAATTGATTCATTTTTCTTGAGCATCCTCTGATGTGGCAACCTTTACGAGCTTCCAGGACCGGTAAACTCGGAGCAGCTCCTGAGTAGGCAGGGCGTGCAGGTTCTTCAACGCGATCAACTTGGCATGCGTGGCATTTTTCTCCCATCTCATCTCCTGAATTTTCTCCGCTTGCTTTGGCAATTGACCTCGGTTTAAGATAAGCATTGCTTCTATGTTGGCGGTCCTCATGAGATCATGAACCATCGGCGCTTCACTTTCCTTGAAAGCGTTCATTTCATCCACAAAGGACTTCACTAATGCATCAACTCCCTGGTCTGCATCTTCCAATTGTAGAATACCTGAGGGATTTACTATTTTAATATCCTTCAGGGTGTCAGAGTGAATCTCCTTCATGGCCTTTTCCATAACCCGCATCTGAGAAATGGCTGTCTCAAACAAAGTGTTCTTCTAGCTGAAGTTCTTCTTCAGGATGAACAGCATACATGGGTCGATCAGCTTCATGGGGTTCTCTGTCAGAAATTGCTTCACTCCGTAATCTTCAATTTCTTGTACTCTTTTCATGATCTTTGAACAACTTTTAGCTTCACTTTCCCATATTGGGATCAATGTCTGAATTTCCCCCAAGAGAGCTTCGCCGTCTGTACGGGTGCTCACGAACTCTTTTATGAAGGCACTGCCTTCTGCTATGATGCCATCTATCCATGCCTTCATTACCTCTATCCAAGTCCTCCCCTGCTGAACCTGCTTGAACAGCCTCTGACTTTCTATCGAATTAGGGTTGAACCCCTGATGAGTCTACGCTAGAGGTATTGCACTATTCTCAGCAAGTGAAGATAGGAATTCTGCCATGGTCGAAACTATCTGTTTCAACTCCCGCTTCTCTCTGCTGTCCTTCTGTGACTGTCCGAGCATACGATCGGCAGAGAATTTGAAAATGTGATCACGGGAATCCCTGTTCAGTACTCCAAAATCCATCTTCATTATCTCATAATCCTCGGGCTCAGGATCTTGGGTATTTCCCATAGATTTACTGTAGCAATTTCAGCAGTGACTTTCCCGGTAGAAGGATCTGTTATTAGCCTCGCATCACTCTTCATTCTTTTAGCTTTCAGAGTACGAGCTGCGTATCTCGTCACTATTTCTTTAACTGGCATAGATAGAGGCTTGAAGCTTTTCCTTTTATTAACTGATTCTGTGAGCCAAGGTGGAATTATGCTGGACACCATTCGATTGTCAGGGGTCTTGACAAGTGCATCTGCATTCTGAGATAGGTCTTGGTAGTGCGTGAGACCTTCCTGCATCTTCCCCTTATGATCAGGGGTGAAGGTGAGATCTTCATCATTGAGGTCACCGACGTCATCCAGATAATCAGGCTCCTCTGAGGCCATTTGGATTTTCTTCTCAGATCTCGTCCTTGGTCTTGACCTTGGTGCGGTTGGATGTTTCACCGGGGCCGTTTTCTCCTTCACTAGTATTTTCTTACCTGCATTTGATGACAAAAGAGATTTATTAGCAAAGGCTTGTGTTACACTCTTAATGGGCGAACCAATATTATGACTTGTATCTGTAAGAGGTTGAACATCTTTCTTCTTTGCCACGATCCAGTTTTCTATTTCCTCAAAAATGCTGCGGGTCCGGAGTCTGATATCACTAGACTCCTCTCTACTCCAATCGATGATCGAAACAGCATCCTCCTCGGAAAAGGTGGCGGATGGACGGGGAATCTCTGAATCATTATCTTCTATATTTCTGGTATCAAATTTCAACTGCAGCAGTTTAATCTGAGATACCATAAGCCTGGTTCTATCTCATTCCCAGATCATTTTTTCATTGCCGAGATCTTCCCACAGGTCCTCCAGATGGTAACTTGGTGAAGGGCATTTTCCTAATCCCAGGGTCTGTCTGGCAAAGCCTTTACTATCGAACCCTGTTCTTGGTTCATAGAAAGGCATGTGGAAGTTCAGTAAATTAGTCCCCACAACAAATGCGTCCAGTATGCTGTTACAGATTAAGTGGCCTAACTTCACTGGGAACAGAGAGTTCCATTTATCTTCCGGGAGAGCTGTTTTAATGACAATGAACAACTGTCTACAAACTTCTGCAAGAATGAAATAGTCAAAAGCGTACCTAGGCAGCTTCAATGGTTCTTCTTCGAATCCTCCTACCCGAATATAAGTAAAACGGGGAAATTAAATATAAAAGCTGCCAAATACTTTAACTAATCTCTGCGCATTGTCTGAAATCCTCTGGTTAGGCCTGCCAGCCAATTCCTGACGCAATTTTCCCCAGAACATATCATGTATTGTTCTGTAATCCTCCAAAACCTTATCTCTTCTCAGTAATGGACAACACTCATAGATAAATAAATCTCCATTCCAGGGAGCTTTCTGAATAGGGTGTAGGTCTTGAGTACAGGCCAAGCAATACATCAGGTACGAAGACATGTAAAATCCTTCCTTGGTCATCTGAGTCTGTCTGAGCTGGTCCCGAAGAGATGCGGCTATAATTTTAGCCCAGTCAATGTGTTGACTGCCTTCTAGGATGATTTCTACAAAATGATACATCCACTCATCAAAGGATAGGGCCTGTTCTGAACCTTTTAATCGGTGAAGGAGAACAACCAAATCATGTATTAGGGGGTTCATATGGTCCTTGGTGAGAGTTTTGGGTAACCGCGACCCTCCTTTATAGTTGGTCTTTATCCACCTTCTCGCTATGTGACTCCTTTTTTTATCAGTATTTTCCCTAAATTGGGCCAGAGACTGGGTAGACATGAAGTTGACGAGATCTTCATCTGGTATTTTGAAAACGGCTGAAATGGTTTTGCGGTTAACAGGGATTAGGGTTTGACCATCCGTGTTCAAAATACTCTTCAACTTTACATCGTATCTATTGATACATTCTTGCACCAATTCCGGACAAACAGTAGCTGGTGGGAAAGCAGCCGCTTCCAACAACCCACTAGCCAAGACTTCTACAATGTACTCCTTGTCAACACGAGTTGAGAGTTTTGAAGGTATAGTATCGACTGAGACCCCTAAAAGATTCGTGTCTGTTATGACCAGGGCCTTACATTCAAGATTCTTCACATTGCCAAAGAAATGCATGACAGACCTCATGCTTGCCTAAAAATATGAAAGTCTACCAACTCACTGCTTGAACTAAGGGAATTTGAAGGAATAACCAGAAAAGAGAAGGCAGAGCTTGAAAGAAGCTACCTGTACGCTTTGCACTTCGACCAGACCACCCTTGCAGCACCCAGACCTCGCAGTGTACAATAGGGAAAGAAATGACTTACCCAGTTTCTGTTTTTAGTTGCCACTTGAAGCGTGAAATATACTCCATTACGCATGTATTAATAAATTTTTTGACACCAAGTGGTGATAAGCAATAAATGCCTTCAAATCAAATTAACTCTTCGGGATCCGCCACCTTTTCAATCATCATAATTCAATCTCAAACCAAATATTTCCCAATCATGCAAGTGATTGCCTCATTTTCTGCGCACTAGCCCATCCAATGAAATCACACCAGGTCTACACGGCGCGTCTTGTCAGGACATACTATCATTAATGATCACGCCGGTAGTCCGTTTGAACTACTTTGAACTCCTTCGAACCAGAGCTCAAAGAGGTTCAAACTTTCTAAAGAAGAAAATGCCGCTAGCCTTCCTGCATAACACATCGTTAGTAATAAAGGGCTCAGGCCACTTTTGAACTCCTTCGAACTACTTCGAACCGGAGTTCGAAAAGGTTCGAAGTGATTCAAAAGCCTTGAAAGGATATGTTATTGGCTTAAAACGGGTCAAACCGATACAAACAACGCCGTAAGCTCGGTTTTGACAAATTCAAATGCGCGAAGACTCGCAGGAAGACCAACAAGGTGGAAAAATGAACAGAGTGAAGCTTGACACGAGAACTTGAAAAGTTCAAAATAAGGCGACTCTTACTCACCCAACACATATTAAATGCAGATAATTACTAATAGATTAAGAATATTATTAATAATAGATTAAGCATATTATTTCAATGCTTAATGTTCCATTTAAATGCTAGTATATAAAGAAGACAATCAGAAGATAATGAAGATTTGTCTGACCAATAGTCTACAGAATTAGACCTTTATTTTAAATGCATTTAACACAAAAAAAATTTGCAAAACTGAACCAATGGTATGTTTACAACAAAAAAATAAAATGATAATAATATGCTGAAAAATCTATTCTATTTAATACACGCCAAAGGACCAGTCCCAACAATTCTTAAACATACTTTATTTGATATGATGAATTATTTAATAATTTTTTAAGAATTCATCATATCAGATAAAGTATGTTTAAGAATTGTTGGGAGTTCTATTAGACCTTTGTTGTAAACATGCCATTGGTTGAGTTTTGTAATTTTGTTTTTTTGTGTTAAATGCATTTAAATGGAACATTAAGCATAGTAATAATATGCTTAATCTATTAGTTAAGATTTAAAATGAAGATTTTATTGCTCACCTATCTGCACTTCCGTGATATTCAACCACTGGTTCAAACTTACTTGCATATAGGTGCGTGGTGTCGACCTAGTGCAGCTTCCCACCTTATACCACCTCCTTCAGCACTCATTTTCTCGCGGACTATGCCAAAATGAAATAAAATGAAATGTGCCGGTAGGCAGGATATATGTATAAAATTTGACCTTTTTTTTTTTACTTCTATTCTCGTGTTGGTCAGAATTACTTTATCTGATATGATGAATTCTTAATAAAGGTCTAATTTTGTAGACTGCTAGCACAAAGGAAGATTTGACCTAGCCAAATCTTCCTTGTACCACAAAAAAAATTGTGTGATAACTATGTCTACTCCAACCTTAATTGTTTAAGAATTCATCATATCAGATAAAGTATGTTTAAGAATTGATGGGAGTTCTATTAGACCAAGACTATTTGACAAAGCAATGATGTATTCAATATTTTTAAAGTGCCTCAAAAGGGCGCTTAAACTCACCAAGACTCTTCACAAGACTTCTAATGTTTGTAAGCTATACTTGACAAAAATTGCAAGTTTGTTGTAATATCTTGGTAGTGATGTTGCAGTTACTATTTTCCCTTGTTAACACCAAATTACAACCTTGGAATGAAGGTTTCATATTCAAAAACATTAGTAGTGCAATAGAAATGTAATTTAAAAGTTGGAAGATAATCACTATTCCTTGCCTCCTTTCACCTTCCCTACATAAACACTTATAAGCCTAGGTAATACAAGGCAAGGCTTCTCCCACAAGTCACATAAAACACAGAAAGTGGGAGAGCCTAGGAAATCATTGGTTCTTCAAGACAAAGATTGTTTGCATGCCAAGCACTGTACATGAACAATCAATAAAAGGACTACAATTCTTTGATTTTAATACTTCAAAACAATATAATCAATACATGGAATGATAAAAACTTATAATACCAATCAATGAATTCTTTTCCTATCAATGTTGCATTGAATAGAGAGTTTAATAATATAAACACTAGACTGTGTCTTCACGAGCATAAAAGTGATTGTTTGTAAAGAATTAAAAGTTTATTGCTTGGTAGTTCATTACATTGTCTTCTTCAACCATACACACCTCCCCAAAACTTATAAGACTCCTCTCCCATAAAAATCATGTACAAAACCAACCAAAATCCCCTTACAAACTGATTTTCAACTTCTTCTTAACCTTCACAGCCAGTTATATGACTGTTACAGTTAGTTATTCATTTGCATTGTTGTCTAGTTGACAACTAGTTGTCAACTTCGACCACTTTAATATTTATTGCATCATCTTTAACCTTTCAAAAGGTTTTAGGTTCCTATCCTAATCCCCTAAACTCCCTAAACCTCTACTAAACCCCCATTTAGCCCTTTAGGCCATAATTGCATAAAAATGCAATTTTACATCTTTTTGGTATCTTTGCACTTTGAAGTGCAATTGATAATAATGGCATCAATGGCCATATAACAATCATAGATATACCTATAGGTCCTTGAACCTTACATAAATGCTTGGTCAAATTTACATGTTTGTCAAATGTAAATGGAATACTTTGTGCCTGACATACTTAAATGGAATACACCAAGAAGTACCAAATGATGAATGCTCAATTGTTGTAATGGCAAAGCATCAGAACTGTCCATTTCTAGAACTTGATTTTTATATAGTCCTAATGATTTTTCTTATTTTTTGTCTTTTGTCCCTTTTTTATTTCCTATGTCTGTGCTTGGTGATAGGATTTTCAAAACTATTGACATACTTAAATGGAATACTTAAATGTAATACACAATACCAGATGATGAATGCTCAATTGTTGTAATGGCAAAGCATCAGAACCGTCCATTTCTAAAATTTGATTTTCTATAATCTTAATTATTTTTCTATAGTCCTAATGATTTTGAACATTGTTGACAAAGAGTGTTTCTTTTTGTGATTATAGTCTTAATGATTTTTCTATAGTCTTAATGATTTTTCCATAGTCATAATGATTTTTCTTATTTATTTTCTTTTGTCCCTTTTTTATTTCCTATGTCTGTGCTTCGTGACAAGATTTTGTCACCTTCTTTTGATGGTATATTTCATTCAATCTATGTGGAATACTATTTTGTTCACTATTTTATTTCAACTTGATATTTATTTCATTTTTCATATACACAGAGACTACACATGCTGATAAAAAAATGAGCTATTTGATTTAGGTTTACTTTTCATGATTGTAAATGGTTAATAGTTCTAATGGTACTCCTTGGTGTATTCCATATAAAAATAATCAGGTTTCTATGGTATGATAAATGTCCCTTTGCGTTGAGAAAATTAGAGTTGAGAAAATGGTTGTTCAATGACGATTTGTATCAGCAAGTTGCAAACAAATAACCCTTCTTCCACCAATGAGTCATTCCATTCAAGAAAGACCATGTCTGACGATATCAACCCACAACAAGATAGGTAGAAAATTTCTAGATTGCAATCTAACTTTAAAAGAAAAGGTGATGGAAAATGTTATTGTCCCTGCAAAATTTGTAAGCGCTTAAAGACTCGAAGATATCTAATCAAAACAACCGAGGAACATTGTAGGAAGAAGGGGGAAACAAATTTCATCCATTGGTATGTATTTTAATAATTTATAAAATACATAAGACATGATTTGATGATGACATCATGGTCATGGTTAATTTAAGGTCATCATTTTGATATAGGTCAACCACCCTGGGTTTCATGTTATGGACCATGACAATCTGGAGAATTTGGATTTCCAAATGAGGGAACATGGAGGTGTGAATATAGAAATAGAAGGTAATGATCCCATGAAAGAAGATCATGATGATCAAGATGATCACGATGATCAAGATGATGATGATGATGATGATGTTGATGCAGATGACCTTGTTGTACCTATACTTGAGAAGGCATACGAGCCCCTATATGAAGGCTCCCAAAAAACTCTTCTTGTTGTTGTATTATTGTTGATGAACTTGAAGGTTATGAATAGTTTATCCAATGTAGCAATGACACGTTTGTTAAGGTATGTCATATTTTTTCATTTTTTAAGTCGTAATTCCCTTAGAGTTAACGAAGGGTAAATCATGTAGCAATTAATATTCTTTATATTAACAAATTATATTTTTGGTTGTAGGTTGATAGGTGAGTGTTTGTTACCACCATCAAACATTCTACCTCGCTCGTACTGAGAATTATCTGTCATTATGAAAGATATTGGAATGGAGTATCAAACAATACATGCATGTCCAAATGATCATATTATATATCATAAACAACATGAATTTGCAAAAAAATGCCCTGATTGTCATATTAGTAGATATTGATCAGATCGAATAACAAAAAAGGTGCCTCACAAGGTTCTTCGATATATTCCCATATTCCACATCTGCAATGATTATTCAGGTGCAATAGCTTGGCACAATTTATGGATTACCATGCATGCAATAGAAGTCGAGATGACATTATGTGAATGCCTGAAGATGGTTCAAAATTTAAGGAAATAGAGGAAACTTGGCCACACTTTAAAGAAGAACCCCGTAATCTCAAGCTTTCATTGGCAGTGGATGGTGTCAATCTGTTTGGAGAGATGAGATTTGTTTACTCGGTGTGGCCTGTTCTTATTATCAACAATAACATTCCTCCTTGGATGTCCATAAAAAGCAAGCACATAATGTTGGCAATGATTGTTCCAGGTATTTTTTCATTTAATAGTCATTTGAATTAATTTATTATAAATAATCCATCAAAATGGTCATAATAATTATGTAATGTTTTTGTTCATTCAACTAGGTAAGTACCAAGTTAAAGATATCAATGTATATATTGAGCCCCTTATCGACGAGTTGATGGTGTTATGGAATGGGGTCACTATGTATGACATCTCTAGACCAATAACACAAAGACAATTTCAATTCCATGCAATGCTTGTATGGACAATACATGATGCCCCTGGGCTAACACATTTTTGTGGTATGTTCTCTTCTTAACACCTCTTTTTTGGTATGTTATAGTGCTAACACAAAATTAACATATTTAATCCAATTATACATGATCTTGTAGGTATTCAGACAAAGGAAAAATTTGCATGTCCAGTTTGTGGTCCAAAGGTGAAATCTCATCATTCAAAAAGTTTAGGAAAGCAAGTGTTCGATGAGCATAGACACTTTCTCCACAGAAATCATAAGTACTGAATTACCGAAAAACATCTTTTTAATAGGAAAGAAGAGACTACATCAAAACCATGGAGAATGACACCTCACCTATGGAAGTTAGAATACAATAAAATAAATCGTCAAGGTAATTTCATTCCATCTAATGGTTTTTGTTTGAAATTTATATTTTGATATTGTGTTTTATTTACTGATGATGTAATTGATGCTCGTGAAGGTCGTCAAGGCATTAATTACCAACTTCCAAAAGGACTAAAAAGTTATCCTATGCAATTTAGTAGGATTCTATACTACGATAAACTCCCAATCATGCATTTGTTTGATGCTATGCATATTGGAAAGAATGTAACAGAGACATTATGGAAAATATTGGATGGAAGGCGTGACAAAGACAAAATTGTCAAAATTTGTAGTGACATTGAAGAATCCAACCATGTAATGAAAAATTTCATTCAATCAAATAACAATGGAGACCAAATTGATACAAGTGCCCTTACTTGGTTATTGTCGGAGCATTAGAGCAATGCTATAAAAGAAGTCATAAAAAATATGATAATTTCCCACAGGATTTGCTGTGAACATAAATAATCTCATATCAAAGAAAAGTGAATTTGGGCCAGGGATGAAAACACATGATTGGAATACATTTATTAAGGTAATTCATGTTATTTTGTATTCATTATATATTTGTATACTGCATGTAGTTTTCATTGCATTCTTTTATAAAATATTGATAAGATCATTTTACAAATATTGCAGTATGTTCTACCTCTATCTCTCCCACATCACTTCGACAATAATGTTAAACAAGTTATATATGATCTTGGAAAATACATGAGGTGGTTGTCATCAAAAGAAATAAATAAAGAAGATATAAAATATTGGAAAAGAAAAATTCCTCATCTTATGTGTGAAATGCAAAAGTGTCTACCTTCAACTTTTTTCAATGCACAAGAACACTACCTCATATATCAAGTTAAGGAGATTGAATTGTGTGGACCTGTACAAACTAGGTCAATGTGGATGGTGTTTGAAATTTGGCTGAGTTAGATATCTAGATGTTTTCATTATGGCAACATATAATCTACATGAAGACTGCATATGGTAGAGAGCAAGTATGACAGAGCGCAAAGCAAAATTGTCTAAGTATGTGCAGTATTTTCCCAATGTACCCAAGAGATAGTTTTGATTGGTGATGTCGATTAGAATAAGTTAAGCTCTTGCACACTTGAACATAGATAATATGATGACTATTGAAGACTCACCTAAGAGTGCAAGTCTATATGGCTTGTACGGAAGAAGTTATGGCAGTTTTACCAAAGACAGTGTTAAGCCGACAGGATAGAATATGAAGACAGAATTGGTAAAGAGTTAAGGGATTATTTTGTTTATCAAATAATATAAAGGGACAAAATCCTAGATGTTAACCCTTGGGTAAATATGTAAATCTTTATGTTATGTAAAGCCGACTGTAAAATTTATTATTCCTAATAACTTTTATAAATGTAAGGTATATGAAATACGAAAGAGAGATAGATTGTAATGAGATAGATGATATAGTGAAAGATATTGATGTGAAGTTGTGAAAGATAAGAAAGAAGTATAAGGTTATGTACCTTACTCTATTTTGTAATCAGTAATCATTATACATTACTTGTTTGGGCAGTGGGCTCATCTTGTAATCATTTGTAATCAGTACTACCAACTCTTAGCAAGGTTGAGGCTTCTAACAAGGCCTATAGTCCTTTAATCAGGACTGAGACACTATATGCTTATAATAGGCTCCTAACAGGGTCAACATCCTTAACATGATACTTTTTATTAGTGGATCTTTGTGGGTACCATCCCCACTGGGGTTTTCCCTTGGCTAGGGTTTCCTCAAGAATAAATAATGTGTTATGAGTTCATTTGCTTTATTGCTATGCATGTTATTTAGTTTACTATGTTATGCATGTATTAAGATAATCTATTATATCCATAATTGGGCGAAAGCAAAAGTTTGTAGAATACTGATTCACCCCTCCCCCTCAGTATTCCCTATTTTTAACAATTGGTATCAGAGCTTAGTTACTCGGAAAAGAATTATTCAGAGAAAGCCTAGCAGCTTGAGTAAGATCTCTATGGATATGGATCAGCTACAGAAGAATCTTGATGAAGCTCTTGACAAGATTGATTTACTTACTAAAGAAAGAGATACTCTAAAAGGAAAATATGATGATGCAAAGAACCTCATTGAAAAGCTGAAGAATAAGCTCGAGGAATTGAAATCAGAAAAATAATCTACAATTCAAGTTGAAGATTGTGATGATAATCTGGAAAAAGAAAATGAGATCCTTAAACATGAACTAAAGATAGTAAATCTGAAGCTAAGTTTGAAAGATGGAAATAGCAAGAATGAAGCAAATCTGAAATTTGAAAATGAAAATCTGAAATCTAAGAAAGAAGATTTGAAATCTAAACTTTGTAAAGTGACATCTAAACTTGAGAAAACCAAATTGTAGTATGCTGAACTTGAAAAGTACAATACTATTGTGAAAGGTGAATTGACTCGGTCTAAGAAACAACTTGAGAAGCTATATTCTACTAGTGAGAAGATTGATGAACAAATTTCTTATCAAAAGTCATTATATGATAAAATTGGTCTTGGATTTAACTCATCTAAAGTGAGTAAAGAAAACAAGGAACCAGATCTAAAAAATTTTGAAAACATAGAAGAAAAGAAATCTGTTGAAGTTGACAAATCTGAAGATACACCTAAAGAAGAACCACCTAAACAAGAAGAATCACCTAAAGGTATGAAAAGATAATTTAAAGGTAGATGTTTTGCATGTAATACTTTTGGTCATATGAAGAAAGATTGTACAGGTAAGCAATTTAAACCTCTTAATGGTTACTGTTATAATTGTCATAATTTTGGACATAGAGCTATTGAATGTAGGAAGCCTAAATTTAATGAGAATAATAATGGTAGTAGAATGTTTAGAGATACTAACCATGTAGATAAGAAACCTACTAAAGATATGAACAAAAGAAATGTAGTAGTATGTTATAAATACAACAAGGTTGGACACATTGCCAAGAATTGCAGATCACAAATCAATCAGACTGGACCGAGATATGGAAACAATGGAGTAGTTTTTCAGATATGCAACAAATTTAGTCATACAAAAAAGTTTTCCCATATGAATAACATGAGAAACCCTAACCCTAGAAGTCATGCAAGGAGAAATGAAAATGCAAGCAACAGTCATGGAGGTTGTTGTAGTAATTCAGAAGAAGTGAAGTTTATTAAAGCCATGGATCAAGGAGATACATTCAGCACTGAACATAATAAAAAAGGTGAAGTATCTAATGGTAAGAGTGAATCTCTACCTAACCCATCTCAAAGTACTTAATTCATGAATAAAATATAGTAGAATAGGAACTTAGGATAGTGTAGAAATTAGTATAGGATGAATTGAGTCTTGTGCAGTTGATGCAAGGCATTTTATGATGTAATGATGCTATGGTTAAGAGCACATGAGTTAATATGATGTTATGCGAGATCACAAGAAGTTTTAAGTTTTGTAGGTAAGCAGGAACAACTTTTTGGAAAGAAGCGGAAAAAGAATTGAATGCGATGTCAGAATCTAATGAGATTGAAAGATTAAAAGGTTATGATTGGTATTGTTTGATCATTAAAGTGAATACAAGTGTTAAGGATATCAAAGGAGCAGTGATTGGAAGCAGTTTGCAAGGATTTGGTGAAGGAATTTGATGCAGGAGCATCTAGGGTGTAAGAGCAATCTTGCATCACCCAAAAATATTTATGTTTTTATATTCAATAAGGGCTATCTTGTGCAGAGCTGCTATTTATGGAAACTTGCTATTTTTAGTAAGTTGGTCATATGATCTTAGAATGTTCTAATTTTACATGTGGAGGTTCATCTCAGTCATATCAGCCTGCTAGTAAAGTTTCATGGCTAGATCAGGTCTAGTTTTGAAGATATTGAAGATTTTCGGTATTGGCAGTAGGGTACAAAAACTTTGAACTCAGTTTTGAAGGCTTTAGAGGCCTAGAATGAGGTCAAAAACTTGGGTGACAAGTGCTTGTGCTAGTCAAACCTGTAGAGAACTTCGTGGCCTTTCCAGAATGGGGTTATAATAGTCAATCGGGTCAACTAGCGATGACTTATGGTCTTCGGAAGTTGGGTCACCTGAAATGGTAGAAAATAATTTTCCTTCAAAATTTTTGTTTGGGTTTCAAAAGTTATTTTGAGCCGAATTTGATGTAATAAATTGAAAAATAAAATAATTCTAAGTTTGGTCGGCCCTAAGGGCTAAATTTCTGAAACCTTCTCGGGCAGTGGATAATGCCTATATAAAGAAGGCTCATAGTGTTGTCTAGGATAGTTCTGGGTAGTAGATCTGGGTATTGATTTGAGGCTTTGTCCTACAGAATATTGTAAGGGAATGTCCATGTGGCTTTGCATATTGTAATTCTGAAATTTTGTAATTCCACATTTGTGGAGATAATAAGAAGCCAATTTTCTATTCTTGCATATTGTTTTTGTTTCTCTGTTTCTGTTATGTGTTTGTGGTATTAAGGGGAGCACCTTTCATCAAGTGGTATCAGAGTAGGAGTTCCTAAGTGTGTAAACATATCACCGACTATGAGACAGTTTGCACTAGGACCATGGTTAGGGTTTCAATGCCATCATGAAAATGCATCCACGAAGGGAACGTGGTGGAAGAACTGGTGTTGTAACACTTGAGGTTAGAGCGCTCTAGAGACAAGTGCGAGCATTGAAAGAAGAGATTCGTAGAGGAATGAATCTTAATGTCAGAGATGAAAGTGAGGATAAAGCTGAAGAAGGAAATGATGATCAAGAAGAAGAAGACAAAATTTTGAATCAAGAAGAAATAAGGCTTTTCTGAGCCATTTCCAAGATCGGGAAAAGACCTAAGATCAAGGTTCCTGCATTTTCAGGAAATCTTAACGTAGAAGAATTGATCGACTGGATCAATGACTGTGAAGAATATTTTGAGTATGAAGATATTGAGGATTCTGATAGGGTCAAATTCACGAAGGCCAGATTGAAAGGTCATGCGAAGATCTAGTGGCAAGAGATTCAATTGGAGTGAAATAGAAGAGGGAAAGATAAAATCACAAGATGGGATCGGATGGTGGATAAATTGAAGTGACAGTTCATCCTTGTTGATTATGAGCTTGACCTACTGAAGAAAATACAAAGTTTGAAGCAAGCGGGATTATCTATTCAGGAGTATACAAAGGAGTTCTATCGAATCCTCATCAGAACAGGCCATGTAGAAGCTAATAAGGAGAAAGTTGCTTGTTACCTTAATGGGTTGAGGCCAAGCATTTAGGAGGAGTAGAATCTGGTTCGAATGAATAGTATTGAAGAGGCATACCAGTTTTTCCTAAAAGTAGAAGAAAAGCTGAACAAGAAGTTTGAGAGCAGACAAAATGGAAGAGGTCGCGGTGGACGATCTGGTGGACGGTCATATGGAGGCCAAAATGAAGATCCGAAAAAGAAGGATGAGGCCAGTAGTAGTCAAAATCAGAGAGGAAACAATTACAAAAATTTCCAAGATCAGAACAATAGAGATCGGAGAGGAAGAGGAAGAGGACAAGGTTCAAGAAGAGGAGGCTTCCGTGGAAAATGTTTTCACTTTGGAGAAGAAGGTCATGGGGTATTTGAATGTCCTCAATGCCAAGGAAGGACGAATAGGAGGAATGAAGGCCAGGCCAGAGTTGCACATGTAGATGAAGATGCCAGATCATCAAATTCTAAAGATGCTAAAAGAGGAGAAACGATGATTAACAGAAGAGTCCTGCTAAGTGGTGAGAATCAACCTGAACAAAGGAGGAGCCTGTTTCGCACTAGATGCAAGTGTGAGGGTAAATTTTGTGATGTGATTATTGATAGTGGAAGCACTAACAATTTGGTGTCAGAAGAGATGGTGACAAATTTGAAGCTGAAGAGACAAAAACACCCACATCCATATCGGATTGCTTGGGTGCAGGATGACCACAAGGTCATGGTCAGTGAACAGTGCCTAGTAAAGTTCAAGATTGGTGGGTACCATGATGAGGTACTATGTGATATCATACCTATGGATGCATGTCACACATTGTTGGGTAGGCCATGGCAGTTTGACAGATGTTCTATACACGATGGTCATGCGAATACCTATTACCCTGACAAAGGATGGAGTGCGACATAAGCTAAAACCATTGAAGGAGACCAAAAAAAAGGTATGTGGTAATGCGAGAATAACTTTTTTTGATGGAAGAAAATTCCTAGATGGTATGAGGCATGAGCATGTGTGTTTTTCTTTAATTCCAAAAGTTGGTAAAGAGGAAGTAGAGGATGTACCTGTAGAGGCTGCATATTTGTTGAATGAGTTTCAAGATATTGTATCTGATAATGTACCTGATGGATTACCACCAGTAAGGAAGATTAGTCATCAAATGGATTTGATTTCAAGAGCTAGTTTTCCAAACAAGGCAGCACATAGAATGACACCAGTAGAAAGTGAAGAGTTGAACAGACAAGTACATGAGTTGTTACAAAAGGGATTGATTTGAGAGAGCCTAAGTCCATGTGTTGTACCAGTAGTATTAACACCAAAGAAGAATGGAGAATGGAGGATGTGTACAAATTTCAGAGCAATAAACAAGATCACAATCAAGTATAGGTTTCCATTGCCACGAATGGATGATATTATGGATTGTTTGAGTGGAGTTGTGTATTTCTCAAAGATAGATCTGAAGAGTGGATATCACCAGATTTGGATTAGAGAAGGAGATGAATGGAAGATTGTCTTCAAGACGAAGGAAGGACTGTATGAGGGGTTAGCCATGCCTTTTGGGCTAACCAATGCACCGAACACTTTCATGCGGCTCATGAATGAGGTTCTGAAAGAATTTTTGGGTAAGTTTTTCATTGTGTACCTAGATAATATTTTGATCTTTACTAAGACATTGGAAGAGCATATGATGCATATTTTTATGGTGTTTGAGAAGTTAAGAGATGAGAAATTGTTGATTAATTTGAAGAAGTGCAATTTTCTGAAGAAAAAGTTAGTGTATTTGAGATTTGTAGTTTCAGCAGAAGGTCTAAAAATGGACCCAGAGAAGGTATAGGCTATCCTTGAATGGCCTACTCCAAGGAGTGCTACTGAGATAAGGTCTTTTCATGGTTTGGCTAGCTTTTATAGAAATTTTATCAAAAATTTTAGCAGTATTTGTGGACCCTTGACTGAAACAATGAGAGGGGATAGAAAAGAGTTCAAGTGGACTAATGGGGAAGATAATAGTTTTAAACTATTGAAACAAAAGGTTACTGAACAACCTATTTTAGCACTTCCTGATTTTAATAAGGTGTTTCAAGTAGATTGTGATGCTAGTGGTACTCCAATAGGAATTTTTATGAGCTAAGAAGGTAAACCTATTGCTTATTTCAATGAGAAGTTAAATGATGCCAAGATAAAATATTCTATTTATGATCAAGAATTTTATACTATAGTACAGGAATTGAAGAAGTGGAGACACTATCTACTTCCTAAGGATTTTGTTTTGTATACTAATCATCAAGCTTTGCAATATTTGAATAGTCAAGGAAATTTGAATCAAAGGCATTTGAAATAGGTTGATTTTTTGCAGAGTTATACATTTGTTTTGAAACAAAGAAGTGGAAAGTCTAGCAGGGTTGCAAATGCACTTAGCAGAAGGAAACTATTGCTAACAAAGATGCAGATTGAGGTGGTTGGGTTCAAGGAACTCAAGAATTTGTATCCAGAGGATCCTGATTTTGGTGAAGCTTGGAAAGCTTGTATAGAACCTATTACTCTAGACAGAATGAAGTGGTTGTATTTCATCATTCAGGATGATATGCTATTCAGAGGGAGTCAGTTGTGCATTCCAAGAAGCTCTATGAGGGAGAATCTCATCAAGGAGAAGCATAGCGGAGGATTGGCTGGACATTTTGGTCATGATAAAACCCTTGCTTTGGTTAGTGAGAATTATTATTAGCCACAGTTGCAGCAAGATGTCAAGAAGTTTGTACAAAGTTGCAGAGTATGTCAGATGGTGAAAGGAGTGAAGCAAAATACTGGGTTGTATCAACCATTACATATACCAGAGCAGCCTTGGGAGGATATCAGTATTGACTTTGTTTTTGGTTTACCAAGGACACAACGGGGAAATGATTCAATTTTTGTGGTAGTTGACAGATTTTCAAAGATGGCACATTTTATTCCTTGCAAGAAGACTAATGATGTTGTTCATGTAGCAGAATTGTTTTTCAGAGAAGTAGTGAGACTACATGGTTTTCCAAAGAGTATAGTTTCAGATAGGGACACTAAGTTCATTGGATATTTCTGGCATACATTGTGGAAGAAGTTGAAAATAGATTTGAAGTTCAATTCATCACATCATCCACAGAATGATGGACAGACAGAGGTGGTGAATAGGAGTTTGGTAAATTTGCTGAGATGTTTGGTTGGAGATAAGCCAATAGGATGGGATTTGATTTTACCACAGGCAGAATTTGTATACAATAATTTTGTCAATAGGAGCACTGGTAAATCACCATTCCAGATTGTATATGGGAGTAGTCCCAGAAATGCATCTGAGTTGAGAAAGATAGATAAAGGAGAAATAAGTAGTGTTGAAGCTGAGGATTTTGCAGAACATTTGAAGAACATCCATGAGGAGATGAGGAAGCATATTACCAAGATGAATGCGCAGTATAAGGCTAAGGTAGATGAGAAAAGGAGGCATAATGAGTTTCAGGTTGGAGATGAAGTCATGGTTCATTTGCGGAAGGAGCAATTTTCGGTTGGTACATATTACAAGCTGAAAATGAAGAAGTTTGGGCCATGTAGGCTACTGAAGAAGCATGATTCAGGAAATGCATATGAGGTTGAGTTTCCTACTGAGCTAAATATTTCACCAGTATTTAATATTTTAGATTTGACAGAGTATCATGAAGGAGGTGTTGAAGATGAGGTTACAACACCACAGTGGAGTATTCTAGCAACTAGTTCAGATAACAAAGAGATTGAAGACATACTAGATAGTCGTGTTGGAAGAAGCACAAGGAACATGACATGAAGAATATCTAGTCAAGTGGAAAGGATGACCTGTTGAAGATTCATCATGGCTAACAAAGGAGGAGGTTAACCATCTTGGTTTTCCTCTACACACCTGAGACGTGACGGGGTCACTTCTCAAATTACCCCGAGTGTCTGATGCAGGAGCATCTAGGGTGTAAGAGCAATCTTGCATCACCCAAAAATATTTTTGTTTTTATATTCAATAAGGGCTATCTTGTGCAAAGCTGCTATTTATGGAAACTTGCTATTTTTAGTAAGTTGGTCATACGATCTTGAAATATTTTGATTTTACATGTGGAGGTTCATCTCAGTCATATCAACCTACCAATAAAGTTTCATGGCTAGATCAGGTCTAGTTTTGAAGATATTGAAGATTTTCAGTATTGGCAGTAGGGTACAGAAACTTTGAACTCAATTTTGAAGGCTTTAGAGGCCCAAGATGAGCTTGAAAACTTGGGTGACAAGTGCTTGCACTAGTCAAGCCTATAGAGCACTTCGTGGTCTTTCCGGAATGGGGTTATAATAGTCAATCAGGTCAACTAGAGATGACTTATGGTCTTCGGAAGTTGGGTCACTTGAAATGGCGAAAAATAATTTTCCTTCAAAAATTTTGTTCAGGTTTCAAAAGTTATTTTGAGTCGACTTTGATGTAATAAATTGAAAAATAAAATAATTCTAAGTTTGGTCGGCCCTAAAAGCTAAATTTATGGAACCTTCTCGGGCGGTGGAAAATGCCTATATAAAGAAGGCCCGTAGTGTTGTCTAGGACAGTTCTAGGTAGTAGATCTGGGTATTGATTCGAGGCTTTGTCCTACAGAATATTGTAAGGGAATGCCCATGTGGCTTTGCATATTGTAATTCTGAAAGTTTGTAATTCCACATTTGTGGAGATAATAAGAAGCCAATTTTCTATTCTTGCATATTGTTGTTGTTTCTCTATTTCTATTATGTGTTTTTGGTATTAAGGGGAGCACCCTTGATCAGAATTTCATGTCGGATCTATGCAAACCCTAAACAAAATTGAGGTATTTTACTAAGAAAATCTATCTTTCAGTTAGATAATTTGCAAAAGATATGGATGTTTCATTAATTCACAATGTAAGAGATAAGATCAGACCTAAGACTAAAAGGGAACCTATAGAACCCTTGGAAGAAGACCCTAAATTAGCTTTATCATTCGTACCAGACATAGTTCTGCATTTAGAGAATTTTAGAAGCTATTTGAGATGTAAGCTTGAAACCCTCAGTGATATTGATTTTACTAAGGAATATGAGAAACTTTACCATTAGGATATGTCATTGAGAGTAGGGTTTGATTATTTGAAGGATAATGAAATCATAAAGTACTTTTTATAGTATGAATTTGATGATGAAGAATGCACTAAGATAATTCTTAGCAAAATACATAATGGAAAGTTTTGGTTAGATGACAAAGTGACAGACATCACAGCAGACCTAATTCATGAAGTAACTAGTTTGTCTAAATCTGGATTCATACCGTTTAATGAAAAGAATGTGAAGAAAATTGTGTTAGACAACACTAAATCATCTTACAATGGTAGAGGTATAGTGATTAGCAAGATACAACATGATGATGTTAGGTATTTGTGCAAGATCCTTACAGTTAAATTTTGTGCTAATTCAAGAGAAGATGACATGGCAGCTGGAATGATTCATGTAGCCTATTTGATGTGTGTTGACAAGATACAAGTAGACATGTGTGAAATCTTGAGAATTCAGTTATTTGAGAACTTGGAGAAGATAAAGAAGACTAAGAACTTCCAGTTTACATTCTCATCATTGATCACTTATATGTTTTTTCATTTGTTAAGAAGATTTCCATTTACAATTGGTGATGATTGGAATGATGGAAAGACCACAATGGAAAGGATAAACACAATATTCAGGAGACATCTTATTGACAAGGTCAATGAGAGTGTAGTTTTTGTAATTAAAACATTTCAAAATTTGATGAAAAATAGATCAAGAATCCCTCAGTCAATTGTTGAAAAGTATAAGAATGAGATATGTTTTATGGTTGACACTGACTTTACATTTATTGAAGTAGTTGAACCTAGAGTAGAGTTCATAGACCCTCTTGGCTATGAAATTTCTAAAACTGAAGCAGAAGAATATGTGAACAGATTGCTTAAAAGCAAGTTGGATATTCACAGCAACAGGTTTGGGACTTTTGAGAACTTCAACTCCACAAAGACTATTCAAAAAGATTAAATTTGAAAAATGCAGTTATGAGACACATGATCCTAGTAGATAAGAAGTTTGACACAATTCAAGGTAAGGTGTCTGATGATTTATTGGAGAAGCTAGTTAACAGGAAAAAGAGAGCAAATGAAGAAGACAATAAAATCAGAGAAAATCTTGTAAGAAAACTATGTGAAATCAGAGATGAAGATCACTTTAAAGAAATAATGAAATAACTTGGAACCCATCTGAGAACAAAGAAAAGAACCATTCAGATAATGGGAGGAAACTATGAAGAGATAAACAAGGAAACAGAGCAAGCAATAGTGAAGGTAATGGCATCTAGTGTTGAAAAACACTCTAGTGCAGCAAAGTTATCAGAACAAGTAGAGGAAGCTGAGCATCAGAAGAGTCCCTCTCCACCATC
Organism: Chamaecyparis obtusa; assembly: GCA_027943335.1. Taxonomy (NCBI): domain Eukaryota; kingdom Viridiplantae; phylum Streptophyta; class Pinopsida; order Cupressales; family Cupressaceae; genus Chamaecyparis; species Chamaecyparis obtusa. The sequence goes on along the minus strand of BSBK01010625.1, from coordinate 1,102,852 downwards.
AATTAACATTGAAGATGAGTCAATGCATGTGGAAGGAACTAAGATCACATTGGACAGTGATGATAATCCTTTTCAAAATCTTGAAAATATTGTTGACAATTCATCCTTAGAAGAACATGACATATCTATTGTAGAAGGAGAGAAAGAATCAAGGAAAGAGGAAGAAAAGAAAATAGAGAATCAAGAAAACACATAAATTCAAGGACAGAAAGAGGTCCCTAACAAAGAAGAAATCAGTCTTACACCTGAGATTACAAAGAAATCACAGATTGGATCAACATTTGAAAGTTTTGGGAAAGAGGTAGATGATGATGATCAAATGGAATTGATCACATCCTTGAACAAAATTATTGGAAAGAACAAGAAGGTGAAGAGCCTTGAAGGATCTTTACTAGAAATAATAGAGAAGTTACAAAGTGTTGTGACTAACCAAATAGCAGAAGCAGGCCCACTAGAAAGAGCTAAGAAAGTTATGAATGCATTTGATAATGAATTCACTAACTTATCATATATGGCTAAAGTGAAGGTTCAGACAACCTATGAGGCCAAAATGTTTCATGATATAAGTCAGAATATCAGAAATGATATTAACAATCTGGATGTTTGTATAAAAGACTTGAGAAGAAATTTGGGCAAAGGTAAAACTTTGTACATTCAATGTACAAAATCTAAAAACCATGTATCTGAAGTAGTTGAGAAGATTAAGACTAAAGAAGCATAAATTCAGTCAGAGACAAATATTTTAGTCAACGCTAATGTGAAGATATTGGATATTGAGAAAAGAATCAGCAAAGTAAATGATGAAATAAGGATTCTTAATGATGAAAAGGATAGGAAATTGAAAAGATTTGCTCTTCTAAGAGAGCACATTTCAATAAAGATAAGCATGGTTGAAGGATAGTTGGAAGAATGTCTTTCATCGAAGACATCTTTTGAGAAGTTTAGTTTTGCAAACCTTCAAGCATGTGAGATCGCATCTTATGGATTATGTGCACTACTCAGTGTTGTTGATTCCATTAAGAAGGCATGGGAGAAGGAGACAGAGAGCATCAAAGTGAATAATCTACATGAAGACCGCATATGACATAGAGCAAGTATGACAGAGCTCAAAGCAAAATTGTCTAAGTATGTGCAGTATTTTTCCAGTGTACCTAGGAGATAGTTTTGATTGGTGATGTCGATTGGAGTAATTTCAGTGCTTGCACACTTGAAATAGATACTATGATGACTATTGAAGACTCACCTGAGAGCACAAGTCTGTATGGCTTGTATGGAAGAAGTTATGACAATTTTACCAAAGACAGTGTTAAGCCGACATGACAGAATATGAAGACAAAATTGGTAAAGAGTTAAGGGATTATTTTGTTTATCAAATAATATAAAGGGATGACATCCTAGATGTTAACCCTTGGGTAAATATGTAAAGCTTTATGTTATGTAAAGCCAACTGTAAAATTTATTATTCCTAATAACTTGTATAAATGTAAGGCATATGAAATGCGAAAGAGAGATAGATTGTAATGAGATAGATGATATAGAGAAAGATATTGATGCAAAGTTGTGAAAGACAAGAAAGCAGTATAAGGTTATGTACCTTACTCTATTTTGTAATCAATAATCATTGTACATTACTTGTTTTAGTAGTGGGCTCATCTTGTAATTATTTGTAATCAGTACTACCAACTCTTAGCAGGGTTGAGGCTTCTAACAAGGCCGATAGTCCCTTAATCAGGACTGAGACACTATAGGCTTGTAATAGGCTCCTAACAGGGTCAATATCCTTAACAAGATACTTTTGATTAGTGGATTTTTGTGGGTACCATCCCCACCAGGGTTTTCCCTTGGCCAAGGTTTCCTCAAGAACAAATAATGTGTTATGAATTCATTTGCTTTATTGCTATGCATGTTATTTAGTTTACTATGTTATGCATGTATTAAGATAATCTGTTATATCCATAATTGGGAGAAAGTAAAAGTTTGCAGAATACTGATTCACCCCCCCCTCTCAGTATTCCCTATTTCTAACAGATGGTTGAGAGGCACTTGAAATTTTTGAAAGGCTTGGTTCAACAGAGAGCACATCCTGAGGCTTCTATGGTGGAGGGATATAGGGTATATCAGACCATGGTGTACATTAGTGGATATCTTCTTTAGTTTGCAGAAAAGATCCATGTAGATCGTATTTGGGATCCCAACTCCATTAACAAATTGGAAGGGGATTACTTGATGGGAAAAAGTAGATTGAGGAAAGTGAGAGGTAAATGTAAGATGTTATTGTAGTTAATTAATTCTTATAAATCTTCAATATAAGTTATTTGTAATTGGTGTATTTTTTTTATACAGTTGGTCGAGAGTGGGATGCAATGGGAAGGTGTTGCTTCATTGGTTAGAGAAGCTTGTCGTAATGGAGATTCCAATGTTACACCAATGGTAATTGATCTAGCATATGGTTTAAGAGATAGAGAGGTATGTAAAAATTTATTAATGATCATGACCCATATGTTTCATATCAACTCACGATACAAATAATTTTCACACACTTGAAAAATTATAGGTCAAGCATCACAAAGCTATGTACTATCATGGCCACAAATTTCGCATAAAAAAGTTGGATGACACAAAGAAAACTTGTGATTCTGGGATAACTGTAATTTTCAAAGTCACTAATATATCATCTAGAAACGACATGCATCCTCAACAATTTCAAAATTGATACTATGGCATCTTGGATGATATAATTGAGTATGAATTTAACTCCTACAAATTATTTCTATTCGTCATCAAATGGTACAGGCTTCGACTAAATCAAAATGATCTTGATAGAACTGTTATTCAACATGATAATGGATTTAAAATGATTAATATAAGGTCATTTGAGCTAGTTGGAGATGAGCCCTATGTTCTTCCATACCAATGTGAGCAAGTGTTTTACTTAGAGGTTCCACATAAACAAGGTTTGTCATTTGTTGTTAGACATGATCCAAGAGGAAGGCCGATAAAGTATAATGTTATGGAAGAAGAAGATATTGAAGATGGTGAAGAAGAAGAAGATGATGAAGAAGAAGATGATGATGATGATGATGATGATGATGATGCTGATGCTGATGCTGATGATGATGATGGTGATGGTGATGATGATGAGATGGATGAAGAAGATGATCAATGACATGATTAAAATGTACAAGGTATGTGATTTAATTATTTATATATATTTATATTGATTAGTATATATATTTAATATTGATTTATTGATTTCAATTCTAATGATTACAACATATTTGATTTATAATTACCAATGTTTTTCTTATGATGCTCAATTAATTGTTGCCGATACATGTATATATTTTGTTTGATTGTCACCCTTTCTGCAAATATGCAATTGACTACAGACATTGTCACCCCTTCTGTTGATGATCTTGCATTCCATATATAAGGTAAAGGTAATTTATTCATGTTTATGATCTTGCATATTGTTCATGTTGTCTTCTACATTATTTGTAGCATATGTATCATGTAATTTTTAGCTAACTTAAGATAAATGATTAACATATGCAAGAAATTTAACCCCTTTGGCAAGGATCCTGCATAGTGACATGGATCACCAGGTATAAGTCAATAAATAGACATAATTTTCTTATATTATTCTTGTTTATCACTGAGCACGTATAAATAGACATATTATATAATCATATAATGTGTCGAATAATCGACGTAGAAAGTTTGACATGTTATATTCTTCTTGTTTATCCTTTTATATGATTCCTATTTTTGTGCCTTTCCTTCACTTTCAACTTACATTTTATTTCTCCCACGTATAGACAAAGAAGAACCGTATGCATCACGACTTGATTATTCTATATATATTATTTAATTATTATCAAAATTCTATTTGAAGCGGGGACACGACAATATCTCATTTGATGGATTGCAGGACCCACCAAATAGGTACTTCTTAGATCTATCTACATCGAATGAGGGAAATGAGGGAATGGTAGATGAAATTTCTACATGTAGTATGGCTAAAATAGGGAGATCAACTAGAGGTCAAAAGATTAGAAAAAATTCAATAAATGCATGCAATTTTTCCTTGCTAAAGGGGGGTCATGTTCTTATAATGATGAGACCAATGGAGACATCAAGGTGCCCTTTCGGTATACACATCTTGAGAAAGAATGGGTACCCAATGAGCTACCTCCAATTAACATTGATTTTTGTGTTCATGAGAGGATATATCACATGGCTGCATCCTCATTACATAGTTTGGGCCTATTTTCCATGGATGGGATAAAGGTATGTTACAACAAAGTTGTTGAATTGATGGAGTATGTCGGTCCTTGTTACAATTACAATGATTGGATGCAGATTGTTCAATATAAAAAAAGTATGCGTAGGTATGCACTATCAGCAAATTATATACAATGGAAAGAAAATGATCAAAGTAAAAGATTTTCTATGTACATTGATGGGAGACCAAAAGCAATAGGGAATATTGCGGGTTTTATAAATAGTATGTGACCTTCCACAACTAATTAGCAACTCAATTTCATATTTGAGGCGCATGAGGGGAATCAAGTTTTTGTATGTGCGATAAAATCAATAAGTGTAGGGGAAGAACTGCTAATAGATTACCATTTAAATCGCATAGATACAAACAAAGTTACTATCATGAGGGTGGTAAGTACTATAAACCATTTAAACTAACCTCAAGTTTATGACTCCAATATACCATTTTATTAATAAGTTTTTTTTGCTAAGTCTATTTCTTTCAGTTCGCTGAAGTTTTTATATTTAATCTTTCTCACAGGACGACATGGATCCCCCATATGATAGAGGTCGCGGGGATGCTCCTCCCACCCATTCTTCAGAAATGGTAAACCTTATTGAAATTATACAAATTAGATAGTTGAAAAATGTTATATTATTATGTTATTTTATTTAGGGTTTTGGAGTTATTATGATAGTTTTACTGATATTCCTGTCACAATTTGATGTTCAGGATAGGGGAAAAGCACCTGCAACAACAAAGGCAATAGTTGTAGATACAGATGAGGATATCCCAGAAATCCCTAATATAATAAACACGGTGAAGAAAAAACTAAAAAGAGTCAATGCAAAAATTATTAGCATTTTGGAAGATGCAAATCCAACTGAGGAGATGCTGAAGAGGACAAATGAATTGATGGTGCAAGCACATCATTTTGAAGTAAGCAGTAATGAATCTTTAGTTATAACAAAAGTTCAATAAGGTTTATATTTTATACTCTTTTATATCGTGAACTAAAATATGTATGTGTTCTTGTTACAAGATTTTTTTCTTGCTCAAGTACCTGGTCATAGACATCACGGTGAGGTTGGTACTAGCAGAGCTCTGGCCACCTCAGGTAAAATAATCCTTAAGTTGATAAGTTACAAGGAATTTTTTATTTGGAACATTCAAAAACTTCTTAAGTTAACTCTTACTTTTATTATTTCAAAATGTCTTTGCTAACAATGTATTGTTCAGGTGATCAAGTGCAGGCGACTCCTCCTAGGAGGTCGACCGACATCCATCCAAGATTTCTAAGTGCAATGTTGGCAATAAGAGGCATGCAAACATCGACTCCTTCACAGTCTATGCCCGGTAAATCCTTGTTTTGGTATATTTGGTTTTGTGTTAATTATGATTTGATAATTTGTACTTTAATCTTGGGTGCATCTCATAGTGGATTAATTTTGTGGAGTAGGAGATACACTGACGCCATCTGCTACGCCAGATACAGATTAGAGTACCTGTATTGGTGATAATTCACCATTGTTTCCTCGATCTACCCGTGTTTCTAGCATGGGAGTTATGCAGACATCATTGTTGATTGACGATAAAGAATTGATGCCTTTAAAATGTCCTAAGCTTCTAGATACTTTAAAATTATTATTATTTATATTGTAATATGCATTTACCTATTCATAATAATTTTTGGATTGATGATCCCATGACATTTTTTCTGAAATGATTCTTTTTATAAGACACTTTATGACTTCACATTGAAGATATTCGGGCCCACGATACGTACAAGGTGGAACATCATAAGTGAACTAACCCTATCCCACTATTTTTATTTCATATCATTAATTGGTACAGTATTTTTCCTTTCATTCAGGCATTTTCTTTTACTATATTCAAGGTACACAACTTTAGTTAATTTTTCTATCTAACAATTTTGTGTTTTTTCTTAAAAGGTGGAACTTGCAAGACAAAAAATTAAAAGATCAGCTCATTAAAGATTTAGAGCATGAGTTTGGTAGTAATATTTTTTAGGAGAAGAAAATTTTAGAAAAAGTTGCCAAACATCTTAAGACTGTGAGGGACTCATATAGGAGTCTCGTCTAGAACCCAAAGTACGAGAGTCCTCCCTTTATTCTAGCGAGGGATTGGAATGAGTTCATTTTGGATGCAAAGGAGAAAGGGGATGATCAAAGATGAATTACACCAGCAAATGAGAGAAGAAGGTATGCAATAGTATTAACTACTAGTAGAAATTAATAATGCACTAATTAGTGATCTTTATATCTATATCATGTAACATATTTCAAACTTTTCATAGGTTGCAGGACACATCAAAGGCAACAAAGGCCAGACTGCAAAAGATTGGGCAGCACAAACTTGGCTCTGGTGGATATTCAAAAATTAAAGCATGAATTGTAAGTAGCAGTAAATGAGTTCCAAAGAAAAATTATTAATAAAATGCAAATAATTTTGTTTAATAAAAAAATGCAGGGCTTAGAATTTAATTTAGAGGCCACGACAAAACACAAAAAAATTGCCTTCAAAGAAGGCTATCAAGCCATGGCTGAACGCCTATGCCAAGCTTCCACTAGCCCAATCCAAGAGTCTCCTGCATCATGTGAATAGGTAAATATGCCAAAAAATATATATTTGAAATTGAATACTTGAGCAACAATCTATTTGATAATAATGTGCATGACATTGCAATGCAGCCTCCTAATCATAACACAGATCCTACGTCGCATGATGAAGCCCCTGATGTGCATCATAGTGTCGATGGAGGTGTTCATTTTCTATTTAAAATTAATTATGTAATTATTAATACAATTTAACATCTTAAATTAAAATTGGTGTAACCTTTTTTGTGTATATTTTAGAGCATACATAATGTCACGCTGAATGAGTAGAGGATGTTCAGAGTGATCACCATGTAGATCATGTGGCACATTCAGGTAAAGAAAATCTATTTTTTGTTCTTTTAAATTTCTTTTTTAATTTATATTTCTTTTACTTAATTAAATACTTGTAACACTAATATAAAATGGTGTTAATTTAACCCATGACATAGTTGTTATTACGATGGACCCCCCTTTGGCGCAACAGCCTCCTGTTCCTGAACAGATGAGGAGGAGACATGTGTTGGCATTAGAATTAGTAGAGGGGATTGACAAGGATATTGATGCTCTACTTAGCCATTACCTTAGAGAAACGAGCAAGAAACCAAAAAGAAATGATTGTAATTAACATTTTTTTCTAATGAAAGAATGTTTTCTTAATGGATGTAATTTTGTAAATGTTGATGAATGATGTGTTAATGAATTATTCATGAATGTTGTGTGTTAATGAATTTTATGTGTTAATGAATGTTATCATGTGAAATAATGATTGAATGTTATATTACAAAAATGGATGAATGAATGTTATTAGATGTTAATGGGGAATTTAGAGTGATGTTAGGGGGGGGAGGGGCCAAATGAGCTTCCACCTTCACGTGGTTGGCCTTGTTAAGTAGAGAATATTAAACTATTCTCTAAACCAAGTGAAGCTCAAACTAAACCAATGACATAGATTCAATGGTCAAAAACACCTACTTCTTATTCCATATTATTTCTCATTCACTTTAAGAAATATTTTAATTCTTAAACATGTTCATCAACCAATCTGCATCACCATGTTCATCAAATTAGATTTATAGATAAGAGAGTGAATGTGGAATTTTTATAAAGCACTTACCTTTAAGCCTAAAATCTAGATGAAAAATTATTAGCTGCCTCTTAATGACTCATTCTCACGTTTCTTCCTACCCCTTTTACTTCCCTACTACCTAAGGAAATGATGGACTGTGTTGTATCCTGGATCAACTAGTTGAAGAAGTGGTCATGAGTCCTTAATGCACCTGCAAGATTTGTGAAAATGGTGTCAATCCAACAACTGATCAATGGAAGATCTAAATCCTATATCTAGGAATTGACTTCCATACAAGCATATTTCAGTCATATGCATACAGACAAATCTAGAAAGCCCAACTAAACATAATCTTGATAATAATCAGTCATACTCTATTAATGTTACTCTTTTTATTTAGAAGCATCATTTTCAATGTTTTTAGATGAATACCCTCTTGAGAACATTCAATCATCCTTCTGGAAAAGTGATATGTTATCCCTTATCAAATGTGGTTGTATGCAGTTCCTTGGTTTACGCCTAACTCAAGCTTCTTGTATCAAATGCCAAGAATTACTTTGTTTATCAATTTTGAAGTCTTTTTCTGTCATTGATAAGTGTTTTAACTCTAAATATGATTGCCTCATAATTTTTCTCTATGACTGCATGTATGACAAATTTGTCATATGACCATACCCATGACTGCCCTAATGTTCTAGTTTAACTTCATTTTTACCCTATGGTATCACTTGAAATCAGATAATATGCACATGTATTGTAGTAAAATGGGCATTGATTCATGGTATTAATGATTGTTCATGTAGTATCCTTTGATACCTTGAATGCAAGTTTTGAAAAGTTACCTTTGTTTAGATACCACTATCTCATGTTCATGCATTAACACTTCTTTATGCATTTCATTTGTAGTTGTACCAAATGACTATGAACTAAAAACATGTGTCTAGTAACCTACTCACTCAGTTAATATATGCAAATGTAACTTTTGATGTGCTATATCTATCAATGCATCATTGCTTTGTCCATATTTGAATCTATTACCTTTCAGAAGTCTCTATTCTCACTTTACTTGGTCAATCTGTTTACCATTGATTTGATCCTTTTCCATGTTGGACCTCATGTCTTTGTAACACATCATAAATTCATATCTCTATATTGGTTGTCCTTGATTTCACTATTTTTTATATATTGTGGTGATTATATTATCTTGTTGATTTCTCCTTAGGCTCTTTGACTATTCACTTATAGAATGATGTTTTGATGAGAAAAGACTTCGATTACTGTCATGATTGCTACAATAGTGACCTTGCAAATATGTCTTTACATGAATGATGACTCTTATTTTTTTTTAAACAATGCAACTTTGAATCTATATTTAGCATCAATAAGTTTGTCTTAAGATGATACCTTTTAAAAGTTAAGGCTAGACTGGGTTCTACTGAAGAATGGTTTTAAAAATTAGAATTTTGACAAAGTTCCAATTATGTCATGTTGGGAACAAGTTTATCTTTATTCTACTACATTACTATTGAAGTGCTAGTTATAGCTAAGAAAGGAATCCATTTCCTTTTATTCCTTTCAGGCTGAAAATAGGTTATCAAGTTTTCTTGAATAAACTTATTTCCATTTCTGCCCATCCTGGGTCGGTTACTCCAAGTCTATGCATCTTGATTTGTCTATTACATACTTTTGGACAAATAGTTTCTTGATTAGTTACTAAGAACAACTTAATTGACTCAATTTCTATTAGAAATTTGTATCCTTTAGCTTCATAGTCTCTGCATTTGCAAGGATTGGAAAGGATTAGAGGTTTTCTTTGTTTTCTCATATCCACCTTTATATCTGAAGATTCTGAACTATTTTATGCTTCAAGCCTCTTTGCAAATATAAAGTTTCCTTTAGTGTATATGACAAACTGTCATTTGTGGTATTGTATTCACTATAGATGTGTAAATGAAAAAAATCATGCATTAGATAAGTATTATGATTGAATTGGACTTGAATATAAAAAATAAAGGTCATGAGCCCTAAATTGGTAGAAATTATTAGTTTTGACATAAAACTAAAATTGGTTGGAGACATCAGTGAGGCTTCTCACTTCATGGAAACTTCCCTTAAATTCAAAATCCGTTCTCTCTCAACTTCAACTGAAACGTACATTCCTAGTATAGATTTTAAAAATGAAGTTTTGGGACATTTTACTATAAGAATGGTGTTGGGTAGAGAGCATTATATGGTATGTCATGCATGCTTATTAGCTATCAGTGATAATTTAGAAGCCCATATTTTTGGTACTATTGTCCCTTTTGAATGTATGAAATTATGATTATGCTCAAACTCATAATTTAAAGATCTTCTTTGATTAAGATAAAGCTAGGTTCCATTAAGCTAGCAAAGAGATACATGAGACAAATATCTATACAGTTGGAGTTGATGGGAAACTCAGAAAAGGAGCCTGCACATGAATTCTTGCTGCTTCAGGGTGTGCATTTTTCTTTCAGAGCTCATCAGGTAAATATTCACTTCAAGTGACATGTGGATAAATGGCCTCAATTGTTATTATATTGCTTTGAGTAATGTTTTCTTTTTCCATTTATTTGTCTACCATATTTGCAGTTTGCAAGAGGGTTTGATGCAAAAACCATGTGTGCTTTTGAGGAACTGCGTCATCTTGTTCACATTGATGATAAAGAGTCACAAGATCTAAATTATTCCATTTTCTTAGCTTAGTATCATTGCCAAGTAAATACCTTATTTTTATGGAGGCATAATGATAGGTGCAATAAACTATGTAATGGTACCTTGAATGTGAAAAAATAAATTCCACCTCAAGTTAAGTTGGTTGGTTTGTTGTTGTGTCATTTGAGGTTATTGAGGCCAACACACTGTGAATGAACTATTTTTCATTCATGGTCATGCTTTGTACTTCTAAAAATATTGACAACAAGATTTTGGATATATTGTTCCCTAGGTACCTTCAGTGTATTGGGCCATCCTCCTCCATCTCCAAATATTTGAATATTTATAATTAATTCAATCAAATGACATTAAAGACTTGGTTAGCTCTTGTTTCAGTTAAATTGATGATTCATTTTCATTCAAGCATAGTTTTTCGTAATTTCAAATGTTGAAGTCCCTTATCTCCCCAAATCAAGTGCCTGCAATGATAAGTTTTTTTTGTTTTTGCCTGTCAGAATTTTAGCCTAGTGGACAATATTTGAAAGTAGTTTGTCTCCAGATTTTGGAAGCAATGTGAACTGTATGATTCTCTTTTTATCAATTTGATAAATCTCAACAAGGTGATTGATTCTTTCAATAAGGAATATTGTGTTTGTTTCTGTATGTAGTTATGCAGAACTGAATTTCATAAGATGTTTTTGCTAAGGTCGTAGTCAATGTTTTTTCTAACATTAGATGACTTGAACATATGTCCTCTTAACAATTCTGTGCATATTGATTTTAATATATAGAAATCCCATGAACTCTAAGGGCCCAATTCATCCAACAACTTGATCCCACATGGTTTTTGTTTGCTGTTGCAGTCGAGTTTCAACTTGTCTGGTTGAATACATACGAAATATTTAACCTAGGGCATCATTGTTTAAAAAGAAAACTAACCTTCCCAACTCTGAGCTTTTGAACTCTTATAAAGCATTTCCTTAACTCACCTTTCACACCGTGGCATTGAATCCCAATAGTGAAAATGTGAGTTAGGGCCACATCTTCCAACAAAGATTGTTTGCACGCCAAGCACTGTATAGGAACAGTCAATAAAAGGACTGAAATTCTTTGATTTTAAGACTTCAAAATAATATAATTAGTACATGGAATGATCAAACCTTATAATACCAATCAATGAATGCTTTTCCTATCAATGTTGCATTGAATAGAGAGTTTAATAATATAAATACCAGATTGTGTCTTCATGAGAAGAAAAGTGACTATTTGTAAAGATTTAAAAGTTTATTGCTTGGTAGTTCATTACATTGTCTTCTTTGACCATACACACCTCCACACAAGGACTAAAACCAAACCATAGGATGGTCTATGAATTTAGAAGAAATCCTTTATTACAAAGCAAAACAAAATATAGAACTCAAGTCCCAAAGAAAAACTAAATGGCCTAGGTGCCCTGCACCAATACACCCCCCATGTAAGTCAATATTCTAAAGTCCTTGAATCCAAGCAAATGTAAGTCAATAACACCAAATATATCACTTAGAAGTCTTGTGAAGAGTCTTGGTGAGTTTAGGCCTTTTGAAGCACTTTAGAAATATTGAATACATCATTGCTTGCCAACTATTTGATAGAGCCTAGGAAATCATTGGTTCATCAAGACAAAGATTGTTTGGATGCCAAACACTGTACAGGAACAATCAATAAAAGGACTGAAAGTCTTTGATTTTAAGACTTGAAAATAATATAACCAGTACATGGAATGATCAAAACTTATAATACTAATCAATGAATGCTTTTCCTATCAATTTTGCATTGAATAGAGAGTTTAATAATATAAAACACCAGACATTGTCTTCATGAACAGAGAAGTGACTATTTGTAAAGAATTAAAAGTTTGTTGCTTGGTAGTTGATTACATTGTTTCTTCGACCATACACACATCCCCACAACTTCTAAGACTCCTCTCCCATAAAACTCATGTACAAAACTAACCAAAATCCCCTTACAAACTGATTTTCAATTTCTTCTTAACATGCACAGTTAGTTATATGACTGTTACAGTTAGTTATTTGTTTGCATTGTTGTCTAGTTGACAAGTAGTTGTCAACTTCGACCACTTTAATCTTTCTTGCATCATCTTTAACCTTTCAAAAGGTTTTAGGTTCCTATCCTAATCCCCTAAACTCCCTAAACCTCTACTAAACCCTCATTTAGCCCTTTAGGCCATAATTGCATAAAAATGCAATTTTACATCTTTTTGGCATCTTTGCACTTTTAAGTGCAATTATATGATAATAATGGCATCAATGGCCATATAAAAAACTTAGATATACCTATAGGTCCTTGACCCTTACATAAATCCTTGGATCACTCAAGTGACCCCATAAATCTAGACCATGTCATAAATCTCCCATTTTGACATAGGACAAGAGCATAGTGATAGAAGATAGATCCATTTTGTGCATAACCTTAAGTCATCGTATTCCATGAGAGTGCATCTTTTGAGAATTTTGTTTTGAACGTTTCAAGGGACCAGTAGTTCTACAATTAAATCATCATAACTTTTCCATTACTTAACCATCACACATGGCACGGACAATCTTCAAATTGACAATACATTGCATGTGTAGTACAAAATTATTAGTAATTGGAAGATTAAAAGCAGATAATTACTAATAGATTAAGCATATTATTACTAATAGATTAAACATATTATTTCTATGCTTAATTTGATTTTATATATGTGTGTGTGTGTGTGTGTATTAAAAATTAAATTTGCTATCACTTTTTCGATGGTCAAAGAATATACTTATCTACGAGAATGCTATATACTCGATAACTATTCCGACCACCCCTCATCACAATTTTGACAAACATTGTTTTGTCATTTTGACGAGAATGCTATACACTCGATGACTATTCCGACCATAAGTCCTCGCAATTTCGACCAACATTGGTCACATAGATGAAAGGTATGGCCGATAATTCTTCCAGGTTGAAGTGATTATTTTGATGGCGGGTCCGTCGATAATTCAACCGCTATAGATGTCACAATTTCGATGACGGTTTTATGTGTCGAGTAATCGATGAAAAAAACTTCGACAACAGTTATGGTCGTTTGGTCGACAAATTGGCATCTAAAAATCGACTAATCCTCGTCAAAAAATAAGCTAAAATTTACTAGTGATTTATGTCTCCTCTTATTTGCTCTCTATTTATATTTCAGATTACTATCCTCCAAGTTCTTTTTGACTTCATCATGAAAAGTTCTCATATATACTGCAAAGTCCTCAGCTTCAGCACTTCTCCTTGTCTTAGTAGGTAAATATCTCAACTCTGTGGTTCCCTTAGGATGAAATCCAGTAACAATCTCAAATGGTGTTCTCTTAATACTTCTATTCACAGAATTATTATATGCAAACTCTTCTTGTGCCAAAACTAAATCCCAATTAGCAAGCTTATCTCCAACTAAACATCTCAACAAGTTTCCCAAACTTCTGTTCACAACTTCAGTCTGTCCATATGTTTGAGGGTGAAATGTAGAACTAAACTTCAATTCAGTATTCATCTTCCTCCAAAGTGTCTTCCAAAAGTAACCAGCAAACTTAGTATCTCTATCTGAAACAATAGATTTAGGCAACCCATGCAATCTTATCACTTCCTTGAAAAATAATTCAGCTACATGGAATGCATCAGATGTCTTCTTACAAGGTATAAAATGTGCCATCTTAGAAAATCTGTCAACCACTACCAAAATAGAATCATTACCTCTCCAAGTTCTATGCAATCCAAGAACAAAGTCCATATTCACATCTTCCCAAGGTCTATCAGGTACAGGCAAAGGTGTATACAATCCCAAATTCTGACTAGTTCCTTTTGCTATTTGGCAAATTCTGCAACCTATAACCATTCTCTGTACATCTCTATAAATCTTCAACCAAAAGTATCTTTCTGAAATCAATTTCATAGTCTTATCAATCCCAAAATGTCCAGCAAGTCCACCACTATGTTTCTCCTTTATTATGTTCTCTCTCATAGATCCTCTAGTTATGCACAATTGAAATCCTTTAAACAACATGTCTTCTTGAATGAAATAATCAGCCCATTTGTCATTTATTGTTTGTTAATTACAAGCTTTCCAAGGCTCTACTAAATCAAGGTCAGTTTCATACAAACACTTCAAATCATTAAAACCAAGTACCACAACTCTCATTTCTGTCATAAAACATCTTCTTCGGCTCAAGGCATCAACAACTTTATTCAACTGTCCACTCTTATGTTTCAATGAAAAGGAAAAATTCTACAAAAACACAACCCACTTCATATGCCTCTGATTCAATTTATTTTGACTTCCCAAATACTGCAAAGCTTTATGGTCAGTATACAACACAAAATCTTTAGGCATCAAATAATGTCTCCATTTCTTCAAAGCTTGAATAATAGCATAGAATTCTTGGACATAAACTGAATATTTTCTCTTAGCATCATTCAACTTTTCACTAAAGAAAGTTATAGGTCTTCCTTCTTGACTCAAAACAGCTCCAATTGCACTTCCACTGGCATCACATTCAACTTGAAAAACTTTACTGAAATTAGGCAAAGCAAGTGTAGGTAATTTTGCAATTCTTTGTTTCAATGTTTCAAAACTCTTATGTGCTCCATATGTCCATTAGAAATCCCTTTTTATCTCCTCTCATAGTTTCATTCGTAGCATTACAAATAGAATTGAAATTTATGATAAACTTCCTATAAAAACTTGCCAATCCATGAAATGATCTTACCTCTCCAACATTCTTTGGTGTAGGCCAATCAAGTATAGCTCTTACTTTCTCAGGATCCATCTTCAATCCATCAGCTGAAATTACAAAACCAAGATACACAATCTCTTCTTTCATAAATAAACACTTCTTCAAATTAATCAACTACTTTTCTTCCTTCAATCTCTGCAATACTTGTCTGATATGTTCAAGATGTTTTTCCTTACTCTTATTGAATATCAAAATGTCATCAAGATATACAATCACAAACTTACCCAAGAATCTTTTCAAAACTTCATTCATCGGCCTCATGAAAGTAATAGGTGCATTAGTCAAACCAAAAGGCATAACCAACCATTCATACAAACCTTCATTAGTCTTAAAAGCACTTTTCCATTCATTCCCTTCTCTAATTCTAATATGATGATAACAACTCTTCAAATCAATCTTTGTGAGATAATTTGCTCCACTCAAACTATCCATTATGTCATCCATCCTAGGCAAAAGAAATCTGTACTTTACTGTTATCTTTTTTATAGCTCTAGAATCAGTGCACATTCTCCATTCTTTTTAGGTGCTAACATAGCAGGTACTGCACAAGGACTCAAACTTTCTCTAATCAAACCTCTCTCAAGCAATTCTTGTACTTGTCTATTCAACTCAGTCTTTTCATCAAGTGTCAACCTATGTGGTGCTTTATTAGGAAAACTAGCTCCAGGCATCAAATCCATACAATGACTTATACTTCTCATAGGTGTTAAACCATCAGGTACATTATCAGAAATGATGTCATGAAATTCAATCAACAAAGGTTTAATCTCAGGTGCATATTCTAACTCATCTTGTTTCTCAGTTTTCCTTGGAATTAAAGCAAAACAAACATTTGTTCTTTCATTTCTCTTGCAAACTTTTTACCATCAACCAAGCATACTCTAACTATAGTATAGTGACCTTCATCAAACTTCTCTACTAAAGACAATAATACTTGTTTCTTTCCATCCATCCAAATAGTATATTGATTCAATCTACCATCATGCAAAGCTTTCCTATCATACTACCAAGGTTTACCCAAAAGAATATGACAACAATCCATAGGCATAATATCACACAAGACTTCATCATGATAATTCCCAATTTTGAATTTAACAAGGCATTGTTCACTTACAAGTAGTTTATGCTCCTTCTGGATCCAACCAATTTGGTAAGGTTTAAGATGCCTCAATCTTTGCAACTGCAATTTGTTAACCAGCTCTTCGGATGCCAAATTATCAGAACTTCCACTATCAATGATTACCTTGCAACATTTGTCAGCGATCTTACATCTGGTTCTGAACAAACTTTTTCTCAGAATAGGTTCCTCATCAGCTTCTTCATTCCACAAGATCCTTCTTAGCATCAAGTTGTCACCATGTTCAGGTTCATTAGATAATTCCTCAACTTCTTCACAAGCCAAATTGTTTATGCCATTACCTCCAGTCTTCTTTCCAAAGTTAGTACATTCAAAAGCTCCATCTCCTCCTTCACCACATTTGTAACAAGTACCCTTAAACCAAGATTTCTCATCTCTTTTCCCATTATTGTTATTCCTAGAGTAACCAGTATAGCTACCTCTAGAGTAGTTACCTCTTCTACCAACAGGTTCATCTTTCCATACTTTATCTTGTACTACATTGTTAGATCTGCTATGTTCTCCATAAGATCGGCCTCTACTTCTCTGGAATATGCCACCTCTTCCTCTTTATCTTTGTTCATGTCTCTTTGTTAATCTATCTTCTGCCTTCAGAGCAAATTGATATGCTTCTTCCACACTATCTATTTTAACATAGCTGATCTCATCTTGAATTGATGTCCTCAGATCATTTAGGTATCTAGCCACCTTCTCAACTTCATCATCCACATGTCCAGATCTGATTTCCAATTTGTAAAACTCCTCAGTATATTCTTTCACACTCATGTCCTTTTGTCTCAAATTTTGCATTTTTATCATCAAACTAACTTGGTAGTCAGCTGGAAGAAACTTCATCTTCATCTTTCCAAGCATTTTCATCCATGTCTTGATCTTTTCTTTTCCTCTCTTTTGTCTCTCAGTTTGCAAATGATCCCACCAAAGAGATGCATGACCTTTCAACTTTGTGACTGCTATCTTAACCTTCTTATTATCAGGAGTACCTTCATACTCAAAGTATTTATCCATCTCAGAGATCCAATCCAAAAGTGCATCGGTCTCAAGTCTTCCATCATAGCAAGCAACTTCAACTACAGGTCTAGAGTTAGCCTTAGACAAAAATCTCAAAAGTCTTTCCTCATCCTGCTCAACTTCAGGTTTGGGATTAGATGCTACTTCTTCTTCATCACTAACATCTTCAAGATGTGCGCCTCTTCTCTGGGCTGTCTCTACAACTTCAAGCCTAGTTGCAATCTACCTCAACATATCCATGATAGCATTATCATTTCCTCTACCACAAACCATCTTGACAATCAGGTTCCAACAAGATCGTAACCTTCTGCAAGTTATAGGTTAGATCTCAGATCTGCCAACCTACAACCAATCCAATAAGGTTCTCCATGATCCAAGCCACAAAAAAGAACTCGCTCTGATACCACTTGAAGCAAGGGCAGGGTGGCTAAAGGAAAAATCAGGGCTAATTGAGACTGCTTAAACCCACAAACATGCCCTGCGAAGAGTTACACACAGAAGAACTGTTTGACAACACACAATACCATGAAACACAATGAATATAGGCAAGCAACTAGCAACCACACTAGTGTACTTATTATTAAATCAGCAACATGCCCGACTGTGAGGCCTTTCGAGTTTCGGCCTTATACAAAGAAATTATGAAATTAGAATCACAACTCGCATCTCAACCCTCTAATCTGCTATCCTCTAACTAGAACTGCCTCTCTACATCAACCCAAGCTCCAAATATATAGCCAACAAAGCCACAAGTCGGCCAATCAGGCATTTAATTACAATATAGGTCCACTTAGGAGGAGAAACCAAAACTAAAGCAAGAAATAACAAAACACGATGCGAAGTTACATTTAGGTCCTCACATGATCCAAGAACAGATCCCCAACCACGCAATCTCCAATTTCCCCGTACAGAACCGCGCAAGGCGAAATACCACATGTTTCATGAGCGAAACTGGCAGAAAATCGATGCTTGAGGAAAATTGCGATAACTTCCAGATCCAAATGAATTAGGACGTGCACCCTTAGGAGAATTCTCAAGATTAGATCCACATCACTGCATTAACTGCACGAGGCAAGCCATCAACCGCAACTTTGGCGACAAAACAAACTTCAAACAGGTACAAGAAATTTTATTTTTTTTGGTGATGCAAGATTGCTCAAGACCCAAGATGCTCTTGCATCACAATTGCATTGGTCCAAAGACAAATAAATTGTAAAGCCTCTCAATTAGGAAGATAATCATACTGCATTTCTATGAATCTTATTCTTAAACCTTATCACAAATATTAAATTAAAATCACAACCATAATCCTCATCCTAAATAAGATCATAATCAAAACTATAAACACAATCCTAACCTTAATCATGACATAAACCTAATCCATTATCCTAGCCCTAACCCTAACTTTAACCATAAAAATAACCATATTCCTAAATTCAACTTCAAAGATATCCTTAATTGTATCCCTAATCATAATACTGACCATGATGTAATCCCTTATCCTAACTATCATTATAACCAAAACCTTATTCACAAATGTAATCCCAACCCTAACTCTAACCCTAATCCAAACACTAAATAGAGGAATGAAAATGAACAATTGAGATTAATGCAATCCTCATAGATTGAATTGAGCCATTGATCTAGAAACCTGGCAAATTTAGCTTAGAAAGGGAACACCTTTCACGTAATGATAAATATTTTTTAAAAATAAAATCTAATGTTTTGTGTGATGTTATTTATAGGTGATGGTGAAAGTAAGATTTGCAAAACTTGAATGTTAAAAATGTTACCAATTACTTTTCATTAATTATCATCTGAATACATTTATTTTATTAGGCTAGTGTAAATTATATTTTTAATCAATAACTTTTTAAAGATTCAAGTATTACAAATCTTTATCCATCACCTCACAAAATTATCATATTTTATTTTTTAAAATATTTATTTTTATATCAAAAATGTTGATTTAATTTGCTCTTAAATTAAATATTTATATTTTATTCACATCATAATTTATATGTGAATTAAATTCTTATGAAACAATTGTTTGCAATGTAAAACAAAATTATAAAATGTAATAATGATTACATGACTTCATTTTTCATTAGTAATTTAAGTGAAATAAAATAAAATCATCAAAGAAAAATAATTGTAAAAAATATTAATATTATTTATAATTTACAATTAATTATAAATATATTTAATTATTTAAATTAACATTCGCATAATTAAATATAGATAATGTAAAATATTATTAAATTATATATTTATTTTTAATTAAATTATTATAATATAAAATAAATAATACTAAAATAATACACTATTAAAATTAAATAAAGTAAATAATATAATCAATATCTTATAATATAATTATTTATATAAATTTTAATAACTTAAATCAATCTATATATAATTATGGAGTAATAACAATATAATTAAGAATAAGTAATAACTTCTATATTTAATATATTTATATTATTAATAATACAAATAAGAATTAAAAAAATATATCCAAATTGTATTCATTAAAAAACAAAATCATATAAATAAAATGTTAATGTCATTTCAATGGGGACGTACGATAGTGACAGTTTATGTCTTGATCAGCACGCTACAGGTGAAAGGACGACAATATGGGTGTATGGGCATGTATGTGCACTGGCTATGGGGGTGCAAATATTTGGTAGAGGCTATGCAGTCACAAAAATTATTAACCATATGAAGGGGAGACACTTAGTTTTTTTTGAAAGTTTGCAAAAAGTTATATAAAAAAAATGATTTTTGTGGCTGGATAGCCACTACCCAAATATTCGGCCCCATAGCCAGTGCCAAGTTCCAGAACTGAAGAGACATCATCATTCCAATACGACTCTGATTGTACAACTTCTTGGATAAAACTGCCCTATTAAACAAGTGACAAAAACAAAGCAGCCACTTACCTTTTACACAATTCCTACAACATGCAAAGACCAGAATTTTTGCTTATAGACTCAAAATCATGTTTCATTTATTTCTATAAATGCATCACTTTTTGAGAGGAATACATATATGCAAATAGAATAGGCATTTTATGAGGCATAACCCACGCTTCCCCTTTTTTGAAATACATAATATTTAAGGGCTAACAACGAGCAATGTTGTCACCAACTCTCCTCGCTTTTGTCAATCTTGACATGTGTTAAGTCCTGTTTATTTTGTTTCTCGGATCCATATGGATCAATTCTAGTTTAAAACACCCATGTTTTGTTTTTATTTAATAAATCTGCTCGTTAACAATTGAACATAAGTTTTAAATCAACTGAACGCTACTTTAGCATGATTTCAGTACCAAGCACCCTGGAAGAATGAAACATGTTAACAAAAGAGAAAATAAAGGTTATAAAAATAATGATCATTAGTTTTGCATGATTACAGTACTTACCACCCTGGAGGAATGAAAAATGTTAGTGGAGACAATAAAGATTGTAATGGGCACATGCTTTACAAATGAAACTGTCCATCATTGTAAAGTAAGGAAAAAAAACAGTATAATACAAGACGGGTGATCGCAGGATTACCCCCCTATATATATTTATATATGGTACATCCTCCTTTGACAAAGAAAGTCATGATGAGTGAAGGAAGGCCTGAAAGAATTGAAATTAATCATGCATTGATTGTCATCCTTATAAATAAAAAAGGATCAATAAATACACAGGCTTTCCAAATTTGCTTTTTAGTGCCAGCTTCCTTATGGCTCATTTTCACACTTTTCCCTGCATGATGATATCTTTGACTCGAGTTATCATCCTTTTGTCAATTCAAAAAATATGGTTCATATGGTGCAGTTCATATGGCGCAACCATTAAATTCATAAAATTCATCGAGGGTAGAAGAACTGTGGTAACAGGCACAAACGTGTTGATAAGCAGACAAGGCAACCTGAATCCGTTTAATGATTTTACTCATCCTTATTTATGTATCCCATCTGCAACTTGTATTGATACTCTTCTTTCCATGTAAAACAATCATTAACCCATTCCCCACTCTGACTACGCCGTTTGAAATCTCTTCTCCTATTTGATCCATTAGTCTCAAAAACTGCAAAATCAAAATATTTTAATTGAGTCTCATCTGCACACTTTTCTCAAAGCACATAAGAACAAATAATTGATGGTGTCTTGAAGAGGTTTAAACAAAAATGTATGATATTTAATCAAACGGGAGTAGAGACATATAATGTTTTCTAGTCTTGTTATAACTTCATACTTAAAGTACCTTCATTTAAACTGCAAGTTCTTGCACCAGTGAATATCTCATCAGGATCAATATATTGTTGACTGATGATATGTGGAATCAAACACTCTTTCCTGTAACCAGAAAAAGTGTCAGAAAGATATGAAAGTCTATAGCCTTGTTGAAGAAAAAACATCCAGACAGAAACTTATCCTCATCTACCTTGCCCAAAGTGGTATAGGTTTGTCTGGATTTCCATCATCATTATCCTCCACATCTGAACCCTTATAAGGCGATATTTCATAAGATTCAGTATTGATGTTGGATTTTGATGATAGATGTGAACTTGCATTGCTGCCCAACAATGACTGCCCTTCTGTTTCATGTGCATCTTTTCCACAACCAGTTGACATGCTCGACACCTGTGATGCAGTAGCATAGACAAAGTTGGAAACATCGTTTGTACCATAAGGAGCCCTGTATATAGACAGTCTCCAAGTATCTTGTATACAAATTAATATTTTTAAATTTTTTTGTTAGTTGTCAACATTATATAGAAAATTACTTTAGGATCTGAATTGGTAAGTTGTAACAGTTTACCTTTCCGGCATATGCATTTTGGGCCTGAAGTGTTGTTTCATTATGCTGGTGGAATTCTTGCATGTTTTTTGCATCCTTCGATGCAAATTTGTTGGACTTAGCATCCTCCTCTATCCGTCGTCTGCGCTCAGCAGCTTCCCTTTCTTTCTCTATACGGCGCTGCTTTTTTGTCTCTTCCTCCACCGCCTTCCTCTTACGCTCGTAGTCATCCTGTTTCAATATGTGCAGTGTTTAGCTAATATCATCATATGATTAAGTCCATTGATGTGGGAAATATGTTATGATTACTATTCACATACCAGAGCTCGACGCCTCAGTTCTTTTGCTTCTTTCTCAGCACGAAGTTGTTCCTCAAGTTCCTTCTGCTGCTTCTGTGCTTCTTCCAATCGCCTCCGCTTTCCCTCGCGATCTCTCTTGTCCATCTCTTCCTTTTTCCTCTTCTTTGCTGCAACCTCTGCTGCATTTTTCTTCCGTTCTTCCTCTCTCTGTTTTTTCTCTTCCAATTTTCTCAACTTTTCTTGGTCCAATTTAGTCTTGGCTTCTAAAGCTCTTCTCAACTTCAAATCAACACCAATCACAGAAGTGCCTGCCTGAGACTGAACTGGTTTTTTTCTTGCCATGCCACTTGATATTGATTTATTACTGTCACTACAAGCAATACTGGATTCTTCACCTTCTTTGTCTCCTTCGTTTAGTTCTTCTTTTGATTTCTCAAGTAATTTCTTTTCACGCTCACCATGCCTGGCTAGCTCCTTCCTCATTTTGCGTTCTTGTTCCCTTTTCTCTTCAAGTTGCTTTGCAACTTCAGCAGCCTCCAAAGCCTTCACTTTGACATCTCTCTTTCCTGCAAGAAATTGATTGAATTTTAAATATTTTAAGAGTCACAGGTCATAAATATAATGATGCTCTAACTCAATTCATCTTATATGTAAAAGAATAAGAAGAAAAGCAATCATTATCTTTATTTTTTTGGCGCTATCAGTATTGAACTATTAATATTTGATACTATAGAACAGTCAAACATGAATTTATCCAACCTTTTTTCTTTATCCATAAAATTTCTTATGTTGATTGTCACCAGTTTCAATGAAAACATTGCAGGTAAGTAATTTTAGCTCATGGGAATATATGTGATGTCCCCGATTTAGGCCATTAAGATATATGATTAAATAAGTTTAAATTAAAGATTAAACTTATTATTAAAAAGAACTGACAACAATGAAAGTTATCATATTAATCAACAACAACCAAGCTAGTACAAAAATGATAATAACGTTGGATACATCTAAGTCTTTTGAAATATGAATTTCTAGCACATCAATATATGATTTGCATTGTAATAATACGAAGATTATTGGATATGATAACCAATTGAGATTGATAAGCAAATTATCTAAGGTAACAGTGATCACATTAAATATAATTACTATGAAGCATCAGCGATCCCCACCTCTGCAAATAATGGTTGGACGGCACAAGGAAACTAACGATAGAGATCCCCAATATCTGTAATGGTGTCCAAGAAATAGATGAGCATTAAGGTAATGATTGGCTGCAATGCAAATAAAATACCATTAACTAAGACATCTAATTAGATAGCTACAATCATATATTTGACTATGAATAAATAAATAATATGATAATTGGATATTGAATCGAAAACATAACATCAGCGGTCAGTTATCGATAGTAAGTGAAGGCGCCGATTATGAATGGAGAGGTGCAAGTTGTTAAGGAATGATGTGTCTCTTACTCTCAAAGGTTGCAACAAATTTATGGGTAACTTGTATAAAAGGAAGAGCAAAAACCTTCAAACATCATTGAACGGATATACTTCATTATTTCATATTTATATTGGACTTGCTGGCAATCTACAGGAGCAGATCCACAATTACACTGGGTGATATCAGTCTGGAAGAATAAGGATTATAAAAAAGATTTTTACTCTTCACAAGGAAGAGATCAGAAAGGAAATGAATCATTTAATTTGCTGGCAAACATTGTGTGACAGCATTTGTGCTTTAACATATCTATGAGTTTTATACTGATTTACAGAATATTATATCTGAATCTCGTTAGAGATTAAAAATCATTATACAGTATTTTATATATATATATATATATATATATATATATATATATATATATATATATATATATATATATATATATATATATATATGAGCTATATGTTTGAAGTATATAATTTAATTATATATCTGAATGATCCAATACATATATCTGAGGGATCTATAACATATGACTAAATGATTTAATATATTTAAATTGTAAGAATGATCTAATTATACGTATAGGAATCAACACAGCAGTGTTAATAAGGATAAATATCTTTAATACATATATTTCTGTCATATATATATCTACAGATTATTAAGATAAATACCAGACAATTACCTCATTATATATGTGTGTACTTAAAATATATAAACTTTGCATTACATGCTATCATCTCAAGTTTCTGCATATGATTTTATATGCAATATAAGAGGAATCGGGTTCTGTATATTCTATTGTAATATATGTTATAGTCTAATGATTTATCATATGAAATGACTTAGGTCGATCTAATGATTTATCATATGTATCCTTACTGCATTAAGATCATTACCTCACAAGATAAGGTAAGGCCTGCCCTGAAAAATGGACTGTGCTACATCATACAAAGGCAGTAGGTAAGGCCTGTGATGGAATGGGCATGAGCTACATCATACAAAGACACTAGATAAGGCCTGTGGTGGAATGGGCATGGGTTACATCATTCAAAGGCACTATCTTGCAAGAGATAATCCACATTGGCGGAGGAAGTTACAATAAGGGGGAATGGTGAGTCCCACTAGGTATGCCAACCCCATGAAGCGTGGGGCCAAGGGGGACAGGGTTCCGCCCTTGGGCCTAGGGTTGGGCTAGGGCACCCTTCTGTAATTTTCCATCCACCTTAGGGAAGCCAAAATAGTACACAATACATGTTGTATGGATTGGAACGCTCTTTATAGATTATATCATGTTAACAATATATATAGTTAGTCTATGAATGTATATTTGTGCTCATGTCTCTTTTTGGTGTTGCAGACCTAAATTAGGAATTATCTTGTAAAAGACATTTTAATTGGTAAGGTTATATCTCTAACCATCTTACAATTTTATACAATTTATGATTCTAGGGCAAAAATTAGGGCAATCACAAAAGGGGACATTACAATATAAAATTCAATATCAGACAAGGCTGCTACGGAAAAAAAATAAAAATAAGACTGTTAAAAATTGGACATAATGCATCCAGAAACATTTCTAATTTTGAAGAATTTCATAAATAAAAGATCCATGTTCTAAAAAAAATAAAAATAACAATTTATATTTTAAGTTGCCAAAATTGCAAATGGTGCACCCTGTAATATTCTTTAAAAACGCATTCATGTTGTTGTATCTAGTACAATCTGTTACGTTTTAGGGTACAGTTTTAAAAGCTGTGGTTTTTTTTCTCTTCATCAGCACATTTGTATGCTACCCTGGTGACAAATATAAATGCATAAGAGACTTGGTGTCAAAATCTGGGTGATATAGCTGTAATAAATGATAGGAGTTTGGAGAGATGTATCATGGAGTGGAGGAACCCAACTGAGAAGAGATGGTAAAGCTGGCATGCATATCTATTCAGAATTCTGAACACATTCATTTCAGCTTTGAAACTTTCTAATTTCAGCTTAAACAAATTATCTTCTGCTTTCGATGGAGTCTTGTCATCAAGAAATCAAATTGATTTTAAGCGTACCACTCCAATCATTGTTGGGATTTTCATTTAACTATAGTAAATTTTCTTTTCATTTCACTTTAAATTGTTCCTAGGTGCAAGCTGAAAGTGCAGTGTAGCCTATTTGAATCCACAGAACAACTAATTTATTATCACTTGAGGTGATTTTAATTTCGCAAAACCAGCAGATGAGAAAAAAAAGTCTTCATTAAAAGCTTTCTAAGCTAATTAGGTCATTGGGATTATTTTCAAAGACACTTTACTTGGTGTTAGTCAAAGGGTGCTGATTATATTGCAAAAAGAAATTGATAGAAATTTCAGATTCCTGGGTTAGCATGAATTGGAAACCCTACATCATTTTGTTGAACAATGACTCTTGGAGACACCATTACTAATGTTAAGCTAACCATGAGGCGAATCAATATGCTTATATTCGATAATATTTGATTAAAATAACTGTCAATCTTTATATAGAGGTATAGTAAACATCATGGTTCAAAATTGAATGAGCTGGACAAATAGAATGTTTATCCAATTTCATATTATTAATCAACACGATGTTGTGATCCAATTGATCCATGTAAAGGCTGTATGAACAGCTGGATGCCAACCAAAGTTGAAAAGGATTGGGAGTACCCAGGTCAGAGTGGGGTAACTGACCAGTAAACCAGGTCAGCAGGAAGCTTGTTTGGCAATCAACTACAGACCAGGATGATCAGTTGGTGGCACATCAGATGGTGCTATTGAAACCAAGAAAGGATGCATTATGCAGCAGACTTGCTTCCTCTAGCTTGGCTGCAAACACAAAAGATATTCAGGAAGGATGAGAGAGAGACCACCGGTGATATAATTTCTGCCTGTTTTGTCTTGGAATGATGTGTTAATAACGATATGATCTGTTGCAGGTTTTATTCCAACCCATTGTGTGATGTATAGGACATGCAAATTTGATGCTATCAAGCTGGTTGAAATCTGGACAACCCTGACCTGGCAAAGACCACTAGGAGGATCATGTTGATATAGAAGGGAAACATTCCAAAATGAAGATGATCTTCAAATTCTTATATAAAATAAGTGTATGATTTCCTTGTAATCTGCGTACACAAGTCTAATGTACTGAGTTTATTGTTGTATGTCCATTAGCTATCCTTAGCTGATAATGAAGATGGGGAACCTGGTTGAGGATGTTTTTGGGAATTCTATCATGTGCTATGTAGAATTAGCATCAAGGGCTATGATCTTAGTAGTTATGATGGTTAATTATTGAATTATATGATTAAATATTATGGATGTTATCAAACTGCAAACTCCTATCATTTATCACTGCTCTATCCACACCCAAAAGCTATCCAAACTCCTATCATTTAGTCAGAGTGCTGAAGCCTTTAGGTATGTTCAGCCTTAATTAATCTAAAGAACAGAGAGTATTAAAATAGTAAATATTATTTCCTTGTAAAAGGTGTGAAGGCTTAAATAGTAAAGTCTTTGTTATGTGGGAAGCATGCAGAAGCACAATAGTGCTAAGCACATAATGCAGGGTTGTCTGATCATCGTAGACTGATGTGGGCCAAATTCCCTTTAGTGACACAAGAATAGAATCCTAAAGCAAAGAGCATCCAGAACTTGGAGTTATGATTGAACTTGTAGAAGAGTTACAAAGACAAAAAAAATATTGAAGCATTAAAGCTAGTAGTCTAACCATACTAACTGAAAAATTGCTGTTTATTCTTGTGCTAGGTTCTATCTCTTCTTTCTTTCCAATATGATCTATGTTTTATTTCTAAGGTGATAAGTAACTTACAGCACATCTGATTCAGCAATTGCTTGATAAAATGGTATTGCCAAATTGCCAATATAGTTGTTCTTTTATTAAAGGTAGACCACAATAACCGCAGCTTCAAAGATCTGCAATCCCTATCTAACTGGACATCAGTTACTCCCTCACTGCAGGATCAAAGACCTGGAACCCTCGTCAACCTAGATCTATCAAAGGCTTATGTATACTGTCTCTGGGATCTAATCATCGAAAACATATAGAAAGAGAATCGATGTTGTACACTGGCTCGAACTTTCAAATAGAAAACTTGTGAATGACATTCGCAAAATGCTCAAATCTGCCACAACTTTGTTTCAAAATTCAAAACCTACCCAACAATGATCCTTTGGATAGAGTGGCTGACCAATCTCAGATTTCTACACAGAACATGAGAGCGGCAGTTTCTTCTATGCCAAGGGACAAGGCATGCCTAATGATTTCCTTCAACAATTTTATCAGGATCTAGGTGCACTGTGAAGAAAGAACAACTTAAAAGTTGTGGAAAAGCCTCAATGAAGATTTTTTCTTTTAAATTAATGCAATAAGTCTACTACACTAAGATTGATGTTCCTAACAGAGGCAATGTCCATCCTCTTGATCAAACTCCATGGATTTCACCCAATCTCTCTTTGCCACGTGAACTACAAAATTAGCTCTAATGATGCATCAATATGAGAAGATAAAAACTCACAGAAGTCAAGTAGGAGTTAAACAAGGTAAAAGTGGGTTGTAACTTGTTACCAAGGTCCCAATGGAAGAGTAATGAATATGCGAAAACACATAAATGAGTGAAATTTAAGTGGAAGTTAAATGATGTAAAAGTGGGTTATAGCAAGTTTTCAATGCAAGAGTAAGACTATTTTCTCAGATTCTGAGAAGAATTTACCTGTCATAATTGATGCTGCTGCCTGTTTCTGCTGAACTAATGGAATAAAAGATTTCACGTTGCATAATATGTTGCTTGGATTCTGACTGATCCTTGGTGAAATCTGGCTCGCAAAGCTGCTACCAGCTCTTACATTGGGTGTTTTTGAATCCTTCTTTCTGACTGATGACTCGTATCTTTTTTGCAACTCATTTATATTCTCCTTTACAGAAGCCTGCCCTCCAAGATTTGTAAAATTAAAATATTTGGGGCTCACCAAAGCTTTCTTTTTGAACAGGTTTGGTCTTTTGTCCATGGAGCTTGTGCTGAAGCTTTCACAAAACCTTCGACCTGGAGTACGTATGGGCGAGTTATGTTTTGATGAGTCTGTCAGAATATTCTTAGTACTCAGAACACTTTTCATAGCTAATGAGCCAAATGCTTTTCCAGTTGTATTCATTGCAGTGCGATGTTCCATATTCTCCTCCTCAACCAGACTTTCCTCTTCAATAGGAAAACATCCAGTATGCTCTTGAACTTGCTTTGCAAACAAGTTGGAGTCTGTGTCCATGGAATTTGTGACAGTTCTGTCAAATAATATTCCACCTGCAGGGTTCAATGAACCTGAATAATCAATCTCTGATGGATATCGCCTCCCCAAACACTTGGAGTTTTCGGAGTGATCACTAGAGTCTGAGGAAAGATGAGCCCATCGAGCATTTGATGGTCTGTATTTTCTACACTTCAACATTTGTGATATTTCTATATCATGTAAGGGCCCTAATCTTGTGCTTGGAAATGGATTGTCATGTTTAGTTGAATCAACAGCATTTCTTGTGGAGGAAAACCTGTAGCAAGGCTCTGTCAAGCCTTGCATCCCTGGGATGTCTCCCACACCTTTTGCAAGTCCATCATTTGCAACTTCAGGCTGACAATATGCTCCCAAACTAGGGCTTCCGTTTCCTGTAGCAAGGTCTGAAATATTCCCACCTGTAAAAACCTCATGAGACTGTAGTCCAAATTGATTGGAAGGCTTCTTATTGACTGCAACTGACTTACTTAAACCACACTGAACGAATTCTGTAACCACATTTCTTTTCAGTGAAGGTGTCCTTTCCTTGTCACATTTGTCCATGCCACCTAGCACCTTCTGGAAAGAGAACTCTGAAATAGCATCATCTGAAGGTACAATCTTGGAGTCACCTTGTTGCCCACAATCTTGAGGACTTGTCACTTCAATACTGGACCCAAATGACTGAGATTTTGATGGTGTAGCATGTAGGTGAGGTTTATCCAGTAAATAGGAAACGGAAGTGCAATTTGATGACATGCCATCCACTTGAAATTGAGGCAATCCTGTACAGCTCAAAGAACCTTCCTTGTTTTTAGCATCAGATGTGTAAGAGGGTAAATTTCTACTGAAAACTTCATTCGAAGTCAGACATTTTTTCTCTGCCAAATCTGTCAAACATGATAGTCTTGGATATCCCAACTTCATAGATAGTTTCTCTCTCTTAAAGTGCTCATTCAATAGGAGCCTTGCCATTTGTCGACATTCAATGTCTTTGGGGGATAGACTTTCGTCCCTCTTCATTTCAGAAGTCAGCAAGCTTGCATTTTGTTGAGCTGGAAAAGCAACCAAACTTCCTTTTTTTGGTGAAAATATAAGCATGTCAACATGTCTCCGCTCACCGTTTTCAACCAAATCATTTTGACCAACACCATCAAGAATAGCACCCTGAACAGATATGTTATAAACCTTTGAACATGACTCACTCCGCAACAACCTCGGTTGCCTGGCAAAGCTAAATTCTTCTTGTACAAGGGATCTTTGCTTCTGATATCCAGGCCAGGATTTATTTTGCAGCTTCTGAGTTTGATCTTCTTTCCAGGGAATCATGTTTCTAGAAAACAATTTGCCTCGAATTGATGGAATTCCATCTTTTAAATCTACAAATGTATTTATAGAGGCATCAGGCAAAATTTCTCTCTTCCTTGTACCAGCTTCAACCTGACAGAAACTTCTAAGATCAGAAATAAAGGCCCCCACCTTCCCTGGGAAAACCCCTGATTTAAGACGAGAAAGAGAAGATTCATCATGTTTTTCAGCCCCAAACTCTGTAACTTCTACCATCTGAGATGTCAGATCCTCCTCTTCTTTTGATGGAGCCTTGACACTCATTTCCATGGAATATGTTGGCCTTCCCTTTTGGAGAATCAAACTACCTTCTTCGCATTCATCCATACCATGATTCAGAGTGTTTCTCACTGCAACGCAATCACTCCAAGCTGGCTCAATTTTGATCTCATATGAACCCTCTATAGCACTGGTCTTGACTGAACGAATGGATGAATTCTCCATAGCACCTGGAAAATTGTGGCAAGAGACATGCAAAGCTGCGGCAGATGGACTTGTTTCAAGTCCTGTTTCAGCGGACTGCTTACCCGCATCATTATCAAAGGAGGATGATCTGCAAGTAGATGTTTGCTGAAAAACATCGTGATTAATTGGAGTTTCAGTGTCTATATTCCCTGCTAATTCTTCCATTGCAACTTCCAGACCAGGTGATCCTTCTTTGTGAGAAAAATAGTTTTGGTCTTGATTACCTTGCGAATAGAGCATGTCAAAAGGCTTACACAATCTTGCAAACTTGCCAAAAGGCATCTCCTTTAATGAACATTCTTCCGTCTCTGCCATAGCATTATGTGCTTGTTTTATACTAAGAAGCAACTTACTGTCACTCATTGTTTCTTTCACTAAAACACTTCTGCAACGATCTAAACCCACACTTCGGCTCCTCAAATTATTTGTTGGATAAGGTATACAGCATTGGGATGTCAGTATCTCTGGCAGCATAGAGGTATTTCTGACTGAACCTGAATCTACTTGTGTAATATTCCGGAATGCTCTGCTTTCAAGTGGGTGCAAGCTATCCTGAAGTTGACTCAGGATCTGCATTTCTGGAGCTGTCATGTGTGAGATTTGTCCATTTTCAATAATATTTGAGGTATCCAAGCTATCCTGAAGTTGACTCAGGATCTGCATTTCTGGAGTTGTCATGTGTGAGATTTGTCCATTTTCAATAATATTTGAGGTATCCTCCAGCTGAATAGCTTCTATGGCATCCAAGGCTTCTGACTGTTCTGCATCTTTCATGTCAGCACTGTTTCCACAGCAAGGCCTTAAGGATGGTCGTTCTTCTGCAAATTCCTGATCTATGATTGGTGTGTCTTTCTGTAAGATTCTCTTACAATCCATGTTGGTAGAACCCTCACAGACTGGATCCAGAGAATTCAGTTCCACCTCTGCTGCTACTATTTCTTCTCCATGACCAACATTTTCTCTTATAGCAACAACTTCCAACTGACTCATGACAGGTGATGCTGAACTGTCTTTGTTTTGTTGAAGGGTCATCATAGGACTTGAGGATGGCCAATCTCCTGTACATCCTTGAACTATTTTTGTTGTGTGTTCCTGTGGGCCTCTCATACAATCCATATCATTAGAATCCTCACAGACAGGTTCCATGGAATTCAGTTTCATCTCTACAGTCACCATTTCTTCTCTGTAAGAAGCATGATCTCTTATAGCATGAATTTCCAACTGGGTCAGAACAGGTTCTACCGAGTTGTTCAAAGGTGGTGATGGATTCGCTTCAATCAGTGGTCCTGTAATTAAATCAGATGATGGGTATACAACTTGAGACGTTATGGTCATCTGTGGCGGTGTAGACTCTAGATTTTCGATATTGGATGTTGCCATCCTCACTCGCGATATTGACTCTTCTTTAAGATATATCTCATTGATCTCAGAAGATGACTTGCCTCTGTCTCTTGTTTGTGATGCCACTGCTACAACAGGAGAAGGAAAGAAAGTTGGGCTTCCTCTGCCGCCTGTTTGTGATGGAACTACCTTAAGAGGAGAAGGCAACGGAGATGAGCGGCCTGTCCCTCCTGTTTGTGATAAGACCGCAATGACAGGAGAAGGCAACAGAGATGTTTTCCCTCCTGTTTGTGGTAAGACCGCAATGACAGGACAAGGCAATTGAGATGAGCTGTCTCGGTCTCCTGTATGCAGTGAGACCGCCATTTCGGGACATGCTGGTGGAGACACCGTGGCAGCCACATTCATAGGCTCCTCAGGAATCTCAACCTCAGCCTGCAACTTGCGCCTGGCACGGGTAATCCTCGTGGCCTGTGGCTGGTCTTTTGATTCCATGGCCTTTCTCTTACCAGTCTCCTTCTTTGCACTGAGAATCATCTGGCATTGTCTTGCCTTGGACCGTGTAATTCTTCCAACATCAGGCAATGCTGCTGCCACATCACTCTTCTTTTCCTTCTCCTTAGCCTCTACTCTCCTTCTCCCTCTCCCTCTCCCTCTCCCTCTCCCTCCCCCTCTACCACCCTTGTGGCCTACATTGACGTCTCCGTTTTCTTCTTCTCCACCTCCTTCTTGTCTCTTCTCGTCCCATTTGTCCATGTGGTCATTGAGTGAATTCTCTCTTGCAGGTGTTCTCTCTCCAACCCTGCAGTTATCCTCACTACCACCATTATCACTCCCTCTTTCTTCTTGTTTTTCCAACTCTTCAAATCCGTCCACGAAGGCATGTGGCAAATCCAACTTTCCCTCATTTCCCTCCTTCTGGGCGTCCACACAATGCCCTTTCCCCACCACTGGCTCGTCTCCACCAATTTGCCGACCACCATCTCCATTTTCTTCAAAACCCTCTAAATTATTTTCAAGCCTACGTCTCTTAGCAGCAACCTGATAACATGCAGGCCTATCCGCAGAGGATGAACCCCGCTTTGTACAGAAATAACCCCCATAGGCTTTCGAAAACCGCCCATTCACTGCCCCGAATAATAATTTAAAAATCAAAACCCAAGATTTAAATCCTTTTCACAGTCAAAAGAATTAGTACAAAAGAACAACAACGATTTCCTTTCACTTAACATAATGCTACAATAGATATATAAACCACGAATTTAAAAACCCTAACTATGGGGCAGAATTGTTTATACATACAGCTGAAGCTATGTATCGAATTTCTGTGCTGTGACGTCTTAACAGCTGCTCCTAAATTGACGACCAACCAGGGCGGTGGACTAATTCCTTTGAGGAAACAGATGGAAATTAAGGCCTCGTTGTAGAGGCTCTGGTGGGATTCGAGCTCTTGAACTACCTCATTTTTCAAATCAAATATCCGTTGCAACGCAATTTCTTCAAAAGTAAAGGGCTCCATGTCATAATATTATCTATCCTCTGTAGAATGCTCTGTTATGAAGGACCTGGTATATACCGAGAGCACAGCACAGCAAGCGCCTACATCAGAAAGCATAGGCAGGAACAATGCCAGCAACAACAGATAAGGCAACACTCAGCTCAGGATCCCTTCCAATAGTCGAAAAGTTTCTCAGAAAAAACGACCAGCAGCCGAAAAGAGAAAGCAAAAGCATAGCAGAGTAGACCGTTGGAGAACATGGTTTAAATTAATGGTTTTAATATATAAGTTTTTGAAAAATATGAATGTATGCTTTTCGTCTTTATAAGGTATTGTCCTCATTGACTTTCTCATTATGTGCTTTTACTAATAATTTTGAAATATAATTTTTCCTATAATTTTTTAAAAGTTGAATATGTTATTTTTACACATTTAGAAATTGTATTGTCTTGATTTTCTATAACTGAAAACTTTTTCTTTATATATTTTAATTAATTATAAATAGATTTAAGTTGTTCATAAAATTGTTGAAGAAAATTCTATCGAAGTATAGGTAGGCCAAATTGGAAGCTTTGAAGATCATACATAGTGGCCTTACCATCGCACTCCATACATCCATGGGAGATCATGTCGTATTGCCATCGGGCTTCCAATCAGCTCCCATCCCAATGACTGAGCGCAGCAAACAAACAACAGCAGAGTACTGTCAGTCGCCGTCAGCTCCAACTCGCCCCCAATCTTAAAACACTTCCTTCCACTTGATACGTTGCAGGTAGCATTTAATTTTACGCGCCAAATTCTACCAACCTGCAGCGGATGTGCTAATAAATATTAAGCTTTTCACCACCAACCTCTTCATGTTCGTTGTGTCTTCCGGGATTCGAACCAGCGACATCATTTTTCCATATTTTGTTCCTCTAGCGTTTGGGATGCCTGAAGATTTATGTAGATTGGGAGCTGCTCAAGCGGTCGTATTTGGGTTGCACCGATTTTCGAACTTGCAGCGAACGTGTTAATAAATATTAAGCTTTTCACCTCTTACAATTTACCAAAAAAAAAATTCATTCTCTAAGCTTCATTGGCGTAGAAAATGGGCTTTGTTCTTGGAGTCATGTTGAAACATCACCTCCTCGTTCCTGCTACTATTGTATCATCAGAATCACCAAGATAGATCATGCTACTGGTGTTTCATCAGAATCACCAAAATCAATCTATCTGGGTAAATATAATATTTTAAATCTTACGTTTTGATTGATTGTAAGTTTGATCCTACTATTGTTGCTTCTATTAAATCTTACATTTTGATTGATTGTTGGCTAGGGGTATTCAAAGAGGGAAGCCACTCTACAATTATTTGACTAGCTTACAAGTTTGTCTAAAAGACAAAAAACACAGGGCAAACCAGGTTGGTACACTGCAACTGCTTTATTCTTGTTTTCACAATTTGATATTAAAAGATAGATAAATATTGGAAACATATTGATTGTAAAAATCCATTTGCAAAAACATCTCAACTCAACCCATCCAAATCCAAGTTTTGAAGCCTGTGTCATTAAAACAAGATTATCAACAATAGCTTCCAAAAATGAAAGAATAGTTTGTGCTCTGTCAAAGAAACACCCACATTTCAAAATGAATACTTTTTACGTTAAACTCAATTTAAATTAAACATTTAATTTTGATGTTTATTTATTTCATTAAAAGGGGTATTTCTATCTTTTAAAATATTCAAAGTAGCTATTTTAATGTCTTTTATTTTGAAATTTGAAAAGTATATTAAGTGACTCTTAATAAAATAGAAATATTATAAGAATTAAATAATATATCTTTTATGTTATATGAAATCATATAAAAGATAGAATGAGTACTTTAAAACTAAAATTATAGATAAATATTCTTTCAATTTGTCAAGATTTCATTGAAAATTCAAAGATAATAAAATAAATTTTAATAATTCAACTTTCTTTTTGTCAAATATTCTCTTATACATTTGATTAGTTTTTAATATTAATTTACTTTATTTCTAAGAAATTTCATAAAATTAATTTCTCGAGTGTTTTTATATTGTATATTAAATTATGTTGCCTAAAATTTGGTTAAGATCTCAATCCAGCAGACAACTCGCCACATTGGTTGACTCTGCCATACAAATAAACCAAATTAATTCCTATGCCAAATATGTGTTGGTATGAATGAAGAAATTAGTAGCCTCCATTTTACAGCTAAGAAACATTTTATATAAATTTATTCAATAATCAAATACAATACAACATAGTCCCACGCATAAACTACTTAATTTTGTATGCATATTAATTTATTTTATGATGCATAGAATTTGAAGGGAAGGCAAGAGATAATTTAAAAATTAAAAATTAAGAGAGAATGTTCCTATACCATTTGGGAAGAATGTTCGATCACTCAAATTAGCTATAATGAATAATAACTTATAACAACTAAGAAAAAAACTTAGGACCACATTTCAATAGAAAATAGCAAAAACAGTCACAACCTAAGACTATGCAATTATGGACTATTATGTTAAGTATGCAACCTTTATTAGTGCCAACATAACCACTTCTAACATGAAATGATTATTAATGGGACTCTTGTTAAGATTAGAATGCCACATAGTATCATAGAAATAACAAAAAAACTATAAAAACTGTAATCATAGCATCATATCTATTTCAACATCAAAATATTAAAATACTAAATTGAGCTCAAGTTACTTAATATTTGTATGTTAAATAAATGTAAAATTTCAATGTTTGAATAAGAGTTGCTCTTTTCTTTTTTTTTCAACTTAAGTTTATGCTCAAATGTTGAAGAATATCAACAAGTACACTTAAGAGATTATAATATAAAAAACATAGAAAGAAAATGATCTCCATAAAATTAGATTACATAAAAATTAAACAGAGCTAAAATTAAGGTTTCACCCAAAAGTCATAGTCTTAAAATTTTCAAAGTTTTCCCTTAAAGATTTATTTTTCCATCTTTAATTGTCATATAGCTGAGTATTGTATTGCTATTAGAAGACATATCTAAAATCAAAAAAATCTCAAAATCATAGTTTCTTTCCTAATGCGTTATTATTGTCTAATCATATAGCTAAGCCTTGCATTGTAATCTATTCATTTTTCCAAAATCAAAAAATCTTTTAAAAACAGTCTCCTTCCTAAGTCATTACTATAGTCAGCTCATTATAGTCCACCTTGCATTATCTTTTATCAAATCACACGCAAAAATAAAACATGGAACAAAATATCTTACATCCACTTATAATAATGTATCAAAAAAGCTTTGAACCTTTGTATATGTCATTTTATATTGTTGAGTATTTAATGATATATCTATAATTTTTTATATTGTTAAATTGATTTTTATTTACTTTATTTCTATAATTTTTGCAATATTCCCTGGAATTATATTCTAATATTATTTTATTTACCTTGTAAAGAGAGTTATACTATGGAATGATTATAAAAATTAATATATTTATTCCTACATATTTGAATAGGATAGAGAGTCACTAATTGTTTTAATATTGCTTAGGATGGGTAAAAAGAATAAATGGGAATCACTCATCGAACTAGGTGTACAAGATATTCCAAACCAAGGAAATTATTTCTCAAGTGATAATCTTGCATGAACACCTATTGGAGATGGTGGTGAAATGGACTTATGTGCTACAATCCCTTTTGAAAGGCTCCCTCACTTTATCAATGGGGAAAGTTTATTGGATAGTACAAAGACATACTTTGTACGCAAGAAGCATAGAGAGTCCAACTCTGATGTAGACCCCTGACAAATGATATCTAACTCCAATGGATTTGCAAACTTCCCTCTTCTTTGATACACCTTCTCACATCAAGCCCATCTTTGGCTTGCTCTATTAGAGACTCTAAGGGAACTAGTCAAGGGCTCACACCTTTACATTCCTTGTGAGTCTTACAACATCTTATCATCCTTTCCATACTCCCTTGCTACCTGTTGAGCGTCATTTTTACATGAAGACAATGGCTAGGAATTTATAAGATCAAATTCTCCTCTTGCAAGACTGATGGAATCAATCTCAAGGTTCCTTCTGGCTGGGTTTCAACCGCTTGGATAGCTCAACAGAAGACAAATGTGAATTTTCTAACAAGGAGGCCTTTGTTGGTTCTTCTCTCAAGGGAAACTGTAAAACAAACTTTAGGAAACCAAAAGTTCTCTCTTTTTTTATACGATTTTCAGATTTAAGAATAAAGTAATGCTAGTTTAATTAATCTACTAAAAATAACTTGCAAAGAGGGTTAGAAGATGTAGGCTAACAAGAGATTTTAAATGAATTTGCTGAAAAGAAACCTAATGGACATATGCTAGCATCACACCACCATGTGAATTAAATAACCAAGAAGATGAAGAAACTCACAAAATAGAGATCAGATCATGTCACAATCTTCAGCTGAATGGATGCAATCATCAACAGATTCAAACAAATGCAGATGTATGATAAGCCAAAACTCATCAGATCACGAAGCCACCCCGGATGTGTGCACATGTGAGACAAATTAATCTTCAAGCACCAAAGAATGATCTTCTCAAAAATTTGTCACAATAAAGCAATGCAATACCAGCAAACACCGAACTAAAAGATCATAGACTTAAAACCATTAAACAATCAATTCGCTCTTCGAAATAAAAGAATGAGCAATTCACACATTCATAAATTTATCATAGATAGCAGATAAATCACACCATGAATGAAGCACCAACTGTATGTATTGTATTAATGATCAAATCGACCTTCATTACATCATTTTATTACAATTTATAGAGCTGGGCTCTTATTTTCGCAACTAGGGTTTTGCTGCAACTAAAACTTGAAAGTAAATATAACTATAGCTTGCATTAAAGAAACTACTTCTAAAGCTTAGCTAAACTATCCTAACACAGAATTAAACCTCGTGCATTACAAAGATTTGAATATATCAGGCATTAAACAACTCAAAAGTGGACTTGGAACTCATGCATGCACTTGATAATCTCCATGTTTATGCCCTTGATCCTTGGCTCTGGCTTCTCCACGTGGACCCAACTGGAAGAGATCCTAAAATTATGCACAAACAATCCCAAAAAGAAAGCCCAGGTGACTGGAAAATGATCTCTGAGATAACTAGAGTTAACTTTCGAACGTGCCAAAAAATGCCCAAATCCAGACAGTTGGTCCAAAAAACTCAAGACCCAAAATTGACTAAGTACCAAGTCCTTCATCTTCCAAAATTTTGGACTTGTGGACTTGTTGAAGGCTGAAAAACCCACATGGCCAAAATGTCAAAAATCAGGCTCTCCAAAAATGGCTAAGTGTCAAAACTGGATTTTCTGTACACAAAATTTGGCAGATCTTAGACTGGAGGCTTACTAGCTGGGAGGCACTTCTAGATGTGATTTCTTGAACCTATCCACTATCTCCAACACCTCATCAAAGTCTAGCATCTTAATCCCTTGAAGGATCTCTTGCTACCTATCTCGGAAGTTAGCCAGTTCTTGTGCAAAAGCTTTTATGTCTTCCTCATGAGATAGCATTTTCTGAATTTCCTCCTGCTGGTCAAACATCTGCTGGAGATCTTCTTTAGTCTTGACCCCTTGAAATATCCCTAAGTACTAATTGATGATGTCATTTACTGAGTACATGGTCTTCTCATCATCCTCATCAAACAAATCTAGATCTAGGCCTTCGAAGAAATCCTGCAGCTCCTTTGAAAAAAGCGTGTTGTCATCCCTTCTCTTGTTCAACCTCTTGAGAACCTTTTCAAATATGGGCAATGTTGTAGCTATCTCTTGGATCCAATCTTCAAAATTATCCAATTCTGATCCTTCATATATCTTCATCAATACCTGGAATCGCTGCTTCCTTATCATTTTCAGCTCATCCAACACCTTTTGCCAATTAAGGATGGTTTCCTCTACACCATTTTCCTCACTCATAATTTCTATTAAGGAAGTTATTCCTGCCAAAATGTTCTGAAAGGGCCTCAGAATCCTCCTGAGAGAAAGACTAGCAAATTGTTCAAAATCAAGCTTCCACTGAGCACAAGCCCATACAAAAGAATGTGGAACATCCGTATTTATTTCCCCCTTCTTCTCCAAAATTGCCTGTAATGAGGCCTCGGGGTTATCTGGGTCAATTGGACCCGCTATCTTCAAAATGAATCTCTTCATAGCTTCATTCTACTCTACCAGAGCCTTTATCCTCTCTTCATCCTTATCCATGAAGCCCAGAGCATGCTTCAATCCCAATGTAGCCAAGGTTTTGCTACCTTCTCTAGTGGGCTCCCCCAAGTCTACCTCCTCCAACACATAGTCATCTGGAGTGATCTCATTTGCCCTAACATCCATTGTAGGAATAGCCACCTATGCTTTCCACCTACCCATTTGGTCTTGTGTTACATAAGACATTGTCCTTTCTTGGGGAACTCATGTTGTTTGGTGGAAGGCACGCCCTAGCGCGGTTATGTCAGCCTCATCATCTGTATACACCCTAACCCTTGGTTGTATTTCCTTGGTGAACCATGTGGGCTTTGAGAACATATTCAATGGCTCATAGGGAGCAACCAATGTGGAAGAAGTTGTCAGGCGCCTTGTTTCTATTTCCTCTTGACTCTCCTCTTCTTTCTCTATTTCCTGTTCATCTTCAGTATTTTGTCCACCCTCTTCCTGTGTATGTTCCTCATCATTAGCTGTTTATTGCTCATCACTTGTTTGTTCCTCAGTATCTATTTGTTGATTCTCTTCTTCAATATGTGGCTCTTCTTCTACTTGTGATTCTCCCTTGTCATCTGGCTCCTCAGATCTTGTATGAGCTTCCTCCATCTTCTCTTCGCCAGTGACTTCTGCTTCTTTCTCCGGCTCCTACGAGCTCTGAGGCACTAATTTACTATGGACCTATGGTAAGGGAACGTGAACTTGGCGAGGAATATTGAGTGAGGGAGGTGTAGGAGACACAAGGGGAGTGGTTGAATAGGCTAGTGGAGGTGGAGTTGAAAGGGGAACATGGGATGAAGAAGGTTGCTAAGGCAACGGAGTGGTTCGTAGTGGAGTGGAAAGTGGGGTAGTGGGATGATCTTGAAGTGGAACTGTAGGTGGAGTTGGATGCCAAGGTGGAGGCGGAGGTGGAATAGATGAATCCAATGGGACCTGTGTAGCTACATCTTCTTCTGAGGTGACCCCAACAGAAGAGTCCTTTTCTAGCTCTGTAGTTTCCTTTTGGGCCTCGACCACCTCTACATCATCTTGCTCTTGAGATTCTCATTGGGTGTCCTCTCCTACGCCACTAAAAAGACTTGTAAACTATATAGGAACTTGCTACTCAGACTCTTTAAAACCATGTAGTCCTACAAAATCTATGAGGTCAAACCCATCATCACCGAGAGCATCTAGATTTACTGGCTCATCTTGAGTAGCCCCTCCCTTGTGCTCAGGATCATTGTCCATTATCCTCCTTTTCTTCAAAAATCCCATAGACCGGGTCCTCCTACTGAGGGGAACTTCATCCAATTCATCTTCATCATCTTCCACTAGGGTATCCATTTGTGTAGGTGTTGAGCCTCTCTTTCTCTTATAGACATGACCCTTGATTACTCCAAACGGCTTGGGTCCTATGATCTTGAACTTTGTTTTCTTGGTCATGTTGGAAGAATCATGGTTGTTGGATGATGACATATTTGGCAGCACAATGCTCCCTGTCATTTTGGTTCTGACCTTTTTGGAGTGCATGGCTAGACCATATGCAGTGGGGCACTCATGCCCATATATAGTTTCTGGCTTTAGAGGAGTAGCCTCTTTGAACTGTAGTTTCAAAACCTTTTCTCCCTTCTTCTTCTTTTCTTGAGAGGGCTTCTCCGGGAGTTGTTTCATTGGAACTGACTACATTTGGAAAGGACGAACAATCCATGATTTTGTTAATTTAACAACATGGCGGGCTATAAAATCCATACTATCATTCTCATCTCGATCCACTTTTGCATTCAAGATGGCCCTTATGAACACCTTGTCTGTATTATATATAGAATCCAAAACTTTATCTGAGTCAAAATTTACCACCTTCTGCAGAATCTTCAATAAAAGGGCACCCTGTGCCAGCTCTAGACTCATCCGGCAATAATCATGGACCCTTACCTCATAGTCATCAACACAGTTTGCCCAATGGTCTTCCACGTGTAGCTCATAACATAATGCCTCCCCATTATGTGGTTGTATGTACCAATGGGATCAAAGTGAGGCCTCACTGGGTTGTAAGTTAATAGTGGGAATTCATCCCACTCCCAAGGCAAAGACTTGCAGACCTTCATATCTAGTACACAGTGGGGGCCAATGGAAATGGGAAAATCCCAGCAATGCTTCTTCTTATGCTTAATGTGTTAGTGTGCATTAGATAGCTGCCTTGCGATCTCCATGAGGACTACCCTATTAGATGGGTACCTTGGTAACTTCTTTGGCGCCAGGGTGCTTCCTACCACCTGAATGTAAGTGAAGGTCCAGAATTGTATATAGAATGCCCTTAGGGCCTTTACTTTAGCTGTTGCTTTTGTGGATAACCTTTTGACATAGTCTCCCTCAATGGAGCGTATGATGACAAAAATGAAAGCATCATTGACTATTCTGAAGTCCGGGCTATTATGTGTGTAGAAATCTTTCCTCACTAGTTGAGGATACAAGGTAAATGGCCATGTATTCTGTTCACCCATCACCCCAACTTTAGTCAATCCTGGATATACTGCCCATGCAGCTAGCAGATACATGACATAAGATGTCATGTAGAAATGGGGGTCTATCTTAACCCAAATCAATTGTTCATCAAGTTGGTCACTTAGGATGGCAGCCCAATCAAACCTTGCCTGCCTTTCTCTTATCTTTTGGATCGAGAAAATCATCCATGGCTCTAGCTGAGAGGACTTAGGCAGCCCGTACACCCTGTTGATCATTGTTACGGCCACCTGGATATCTTCTTACATATAACCTCTTCTCATATCAATCCTATCCAGTTTATTCTTGGGTAACGGTTGCATCAGGTACTCATTATTGACAATGTTGTGAGCCCTCTGTATGTCCTTATTATAGAATTTCATTTCCTTGTTGATGTTGAAATTAAAGAAATTGTCCACCCCTTTGGGCAAATGGAAAACATCCTCAATGTTGTCAAGCCTCAGGTCCAAGACCACTTCACCAATGTTGTTCTTTACCATGTGCTCATCAGGCATGTAGTTACTGGCTAGTGTATTGATCAGGTCTGCC
Source organism: Chamaecyparis obtusa (assembly GCA_027943335.1). Taxonomy (NCBI): domain Eukaryota; kingdom Viridiplantae; phylum Streptophyta; class Pinopsida; order Cupressales; family Cupressaceae; genus Chamaecyparis; species Chamaecyparis obtusa. The sequence goes on along the minus strand of BSBK01010625.1, from coordinate 1,059,508 downwards.
GATTGGATGGAAACTGGGTGAGCTTCCGTATTCACCAAAGAACAGTGGACTAATGAAGTGCAGTCCTTTGAACATCCTATCGGTTGAGCACATTTATTCAGGTAGTCGTTCTAGCTTACATTGCCAATATCGGTGTCCATTATGCCTGCGTGCAAGTTTGTCACCATGGAAGGTGGATGGTAGCCTTTGAATTGATATTTCATTACTGGTGATGCTACTACCTTTTTGGCCATATCTGCAAAGAGGAAAAGACATGAATCAACAACATAGTTGGAGAAAAGAAACTCATAAAGAAAAGCACATTACCAAATTAAATTCAAAAGGGGGCCACAAAAGGTGATTTTGACCTTTCGGACTTTCGGGGGTGTCAGACCTCTGAAAAGCTGAAAAGGTTGAAAACTTTGAAAGAGGCTACACTGCTGATGATACTCTCAGCTCTTTCAGTGAATCAAAGGTGAGGAACCCTCGTAGGCTGAAAAGGTCAAGGAGGGGTTTCTAGTAGCATCTTGAAGAGTTCGGCGATCCAGGGATCGATATATCTTTGGCGTGCGATAATGTTGAAAAGGCCAAAAATATCAAAGGTGCACTTTGTTTTGGGAAAGATGGTCTACTTTCGGTGCTTCAGAGGTATGAAGGTTCCGGTGTGCGACAACACTGAAACGTCGAAAGGTGCCCTCAGCACTTGGAGAATTCTTGTTGCAAGTTGCTTGAAAGTTTCAAACCCCGAAGGTCCGAAACTAGGGTTTCTTAGTCAGACTTGAAAAGGAGTCTAATGATGAGTTTGACCACAAACTCGTCAAGGGGATGCAAGGTGACTACCTTGACAATCCCCAAGGCCTAGATGACTGACTCCAAACAACCTAGACTTAAAGACAAGGCCGAAAAGGCCAAAAAGACACGAACCTAAACTAAGACAGGCCGGAAAGGCCAAAAGGACCAAAAACCTAAGCTAAGAACCAAAAACAAACAAAAGGAAGAAGTAAGAGAAGATGACCCACCTCAAAAATGATGAACTGGAGGATGACCAATGAAAATAGGAGACCAAGACTTCGAAAAGCGAAGAGCGATGAGCAAACTAGCTGGAGGCGGAGGAGCGAGTGCGAAAGTGAGGGTCTTAAAACCCTTTGCTCCTTATATAGGCTACCCCGGTGGCTAATGTCATCACCCCGGGAAATCAGCCTTTCAGGGGTGTCAGACCACTGAAACGGCCGAAACTCTGAAAGGCCGACTCTTGCAATGGGTCATACCTCTAAATTTTTGGACCTCCGACAAGTTTGAAAGTGGTGCCAGGGTCGAAAAGGTCAAAAATAGGGTGGCATTTTAACTCCTCGCTCCTTTAACCTTTTCAAATTTTTGGACATCCGAAAGTGTTAAAGCTCGACAAGGCCGAAAAGGCCAAAAACTGACAAACAACTAAGGACAAGAGAGACCAATAAAAAGAAATGAAACAAGCAAAAAGAAAAAAGGGGGGCCCTTAAGGCCAAAAGGCCAAAAAAGGGGAGCGTGGTTGTGGGACCACAACAAATAGCCTTGACAAAGAAAATGAAACAACGCAGGCTCCCCTGAGTCAGTTGGTGAGGAGACAATCCCACCCTATAGTGAGCCAAGTTCAAAAATCTTCAGATTGAACATATCTCTTATCATCATCAAGATGGAAAAAATCATAATCTTGCTGATGACCATCCTGTCATTTCCAGATTACTGCCCACTAATCCAAAGTCAGCCATAAATCAATTTAACCTTGCTCTATTGCCAGGCAGGCACTTATAGCCCCAATAGAGGTTGTTAAAAGCACCCTTCCTCAACTGTAGACGAGCTTTGATAGAAGTGTTAAGACTCCATAGGAGGGCTCTTAGACTTGATTTGCATCAGCTTTAAACTGATTCTTTGAAAGCATCTTGTTATCATCAAATTTTGTTCAATGTCAACTACTTTGGTATTCTTTGTAGCTTTGTTAGATATTGCTTGTTTTCTCTATTCTGTTCTTCTTTTTCTTTTCTTTTCCTTTTTGAAAATGGGGCAATGCTTAGACTGTGCTACCCTAGCTTTGAGCATTCATTTGCTTATTTCATCTTTATGTGTCCCTCCTTTATTTTCTTTCTCTTTTTTTTTAGTTTACATTTCAGCTAGGAAAGGGTTTCGACTTTCAGGCTTCCTTCGCGACCATGGGCATTTCCTGGTGATGATTGGAATCCTACCTTGAGAAGCTCATGGCTCAGGATCTCTTTTTAAATATGCATTGGTGTTGAGGATGGTTGAGTCTGATAGACTCCTCCAAGAAGTCTGAGAAGAAACATGTTTTTCCTACAATCACCATCTTCGGCTCACTGCAAAACAGAACTATCTCAAAAGTTTAGACCAGGGGAAGCTTGTATATATTCCTTGGACTACCTGGAATGGACTATAATACATTGAAAGCACCTACCCCCTACAAACAAAGACCCAAAGAACAGACACGGATGACAAGACCGATAGAAAACAAAGAAAAGATGATATAGTACAAGAATATACAGTAAAGTATAAGGGGTCAATCAAGACCCAAAATAATGCTTCAAAAACTGGCCATTGACTGGTAATGGGACCAATTCTCCGTCAAGAGAACTAATCCGAAAGGTATTCTCTCCTAGGATCTCTGCGATCTAGAATGGGCCTATCCACAAATGTTGGAACTTGGTGTGGCTGCCTGGTTTTTCTTTTGCTTTGTCCCACATTAAGACCCTATCAGAAATTCAAAAGGCTTTTATGGTTCTCTTTTGTCAAACCATCACTTGAAAAAAACTTGGTGTTTGGCTACATGTTCCAAGGCCATAGTTCATTTTTCTTCAAGTTTCAACAAATTCATGAGGTGAATCTGCACCCAATCCTCACCCTCGATGTATTGATCCATGAATCTCAAGATTGGTATTTTCAGGTTCATCGGAAAGATAGGTTGCAAACTGTAAACTAACTGGTAGGGAGAGGTCCCTAAGGCATTCTGGAGTCTGACACGATCATATTTCAACTGGGTGTGCCAGTCTCTGGGGTTGTCATCCAAAAGAAGCTTGATTACCATTTTCAGGTTCTTATTGGTTGACTCAGAAACTCCATTCCCTTACGGGTAGTAATTGGATGAGAATTTTAGAATTACCTAGTTCTCAAAGGCCCATTGAATGAGACTTGCAAATGAAAAGTAGGGGGCATTATCACATACTAGGAAAAAAGGCATGCCAAACCTCGTGATGATGAACTCTTCTAGGAATCTAGTGATCACCTTAGTGGTACAATTTTTCATAACCTGTGCCTCTGTCCAGCACGTGTAGTAATCAGTTGCAGTCAAGATGTATCGGTGGCTAGCAAAGGATGAAGGATTGATCATTCCCACAAAATCTAGCCCCCATTGGGCGAATGGATGCACTTCGTATACTAGTTGTAGGGGCATCACCGGATGTTTTTCTCGAATGGAACTGGTTTGGCAAACATGGCAAGAATGCACATGCTCATGAGTATCTTTGAACAAATTCAGCCAGTAATAGTCAGATCTCAGTATCTAATGAGTTGTAGCTTCTGCTGATCCATGCCCAATACCATACTTATCATGAAATTTTGTGAGAACCTGTTCAGCTTCTGTTTGATCTAAACATCATAGGTACAATCCATCATAATTGCATTTGTAGAGCTTCCCATTTTTCAACATGTATGAACTATTCTTATTCTTAAGTGCTCTCCACTGGGAACCGTTCAATCCATCTGGGCAACAATTTTGCAGCAAGTAGTAAACTATGTCTTGATACCATATGTCAGTGACTATTCCTTCATTGGTGTACACCTGGCACACCAAACCTTGTTCTCTTTCAAATATCATCTTGGTGAGGCCTTGACGTCTCACCAATTTCATCGGTTGGATCTCAATGTCGAATTCTTGCAATATTTCCATCCATTTGCCTCTTCATTCTCCAAGTTCATTTTGCATTAGTAAGGATTTGACTGCTGGATCCGGAACAATAGCAACGACCTTACTTTGAAGTATGTAGTGTCTAAATTTTTTGATAGCCTTGACCAAGGTGAAATATTGTTTATCCAAAGTAGGATATTTGAGTTCTGCATTCTTCAGTGGACAACTCATGAAAGTAATTGGTCATTCATCTTCACCCTCTTTCTTCTGCGTGAGGATTCCTGCACATGAATGTTCCGAAGCAAATGAGTAGACTTTAAATGGTAGAAGATAATCAGGACTGACCAAGACTGGAGTAGTGGCAATGGATGTCTTGATTTCTTTGAAGGCCTCCTTAGCCAGGGTGCTCCATTTGATTTTAGCATCCTTCTTCAACATATCATTTAAAGGATGCACTATTTCTGTAAACCCACTGATGAACTTCCTGACGAAGTTGATTTTCCTGAAAAAGGACTTCAATTCCTTCCTGCTATTTGGTGGAACTAATTTTAGGATAGATTCGACCCTTTTGGGGTCAATTGAGATGCCTATCTCAAATATGATGTGCCTGAGGAGCTTACCTTGAGTCACCCCAAAGACACACTTCTTAGGATTTAAATAAATCCCATAACGTCAGCACCTTTTCAAGACTTTTCATAGATCTTCAATGTGGTCAGCCCGGCTCCTAGAGAAAACTATGAGATCATCCATATATATAACAATGCATTTGTTAACCAGACCCTTGAATGCCTCATCCATAGCCCATTGGAAAGTGGCTCCAGCATTGATTAGACCAAATGACATGCGACAATAGGCAAATGTCCCCTATTTTGTGGTGAAGGTTGTCTTCAGGTGATCTTCTTCCTTCACCATGACTTGGTTGTACCTGAGTAGCCATCTAGAAAGGACATCATTTGGGAACCGTTGACCACCTGTAACACTTTGTCAAGAGAAGGAAAAGGATAGTTGTCCTTTTGAGAGGACCTATTCAAATTTCTAAAGTCCACGTAGAGCCAAACCTCTCCGCTTTTCTTCCTCACAGGGACAAGATTGGTGACCCAAGTTGAATGTCAGATGGAAAAAATTATCTTGGCATCAAGCAGCTTTTGCACTTCCTTTTGAATCACTAGCTCAATCATGGGGTTCACTAGTCTTTGCCTTTGGCGTAAAGGTTTAGCATCTGGGTTCAGCGGAATGTTGTGGACAATAACTCACTCCTCATAGGTTTTCAAATCCTCATACACCATGCTATGATGTCTTTGTATTCAATGAGTAACTTGACCATCTATTTCTTTTCTTCTCATGTACCGACTTTGCCTATATGGACCTCCTTGGGTTCGAGTTGCGTACCCAAGTTGTAGAGCTCACAATGATCTATGCCCACTACTGGTGTTTTCCCTCTTTCTCAAGCATGTTCATGTTTATAAAAAATCCTCTCTAGAGCTACCATACCTTTCGGAGTGGAATTTTTTTTCAAGTTCAAAATCCCTAAGTCATCTGACTCTTCTATTTCATCCTCTTCTTCATCAATGCTCTACTTGTCAAAGATCCCCGCTTTCATAATGAATTCCAATATTTGTTGATCATCTTGAAATACTTGGAAGTTTTTGATGTTGTCAGGGACATCCGGTACAGCCACCAGTTCCACAGAGAATTTCTTCAATTTGGATTTCTCTAGCAGTTGTAGGGAGCTTGCAGATACTACTAAAGTGTCGGCGACAATATTCTTTCTTCTTGGGACACTCTGAATATTAAAGGCTTCAAAATCTTCAATTAGGTCCCAGATGTGGTTATGGTACGAGACCAATCATTTGTTGGTGCAGGAATACTAGCTCTTGATCTGTCGGACTATCAATTGTGAGTCACCTTCCACTACTATTGCTTTCACTTTCTTTTCATGTGCCAGGAGGAGGCCCCGGACTAGATCCTCATACTTGGCAACATTGTTAGTGCAATAGAATTGTAACCGATAGGTAGCATAGTATGAACCCCCATGAGGTTTAACTAATTCAATCCCAGCTCCTGCCCCCAGCTTGCACTTGGAGCCATCGAACCACAGTTTCCATACTAAATGATTTTTATTGGGAGATCTTTTGACTTGGGGTTCTGGGATTACCTCCAGCATAGGTGCCTCGGTCTGGGGTTCCACGGGGGCTGCAAGTGATGACAGGCCTTCTTTACTTGGAGTTTCTAACTTTCCTTCATCTAAAATTTCTCTTTTTGAAAGTGGAACCCACTTCATCTTTTGTTTTTTCTTGACATCGCACCAAACCTCGTGGCACAGAGGCAAGAAACCATCATCATAAGAGCTCCACTCTTCTTGTATAAAGCGTTCAGTTGTAGGACCCTAAGGTTCTTCACTGAGGGGAGATTCCTCCTCACTTGAATGTGTTGCTATATTCTGGGGAGGTTTGGATATGTCTAATATCTGGTTCACCACTTGGACTACCACCTCTTGGCAGTCTTGGCATGTAAACTTTGAGTGGTTCATCCGATGAAGATGACAGTACCCAGGTAGCATCAGTATGTTGGGATCAACGTCTTGGCCCAGATGTCTCATATTCTTTGTCATACCATTTATGAATTCTGTGAGAATCTCTTTAGGGATCTTGACATTTATTAAACCCTGAATGAGGCTACTATCCAAGTCTCCTTCTTCCTTGAGCTAAAATGTGAACGCCTTATCAAAATAATACACTCATAGGTCATCTTGTGAGAATAAAACCTCATTCGGGGCATTGCACTTGGTTATCATTTATTTGAGCTTGGGTTATGCATCTATCTTAATCTGGTTATTGAGCCCTTTCCATGGTAACCAAAGCTGGGTAAAGTCCATGGAGAACCACCCTCTCAAAGATCGGGTCCATTCTCTACTGAGCAGCATGCCATTAGTTTCTAGGATGTCCACCACATGTATGTCAATGTAGTCTTGGATCTTGGGGTTAGTTGTCAATTGTATTTGTGTATCTTTCAGGACCTTGATAACTTTGACCTCAATTTTATCGAGTTGGATTACTACCCTGTTGGTCGGTTGGGGTTTCATCCCTAGCTTTTGGCATATGGACAATGCTATCACATTACACAAAGCTCCTGAATCGATTAAACAATTGTGCAAGTTCCTTCCAAATATTTTAAGACTAAGTAGGAATGGGGGCACTTCTACCCTATCTTTGAACATAATCGGCATTGCCTCTAAGGTATTTACGTTAGATACATTCCTGGTATTATTGCTAGATGAGGCTGATTTGGAATGATCCAAGGACTTAAGGAGAGCCTCTCTTTGAGTGGGACATCTCTTTGAGTGGGAAAACTCTGCAAAATATCATACATCGACATATTCATTCTAACTTTTGTCAATTTCTCTATTACGCTGTATTTTTCATTGGCCCAGACTGGATTTTTCAACATAGTAGGTTGATGTTGTGTTGTCTGAACAACAGTGGCATTGGGCCCCCTCGGGGGCGTAGGATTATTACTGGCCTTTGGATCAGGTGGAGTGGGTTGCATACTTGGAGGAATGCCATCTGTCAAAGGCTCTCTTCTGCTCCTCAAGTTATAGGTATTTCTATTGTTGTTCTGGAAAGCATGGACTTCAGAATACTCCGGTTGGTTTTCTTGATTGAACGGGAAGATGAACTCTTCCTCTGAAGTGTTATTGACCAGAGTTCCATCTGAGCTTGGATCGTATGACTCAAAATCCATGGCACTGAAATGGGCCTAGGAACTTTCAAGATCTAGAGTTTGTTGATTGTCAGACTCCCCCCTATATTCATAATCTGGTCGATGCATGCTGGGACCTTGGGCATAGCTGACTTCTGACAAACTAAAGAAATTGGCATTGTCTGTGGGGATACTACCATTATTTGGATGTGTGTTCCATGTCCTATTTTTCCTTTGTTGCCCAAACTATTTGTCTTGAGAGTCATTCCCATAACCTCCTCCATTGTTATTATTATTGTTGCTATAATTTCCATAATTATGATTTTGATTTTGAGAATAGGTATTTAGGACAGCAGCTGGCCATGGATAGTTTCCTTGATTCGAAGTTGGGTTGAGCTTCATCTGGGTGATCTCTCTGGTCAACTGGGACAATGTCTTCTTCATGGCATCTAACTCATTTACTAGAGCTTGATCTGGTTTGTTTGGGATAGTGACCTTTTGTTCACACAAGGCAACCCTGTGCGTATCATATCCCAGGTATGTGATGGCCAATGGTGGGGCAACAACATACGGAGCTAGTACTGGATTGATTCTTGGGGCTTGTTGTATTGGAAGTTGATTGTTTTCTGCAAATGGACTAGTCACAATAGTATTCCCCAATGTTGGTGGAATGTCATAATTCCCACCCACTTATGGGTCCATTTGTTGGGTAAACAAGATAGCTTCATTGCACACTTTCTCCAAAGTGTCAATATCTCTCGGAGGTAGCCTTTTCAAGAATATAGACATTAATGGGTCTAAGGTGTGCAAGTACACTTGTATGGAAGCACCAACTGGTAAGTGTATGGAGCTTCAAGCTTTTGGTACATCTTGTGAAAATGATGATTGAACATGGCTATCGATTCATTGAGGTCTTTTCTCACCAAGATGAACTGGTGATGAAGAGTTGCTGGATCCACATACAATTTGAATTGATTTAGGAACTTTGTTTCAAATTCCCCCCAGGTGGCAATAGATCCTCGTGGTAGATTTAGATACCAATTATATGCAAACTCCCCCAATGTTTAGGGGAAGAGGTGGTACATGACGCCTTGATGAGCAATCTCTTTTCGATTACACAATTCCTTGAATGCGCGAACATGTTCTTCCACTGTCCTCAATTCTCCATAGATGAAATGTGGACAAAAATTTTCTAGATTTTTGGGCAGCTAATGGAGCAATCCTTGTGAGTTTAGTGGTGAACTTTGAGCATTTGCAAAAAAATGCCATTGGGGCTGGTGGTGGAGGAGCAGCAGATGGGGCAGCAATGGTTGGAATTGGAGGAAGATTTAGATGATCCGAAGTATCCTCTCCATGCTTTGTTTTGCTGCTGCGAGGTTTGCAAAACTCTGTAAGTTCAAGGAACTCCCCTTTGTTGGGTGAAGATCTAAGGACTCGTTGAATTCTCTCAGGAGAGAATGATCCAACATTTCAGGGTTTCCCTCTTGAGGGCCCTCCTTCTAGCACCATTTATGTTGAGCATCATTTTTACACGAAGACAACAACTAGGAATTTACAAGAGCAAATTCTGCTCTTGGAAGACTGATGGAATCAATCTCAAGGTTCCTTCTGGCTGGGTCTCAACCACTTGGATAGCTCAATGGAAGAAAAATGTGAATTTGTTAACAAGGAGGCCTTTCCTAGTTCTTCTCTCAAGGGAAACTGTAAAACAAACTTTAGGAAACCAAAAGTTCTCTCTTTTTTTATACGATTTTCAGATTTAAGAATAAAGCAATCCTAGTTTAATTAATCTACTAAAAATAACTTGCAAAGAGGGTTGGAAGATGTAGGGTAACAACATATTTTAAATGAATTTGTTGAAAAGAAACCTAATGGACATATGCTAGCATCACACCACCATATGAATTAAATAACCAAGAAGATGAAGAAACCCACAAAACAAAGATCAGATCATGTCACAATCTTCAGCTGAAAGGATGCAATCATCAACGGATTTGAACAAATGTAGACGTATGATAAGCCAAAATTCATCAGATCATGAAGCCACCCCAGATGCATGCACACGTGAGACAAGTTAATCTTCAAGCACCAAAGAATGATCTTCTCAGAAATTTGTCACAACACAGCAATGCAATACCAACAATCACCGAACTAAAAGATCGCAGACTTAAAACCATTAAACAATCAATTGGCTCTTTGAAATAAAAGAATGAGCAATTCACACATTCATAAATTTTGCATAGATAGCAGATAAATCACACCATGAATGACACCCCAACTATATGTATTGTATTAATGATCAAATCAACCTTCATTACATCCTTTTATTACAATTTATAGAGTTGGGCTCTTATTTTTGCAACTAGGGTTTTGTTGCAACTAAAACTTGAAAGTAAATATAACTATAGCTTGCATTAAAGAAACTACTTCTAAAGCTTAGCCAAACTATCCTAGCATAGAATTAAACCTCGTGCATTACAAAGATTTGAATAAATCAGGCATTAAACAACTCAAAAGTGGACCTAGAACTCATACATGCACTTGATAATCTCCATGTTTCTACCCTTGATCCTTGGCTTCAGCTTCTCCATGTGGACCCAACTAGAAGAGATCCCAAAATCATGCACAAATGATCCCAAAAAGAAAGCCCAGATGATTGGAAAATGATCTCTGAGATAACTAGAGTTAACTTTTGGACGTGCCAAAAAATGCCCAAATCCCGACAGTTGGTTCGAAAAACTCAAGACCCAAAATTGACTAAGTACCAAGTCCTTCATCTTCCAAAATTTTGAACTTGCAGACTTGTTAGAGGCTGAAAAACCCACATGGCCGAAATGTCAAAAATCAGGCTTTGCAAAAATGGCTAAGTGTCAAAACTAGATTTTCTGTACACAAAATTTGGCAGATCTTAGACTAGAGCCTTACTGGCTGGGAGGCACTCCTGGATGTGCTTTCTTGAACCTATCCACTATCTCCAGCACTTCATCAAAGTCCAGTATCTTAATCCCTTGAAGGATCTCTTGCTACCTATCTTAGAAGTCAGTCAGTTCTTGTGCAAAAGCTTTTGTCTTCCTCACGAGATAGCATTTTCTGAATTTCCTCCTTTTGGTAAAACATCTGTTGGAGATCTTCTTTAGTCTTGACCCCTCAGAATATCCCTAAGTACTAATTGATGATGTCATTTATTGAGTGCATGGTCTTCTCATCATCCTCATCAAACAGATCCAGATCTAGGCCTTTGAAGAACTCCTATAGCTCCTTTGCAAAAAGCATGTTGTCATCCCTTCTCTTGTTCAACCTCTTGAGAACCTTTTCAAATATGGTCAATGTCATAGCTATCTCTTGGATCCACTCTTCAAAATTATCCAATTCTGATCCTTCATATATCTTCATCAATACCTAGAAGCATTGCTTCCTTATCATTATCATCTCATCCAACACCTTTTGTGAATTAAGGATGGTTTCCTCTACACCATTTTCCTCACTCATAATTTCTATTAAGGAAGTTATTCCTGCCATAATGTTTTGAAATGGCCTTAGAATCCTCCTGAGAGAAGGGCTAGCAAACTGTTCAAAATCAAGCTTCCACTTAGCACAAGCTTGTACAAAAGAATGTGGAACATCTATACTTATTTCCCCCTTCTTCTCCAAAATTGCTTGTAATGAGGCCTTGGGGTTATCTGGGTCAATTGGACCCACTGTCTTCAAAATGAATCTCTTCATAGCTTCGTTCTACTCTACCAGAGCCTTTATCCTCTCTTCATCCTTATCCATGAAGCCCAGAGCATGCTTCAATCCTAATGTAGCCAAGGTTTTTCTACCTTCTCTAGTGGGCTCCCCCAAGTCTACCTTCTCCAACATAGTCATATGGAGTGATCTCATTTACACTGACATCCATTGTAGGAACAACCACCTATGCTTTCCACCTACCCATTTGGTCTTGTGTTACATAAGACACTATCCTTGCTCGGGGAACTGGTGTCATTTGGTGGAAGGTACACCCTAGGGTGGTTATGTTAGCCTCATCCTCTGTATACACCCTGACCCTTGGCTGTATTTACTTGGTGAACCATGTGGGCTTTGAGAATGCATTCAATGGATCATAGGGAGCAGCCAATTTGGAAGAATTTGTCGGGCACCTTGTTTCTATTTCCACTTGACTCTCCTCTTCTTTCTCTATTTCCTATTCATCTTCAGTATTTTATCTGCCCTCTTCCTATGTGCGTTCCTCATCATTAGTTGTCTACTACTCATCAACCATTTGTTCCTCAATATCTCTTTGTTTCTTCTCTGCTTCAATATGTGTCTCTTCTTCTACCTGTGATTATCCCTTGTCATCTGGCTCCTCAGATCTTGTATGGGCTTCTTCCATCTTCTCTTTGCTAGTGACTTCTGCTTCTTTCTTTGGCTCTTGTGAGCTTCGAGGCACTGATTCACTGTGGACCTGTGGTAAGGGTACGTGAACTTGGGGAGAAATATTGAGCGAGGGAGGTATAGGAGACATAAGGGGAGTGGTTGAATAGGTTGGTGGAGGTGGAGTTGAAAGGGGAACATGGGATGAAGAAGGTTGCTGAGGCAATGGAGTGGTTCGTACTAGAGTGGAAAGTGGGGTAGTGGGAGGCTCTTGAAGAGGAACTTTAGGTGGAGTTGGATGTTGAGGTGGAGGCAGAGGTGGAACAGATGAATCCAATGGGACCTGTGTAGCTACATCTTCTTCTGAGGTGACCCCAATAGAAGATTCCTTTTCTAGCTTTGTAGTTTCCTTCTGGGCCTCGACCACCTCTACATCATCTTGCTCTTGAGATTCCCATTGGGTGTCCTCTCCCATGCCACTAAAAAGACTTGTAAATTGTATAGGAACTTGCTGCTCGGACTCTTTAAAACCATGTAGTCCTACAAAATTTGTGAGGTCAAACTCATCATCACCAGGAGCATCGAGATTTATTGGCTCATCCTGGGTAGCCCCTCCCTTGTTCTCAGGATCATTTTCCATTATCCTCCTTTTCTTCAAAAATCTCACAGACCGAGTCCTCCTACTGAGGGGAACTTCATCCAATTCATCTTCATCATATTGCACTAGGGTATCCATTTGTGTGGGTGTTGAGCCTCTCTTTCTCTTGTAGACATGACCCTTGATTACTCCAGATGGCTTGGGTCCTACGATCTTGAACTTAGTTTTCTTGGCCATGTTGGGAGAATCATGGCTGTTGGATGATGACATATCTGGCGGTGTGATGCTCCCTGTCATTTTGGTTCTAACCTTTTTGGAGTGCGTGGTTGGACCATATGTAGTGGGGTGGTCATGCCCATATACGGTTTCTAGCTTTAGAGGAGCAGCCTCTTTGAACTGTGGTTTCAAAACCTTTTCTCCCTTCTTCTTCTTTTCTCAAGAGGGCTTCTCCAGGAGTTGTTTCATTGAAACCGGCTGCATTTGGAAATGACAAACAATCCATGATTTCTTCAATTTAACCACATGGCGGGCTCTGAAATCCATACTATCATTCTCATCTTGATCCACTTCTTCATTCAAGATGGCCCTTGTGAATGCCTTGTCCATATTATATATAGAATCCAATACTTTATCTGAGTTAGCATCTACCACCTTCTATGGAATCTTTAATAAAAGGGCGCCCTGTGCCAACTCTAGACTCATCTGACAATAATCATGGACCCTTACCTCATAGTCATCAACACAGTTTACCCAATGGTCTTCCATGTGTAGCTCATGAGCATAGTGCCTCCCCATTATATGGTTGTATGTACCAATGGGATCAAAGTGAGGCCTCACTAGGTTGTAAGTTAACAGTGGGAATTCATCCCACTCCCAAGTCAAAGACTTGCAAACCTTCATATCCGACATGTAGTGGGGGCCAATGGAAATGGGAAAATCTTAGCAATGCTTCTTCTTGTGCTTAATGTCTTTGTGTGTGTCAGATAGTTGCCTTGCGATCTCCAGGAGGACTACCCTATCAGATGGGTACCTTGGTAACTTCTTTGGCACTAGGGTGCTTCCTGCCACCTGAATGTAAGTGAAGGTCTGGAATTGTATATAGAATGCCCCTAGGGCCTTTACTTTAGCTGTTGCTTCTATGGAAAACCTTTTGGCATAGACTCCCTCAATGGAGCATATGATGGAAAAAATGAAAGCATCATTGACTATTCTGAAGTCCAGGCTATTATGTGTGTAGAAGTCTTTCCTCACCAGTTGAGGATACCAGGTAAATGGCCATGTATTATGTTCACCCATCACCCCAACTGTAGTCAATCCTGGATATATTGCCCATGCAGCTAGCAGATACATGACATAAGATGTCATGTAGAAATTGGGGTCTTTCTTAACCCAAATCAATTGTTCATCAAGTTGGTCACTTAGGATGGCAGCCCAATCAAACCTTGCTTGCCTTTCTCTTATCTTTTGGATTAGGAAAATCATCCATGGCTCCGGTTGAGAGGACTTAGGCAGCCCGTACACCCTGCTGATCATCGTTATGGCTACCTAGATATCTTCTTGCATATACCCTCTTCTCATATCAATCCTATCCTATTTGTGTTTGGGTAACGACTACATCAGGTACTCATTATTGTCAATATTGTGAGCCCTCTGTATGTCCTTATTGTAGAATTACATTCTGTTGTTGATGTTGAAATCAAAGAACTTTTCCACCCCTTTGGGAAGATGGAAAGAATCCTCAATGTTGTCGGGCCTCATGTCCAAGATCACTTCACCAATTTTGTTCTTTACCATGCGCTCATCAGGCACGTACTTACTGGCTAGTGTATTAATCAGGTCTGCCGATTGGATGGAAACTAGGTGAGCTGCCGCATTCACTAGAGAGCAGTGGAATAATGAAGTGCAATCCTCTGAACATCCTATCAACTGAGCACATTTATTTAGGTATTCGTTCCAGTGTACATTCCTAATATCAGTGTCCATTATGTCTGTGTGCAAGTTTGTCACCTTGGAAGGTGGATGGTAGCCTTTGAATTGATATTTCATTGCTGGTGATGCTACTACCTTTTTGGCCATATCTGTAGAGAGGACAAGACATGAATCAACAACATAGTAGGAGAAAAGAAACTCAAAAAGAAAAGCACATTACCAAATTAAATTCAAAACAGGGCCACAAAAGGTGATTTCGACCTTTTGGACTTTCGGGGGTGTCGGACCTCTGAAAAGTTGAAAAGGCTGAAAACATCGAAATAGGCTACACTGCTGATGACACTCTTAGCTCTTTCAAGGAATCAGAGGTGAGGAACCCCCATAGGCTAACGAGGTCAAAAAGGTTGAAAAGGTTGAGGAGGGGTTTCTAGTAGCATCTTGAAGAGTTCAGCGATCTGGGGATCGATATATCTTCGACGTGCGATAATGCCAAAATGGCTGAAAATGCTAAAGGTGCACTTTGTTTTGGGAAAGATGGTCTACTTTTAGCACTTTGGAGGTATGAAGGTTTTGGTGTGCAACAACACTGAAACACTGAAAGGTGCCCTCAGCACTTGGAGAATTCTTGTTGCAAGTTGCTTGAAAGTTTCAGACCCTGAAGGTCTGAAACTAGGGTTTCTTAGTTGGACTCAAAAATGAGTTTGACGATGAGTTTCACCACAAACTCATCAAGGGGATGCAAGGCGACTACCTTGATGATCCTCAAGGCCCAGAAGGCCGACTCCAAACAACCTAAACTTAAAGACAAGGCCAAAAAGGCCGAAAAGATATGAACCTAAACTAAGATAGGCCAAAAAGGCTAAAAGGACCAAAACCCTAAGCTAAGACCCAAAAAAAAACAAAAGGAAGAAGGAAGAGAAGATGACCCACCTTGAAAATGAAGAACTCGAGGATGACCAATGAAAATAGGAGACAAAGATGATGAAAAGGGATGAGCGGTTAGCAAACTGGCTAGAGGCGGAGGAGCGAGCACGAAAGTGAGGGTCTTAAAACCCTTCACTCCTTATATAGGCTACCCTAGCAGCTGATGTCACCACCCCAAGCAATCAGCCTTTCAGCCTTTTGGGGGTGTCAGACCGCCGAAAAGGCTAAAACTCTGAAAGTCTGACTCCCGCAAGGGGTCGGACCTCTGAATTTTTGGACCTCTGACAAGTCCAAAAGTGGTGCTAGGGCTGAAAAGGTCAAAAATAGGGTAGTTTTTTAACTCCTCACTCCTTCAGCCTTTTCGCACTTTCAGACATTTGAAAGTGTGAAAGCTCAACAAGGCCAAAAAGGCCAAAAATTGACAAACAACTAAGGACAAGAGAGACCAAGAAAAAGAACCGAAACAAGCAAAAAGCAAAAAGGGGGGCCCCTGAGGCCAAAAAAGGGGAGCATGGTTATTGGACCACAACACTATTGTTACTGCAAGATTCATGAACGAAACTTGAATGCAAGTCAAGGTTCTCTACTCGGCACCTAAGTGACCCTAGAGGGAAAATGTGTCAAAGATATGACAAAGTGTTCTAATGAATGAGTGGGGTGGAATCACTTCATATATTCTAAATTTAGACCCTATGGAACATGATCCAATAGACCAAACCTTTTTTCCAAAGTCTTAGAGGGTAGTTCCTTCTTTAAGGAGGTCCTAAGCCTTATAACCCTTCTCAGAGAGTCTTTCAGCCAAAACTAAAAGAAATCCCAAGGTATGACTAATGTTCCTATTGTTTTGGATACCCTTTATGGTCAACACAAAAGACCTCTAAGCATTAAACTTGGTCATGATATTTAGGGTTCCTACCCTTTGATTCTTCACTAGGCCTAATAGACCTAATGGGGCACATTTATAAAGGAAGTTCACTATGACTTTACTCCAAAGTTCTCCCTTCCATTCACCTAGTTAGGATTGGTCTATAAACTTCTAACTCCAAGCATTTAGGTCCTGATTCCACCCCAAGTTTCTCCAACCTCTCAATTGTCTAGACTGTGTATTGGTAGCCACATAGAGATGTCTACCTAGTTGCTCTCAAATCCACACCATACACCCTCCAACTTGAAAAACATCTTCAAAATCATAAAATAAATATGCCAAGGCCTCATCCTACCAAGATTTAGAATTTTCCGATGGTGGCAAGATGAGGAATCAATATTTCTCTTAGAAACCCTAGGTCGACAAGGGTTTGAGACTTCTGCTGATAGAAAAATCAATATCTCCTCCAAGACAACTCCTTAGGAGCCCAAACTAGGTTCAAATGGAAGCTACTTCAAACATTCAATTTTTTCAATAGGTCTCAAGTCTTTATTCATCCATACAGATCTATACCAGTGAAAAAACTCACTGAATTATAGGAAAAAGTGTATATTTTATTGCTCAAAATGTCAAATTACATCATCATGCCTCTGACCCAACCAAATGGGGTACAAATAGGCATTTCCCAATGTCGACAACTAATTTTCAAAAGGTTGTGATCATTGGGGGTTTAGTTACAAGAAGTTGCAAGGAAGTTGCAAAGTTGTCAACTTTGCAAAGCAACTTTTTGTGCAACTTTTGCACTTTTTGCTCCTAATGAGAAATTTGACCTTTTCCTTCATACATGGGGTCCCACATGAACCAAAACTAATAAAACATGACTAAAGACTCTAAACATATCCTAACTAACCTTCTAGGTGATCCTTTAACCAACTTGACCAAGAGGTTTATAGGAACACCTACTTGGTAAGGGGTCTTACAAGGTGGATCTTATTACAAAATATGAGTCCCATGGACTTCTTATTGCTTCATCATGTTCCTAGGAGAGATAGTCATCCTAGGAGTTCAAGGATTACTTTCATGTTATTAGGGTGCTCGTACACCATACTCCCCTGGATGATTAGAGCTCAAGTTCCCACTTGAGTATAGTTGAGCCAAGGTAGAGCCATGTTGGAGAATCTCTTTCTCTGTCATCCATGTTGCATCAATGTTAGGGAGTCCTCTCCATTTCACAAGATATTGTAGGTATGTGTTGTTTCTAATCTTGTTTAGCACCCTGGTCTCTAGGATTTTATCCAATTCCACTGGTTTGCTAGGAGAAAAGTATTTAGCCTATTCATCATTAGGATCATCTGTACCTACATGAACTTTGAAAGGGGTAAGGTCAAAACTGTTAAATTCTTAGAAAAATAGACAGGGAAGCACTCAGCTCAGGATCTCTTCCAATAGTAAAAAAATTTCTCAGAAAAAATGACCGATAGTCGAAAAGAGAAAGCAAAAGCATAATAGAGTAGACCATTGGAGAGCATGGTCTTAATATATAAGTTTTTTATAGTTTTTGAGAAAATATGAATGTATGTTTTTTGTCTTTATAAGGTATTGTCCTCATTGACTTTCTCATATGTGCTTTTACTAATAATTTTGAAATATATTTTTTTCTATAATTTTTTAAAAGTTGAATATATTATTTTTACACATTTAAAAATTGTATTGTCTTGATTTTCTATAATTGAAATATTTTTATTTATATATTTTAATTAATCATAAATAGATTTAAGTCGTTTACAAAAATTGTTGAAGAAAATTCTACCGAAATATAGGTAGGCCAAATTAGAAGATTTGAAGATTTTCTACCTTTTTAAGTGCAACATATTGGCTTATTGTTAGTTTTTCCACCTTTTTAGTTGCATCATATTAAGATGGTGATATTGTTATCAAGATTCAACTATGTGATTTTTTGAGTCAAACTCATTGAACCATGTTTCTTGAGTAGTGGTTCACATGAACCCATCTCTCATAAGAATGAATGGAACACTTAGCACTCATTATATTTAGGTGATGCTCACAAAGGTGGAGCATCGGGAGTTCCCGGGAGATCACCCATCCTAGTACTACTCCAGCTTGAGCTTACTGTTAGTTTAAAGTTTTGGTAAAATTAGTCCAAATGGAGGAAATTATAAAATTAGAGCTATATGTGAATCAAAAGATTGATCTCAATTTGTCAAAATAAATGTCAACTTCTTTCAATTATTTCTTTCACATATAGAAAGAAAGTCTTCATAGAGTTAAGGTATATAGAGAAAGTTTTCAATTATGCAATGTAAAGTCAAGGAAACATAATTTTCAAATAGAGAAAAACAATAATTTCTTTTTTATATTAATAAGCAATCGAACAAGGGCACAAACACCCTATAGTTCTACAACCCAAGGGCGTACAATTACAACACACTAACAACAAAAAAATACTATCGTAGGGCTGTCAGGAGAACAAAAAAATATAAGAAGATGTGTTGGTTATTATATGTCAAGGCCACAAGGGGCACACAGACAATAGATTTACCTACCTTTCTTAAAAAGGCCTCTTAAAGGATAAAGGGCCACACTTGGCCAATTACAATACAAAGGCCCAAAGAAGCCATTAATAGTAGACAAACAACACCTAGATAGGTGGGACAAAATAACATATGGATTTTGAAAGGCTCCCAAATTCTTCACAATGAATAACAAAATGGTATCGCAAAAGATGAGGGCAACACCCCTCTAACCAAAGAACCACACCCCATCTGTAAAATTCCTTTCCACAATAGTAGTTAAGGAGCCCGCCTCAATAGGAGTAGAGAAGGAAGAGATTAAGGAAATGGGAATCCAATCACAAATTCATCATACGATCAAGTGTCCATAAAAAGGAGAAGACATCTCAAGATTACAAACCTCTACTTCCATGAAACAAGTATCCACCTCCATAGGAGACTCTTCCACCTCCATAGAAACCATGAAAGAAGAAGAAGCAACTTGAGTGTGCCAAGTCTTTGCCATGACCAACCAAAAAAATCCCACCTTAGCTGAGATAAGAAAATCCCCAAAGTCAGCTACAGATTTCAACCAAAAATAACCAACCAATATGAGCCCTTGAAAACCACTACCAATCAATTGGTCACCAAAAGAAAAAAAAACTACTATACATACCAACTAAAATGGATAGTCCAAGTGAAAGAAAAAAAGAAAAAAGATGGTAATAGAAACCTCCATCACAACCTAGCTATAGGGGGAAAATAAATCCCACCCCAGAAACTGATGTAGGCACCATCTTCAAGCTCATAGTAGAGAGCACATACTTTGTCCGCACAAGTTATCATTTTGCAAGGCATTGAATTTGTGTCAAAAATTCTGAAGCACCTAGCCTCCAACACATCAAGTTCCCCGCATGAGGTGGCTCCACCAAGAAATATAACACCCAAGGTCCAAGGAGAGATAGGAAACCCCATCCCAATCCTTTGCCATAGAACAAATCAAACAACCCTAGAAATAAAGGTAGGCACCACCTCCAAGCTCTCAATGGGGAGAATAAAAGAGGACTCATAATAATCTCCAAGTCCCTTCATAAGCTTGAGCATCTTCAACACACAACTCACTACACCTCCAGTCAACACAAATGAACCCTCACCATGAGCAAAAGAGGTAAAAAAACCTTGATAGAAGCCATGATAAATCCATGAAGAAAAAAAAGAAACTTCCAACCCCACTAGGAGCACACCAAGATATCAAAGCTCACAAGAAACTTCAAACCCCATGAGCAGCACATCAACACCTCCAAGTACACAAAGATCTAAACCATAAAAATTAACTAGAAACTTCAATAGAAAATAAAGACATTATAAAAGGGAAAAACTACCACCACCCTAGTAGAAACAACCACCATAGAACCCCACAAACTAGACCATGAACAAGCTAAAAAACCTCCAACATCTGCAAAGATCATCATAGCTTGAGACTAACTAGGGTCAAACAAAACCCAAATCCCATGGTTTTTTTTCTTTTGGTGTTGTTCTCTTTGTAGCACAAACTGTACACTTAACTATAGGAAAGAGAGTCCCCAATAGAAAGTAAGATAATTGTGTGGGTTGTGAATACAACACAACAACCTAGGCAACAAGAGCCATGAGATGAAATCATCTCACACCAAGAAGAGCATTATCCATCTCAGGGGAGCAAGAAAAATCATTCAAATCTATTGAAGATCTGAAGAAGAAAATAATAGAGGCATCTGAAGCATACACATGGTGAAGAGGAAGCCAATGTTTTATCATTCTGACAACAACCAATGAACAAAGAAAATCAATCATGGAATGAATGAGGGAAACATTAACAAATAGACAACAAGATCCCCACAACACATGAGAAAAAAGAACCACCCATGGAAAAACTCCAAACAAAGCGAAGGTTCTAGAAGTGATAAATTTAGCGAAGAAGCGGACAACCAATAAAACACCATCCACCAAGGGGCACGATAAATGTCTGGGCACTATGTAATGCCCCTCCAAGGAACCCAGAAGAATTTAACCTAATACAAGTCACTATGTTTATAGAATAATTTTTTTCTTAAGTGTTTACAAATAATGATGATAACAATGTGTAAGCAATACCACCATGAGATACAAACAAGTACATAAGCACAACTCGATTACTGTTAACAATCCTCAAGGGTCCCACGATGTAGAATTACGTATAACAAAATAAATATTTAGATTAATAATAATTACAATTAACTTATATGAATAACAAGTACATCCAACACCATAAGATATACATAATGATATGACATCCTCTACACAAGTCGTAGGGTATGTCACAATAATCGAATACAAAACAATATACAATATCTGCAACTCTGAAGCAATGATACAAGATATAATCATGAACATCAAAGATAGGAATGAACAATCCTCCAATTAAGAATAAGAAGAAGGTAACGAGTACAAGCATCCTTTGGCACCATTACAAGAATGTCAGAATCTCAAATGGTAGAAGATAACACTACCACCTGACCTCATGGAACCAAAGGTACACTCCCACCATGTTGAGGAGATAACAACAAACCCCACTCGGATAACAAAATCAATCAAAGATAACTAAGAAAAGGTCCTGAAGGCTTTCTAACTCAAAGGTACCACCAACTAAAGATAAATAAACACCAAATAACCAATATGTACCAAAACACCAAATAATACAAAATAAACCACCAGGTAATAATGAGACAATAAGGATTCACCACCAGAGGAAAATGCGGAAACTATGGAGGAGACTTAGGCTACATACTATGGGAGTATCATCACATGGAAAACTACTTGAGTTACCTTGGACTGGTCTCTCTAGACCCTAGAACCTCAAGCATTTACTAGGTTGAGTTACCCTAGACTGGCCACTCTGGACCCTGGACCCTCAACATGACCCATGCTGAACCATAATACCCTCTCATGAAGATGAATGATTCTAATCATATATACCTACTCTCTAGGTGTCATCCCATTCCCATCCTTAGCCTATACAAGCACTCAAGGCATGGGTGAGGCATCAATTATCAATCTTGTATTTAATGTTATCCCCATGTTTTATTATTAGGTTATCACTTATTAATCAACTTATGATAGGTTATCTTGGTACTCGCCTCTTTGGGCCCCAAACCCCTATTGTAAGCCACTCCCCTAATATGTGCCTATTTAACCTCCCCTAGGCTCACAATCAAACAATAACCACCTAGGTTCCAAAATAATAATATAATCAAATCTCAATCCATAAAAGACATTAGGGACACACACTTTGGCCCTAAACCAACCATCACAAAAAGTACGTTTAAAAACATATGTGCAACCATAACCATGCAATCTCTAAAATAGTTCCCCGATAAAACATAAACAAAACTCCAAAGTAATAAAAATCACTCCCCTAGGCCTCGGGTATAACAATTCTCCCCACAAAATTAATTGCCATAAAAATAAATAAAATATTTACACACATAACCCAAATAATAAATTCACAATAACATGAGTCCTTTAATTTACAATCAATCAATTAAAGTAATACTATTAAAAATCCCTTAACCAATGTCTAGAAACACGAAGAAAGTGTAATCACCTAAAAATGGTCAAGATCAAATCAAGTGAGCAACTAAGGAAAAATTAAGGCATTAATTGCAATCAAGCCAAAATCCAATAATAATTGAAAATCAAAAGCCAATAAATTAATCAAAATCAATTAAATCAAGATAAATCAATTAATTGTGAAATTAATCTAATTAATTGTATAATTTAATTTAAATCAAATTAAGCCATTCAAGGGGTACACGTGGCTAAACAAATCAATTAAATTTAATGAATTAATTCCTAATTTCTCTCACCAACCACATGGGAGGAAAATACCTCAACCAATAGGAATTAAGCATTGGACTCACATGGATCAAGCCAAGATCGAATCTCAATCACTCGTAAGGTGAGAGCATCTTGACCACTCACTTTGTCTCTTTATCCCAAGCTTTGAGGACAAACCATTTAAATTTTCCCTAAAGGTGAAACCATGGACTTAACCTTAACTTAATCATGATTAACTCAACTCCACCCCCTATGCTTGCCAAAATCTATAAAAGCAAGGCTAAAATTAGGAGAAAAAGATCCACACATCTAAGAATTGCATCAAACCTCTTGAGTTTTTAAGTTAGAAAAGGCATTTTAGTATAATTTGAGCATAGTTTCTTTGAAATAGGCTTGAATTTATTATCATTTAGCTTCTTTCTCATTTTAAGGCTATCACTAATGGAGGCTTGCTGAGAGCTTATCATTAGCATACTTAAATAGAGATCTATAGGGTGTTTATTGGTTTCATTTGCGTTAAATAGATCATTAATTGTGGTAATTTAGTTTATTTGATATTTATTCCCAAGCTAACTCTATGAAGGTACTTTCATTAGTACACAAAATGGTGCCCACCATGGGGCATTAGGCCTCATTTGTTTAAAATTCAGAAAATTTGCTAGAATGCTAGGATTTTCTACTTAACAATTCTATTTTATAGGTGAAGTTGTGCATTTAAGAGTTCATGTATCACATCCAAGCATTCCTATAGTGCATTCAAGGCCTGAAACAACACATCTGAGCTAAAGTTTTGCACATTTACACAACATATCGACACATTTGATACTTTCTATCTTCTGTCTTATTTTCTTTCAGTGCTTTCACTCTAACTCCAAAGCGCATCCAAGCAATCTTGTCATGCCTTTAATACTTTCTTTATGTGTATTTTCTTTATAAAACAACGTATTTAAATTTTATTTCTACACATTTAAATTGCTCAATTGTGACCATGTGTGAGCTTGAAGGTGCATTGTCTATAGTTGAAGTACCTTCAATCTATGTATAATCATGTACCTATATAAGAATGAGATTGACACTTAGTAGAGGGTGACCAGAAGTTGCCTCGGCAAGAAGTTGACTCTTTATCTCTTCCTTGGTCAATACATTGGTGATAACTAGTGTATCCTCATGAATATCCTCTATTGTGATCACATCCTGTGATCCACTTATGTCTACCTTTTTTCTTTCCTTTTCCTCAAGATTATGAGGTTCATCAATGTCTTCCTTATTATCTAGCTCCACTTGACTGGATGTACCTTCACCTGGTTGTGGACTCTTCTCAATTAACAGTCCAAAAATTATCTTCCTCAACCTTGTGCTTTTTTGAACATCTTCAACCTTGTGTTACAAAATGGAATAGGCCCGGAGCTTGGGTACAAACCTATTTTTGTACTACTCCATATATGTCTTTATGTGTTGTGGAGATATATCAAGCATGATCTGAGCTAGTGTACTCTCCCTTATCTACTTTACTATTATTATGGCATACTTCCATTTTTTATCAGTTCTTTTATACTGCTCGCCAGGGATGAGATTCCCAATCTATAGAGGTGTCATCTTGAAAGTGCATAGCATCTCTAGAATTGCCTCTTCAACTCTTTCTTTGTCATCATTATTTAGCTTTTCAAATTTTATTTTCTTGAAGCCTGCTAATCTAGTAGTTCTTTTTATATTGTGCCATATTTCATCCACAATCATTTGATGTCTATGTGATGGCATTTTCAAATTTGTATTTTCATCTGTATCTATCTCTTCATCATTATCATCCTTCTACAAGATTAACTTCCTTCTTGGTTTCTTCCTAGGATGACTCGACACAACTTTGGTTTGGACTGGTTTTCTTTTACGTGACCCTTCCCCTTTTGTTGGTGTCTTTCTCTAAGGCTTGGTAGTTATGGTGGTAGAAGCTACCCTGGTTCTCAGTTTAAGTGTTGCAAGAGGAGTGGGATTTTTTTCTGCAATTGTCTTTTTCTAGGCTTGGCAACTGATGCCTTCTTTCCCTTCTTTAGAATTTTAGTGTCCTCCTCATCACTTCCTTCTGACTCACTAGATGTATCTTATCATATCCCTTTTGTTAGTTTAAGAGGTGCATTTTCCTCTTCACCTTCTCCTAGCATCTTCTTTATGTTCTTAACTATCTTCTTCCTCTTTCTCTCAAGGGTTACAAAATTTAACCCCATAGTTATTTTAGCCTTAGCTTCCTCATAGTTTCCAAAAGGTTTTACCTTCCTATCAATCTCCTTAGCTAGTAAAGTGGTTATAGCTACCGAAGTTTCATCTAAATTCACCTCATAAGGTAATGGCCTTAGCCATGCTATTCTAGGCATAATAGCCTAAACATAGGTATGGTTGGTATCCACTAAAAAGCATATGTCATTATAGTGCTTCTCTACTAGGGATACAAGGATCCTACTCCTCTTTCTCATTTTATTTTTGAATTTTAAAAAGTAGCTATCCATAACACTGTCAAAATTTTCTGCTAACTGATGAATAAATTCATTTATTTGTTGGGTTATTGGTTGGTCCTTACTCCATACAACATCTCCAATTGTAAGAAAACTATTAGGAACATAGAAGAATAAACAAGTGATCAGAGAACTAAACTTACACATAGAGTTCTTGGCCTTCCTAATTGAAATTAGGTTCTTAGCAAGCTGGGTCAACTGCAACTTAATAAGATCATAAGTGTGATCTTTCTTCACCATATTACATGATTGATTGACTGCAATGTAGGGAACACTATCTAACCTTCTTGACTGATAGAAATTGTGAGCAACCACTCTTATTGCAAAATCTATCTCTAGATCTATAATTGTGGATATTGTCATTCTTCTCTTATTCCACACTATTTGAGTGTTTGTTTGAATTATCTCTTTACTCTGGCATCTCATTATTTTCTTCCATGTTAGACTAGGATAAGCAGTGATTCGGTGAATCATATCCTTGGTGATCTTGACCAGCCCATTCTCTATCCATATCTTCATGTCATAAAATCTGCTTAATACAATCTTGATCCATTCGACCTTGAAATTTCATAAGAAATCTAGGGCACACACTAACCCTTTCTCGACAATTTTTTGATGTACAACCTTCAACACTTCATTGATACATAAATTTTTGTATGCCTCTCTTAGCTCATAATCTCTGATTTCTATGATTTTACACATATAGCATGAGTGCACATCATTAATCATTAAGACCTTAGGTGAAATTGATGATAGGGCACTCATGACATCTCCCTTCACTGCACTTTCTGGAATGGCTTGAAACTTAGGTGGCTTACATGCATCACTCCTCACAAATTGTACATTTGAAACTTCCTTTCCTTTCTTCTTTGCTACTGCAGATGAAGTAGATGCCATTTCTCTAATACTTAGGGTTCAAATTACAAGTTCAAGTTACTCGGTAATACCTTTGCTAACGAGACACAATAGAGATCTTCTCAAATTTCACTTAGCACAGATAGCTCTTGTTAATCACCTTAAAATATCTCTGCAAGTTCTCAAATCGCTGAATAAAATGAAAAACTATAGTAGTAATTTTCTTTATAGACCCCAAACGGTCGGATTAGGGCTTCATTAAATGATTTGTACATTGGGTAGGTGAATATAGTTGTCTCATCCTTCTCATGTTGACTCAGTTGTCATGTACTCGGTCAATATTACCTTTTAGTTTATGCTCGGTAGATATCACATCTTGGCTATCATAGGAGAACAAAACACACTGAGTGACTCGGTCACTATGGACTTAAATACTGATGCTCAACATCAAATGTCCAATATAACTTATTTCTCAAATCTATCCTAATGCATCTCAATTTATGCAGATATGGACTTTAATATATCAAATGTCAGGAACTGATGTAGAATATGAAATTAGAAAGTTCAGTTCCTCACATACCTTCTTTGCTTAGTTTGAAGTAGTGTGATCACCTGATCCATTAGATTGGGTGATCTCAATTTCACTAGCTCCACTATTTCTTGCTTCCTCTTTCTTTTTCTATGTCTTATTCATATGGTTCCTTAATTGTTCAATAGTTTTGTCATTCCTAAATTGCTCATTGCTCGGTGCATGTGCTCTGTAGTCTCTTTTTATGTGACCAATCTTGTGGCATTTGTAATAGACCAAACTTCCACTCATCCAACTCTTGGATTTACCTCTAAAATTGTCTTCACATAGTTTTCTCCAATATGACCATATTCTCCACAATAATGACAACAATACCATGTATTGTAGTCCCAATTGAATGTGTTACCTTTCCTAGGTGCCTTATTCTGCTTATTGGATGTCCATTTAGCTTTGGATCTATATTTTTGTGCTCTTTGACCATGTTTATCATAGTTAAAGCAATATCCTTGAAATATAGGTGTAGTAGGTGGATTACTAATTTTTGACATGCATTCATGTGCCTGATGTCTATGTTTCTTACAATTAAAATAATTTCCATTGAACTTAGATTTAGGATTAGACTTACCACTCTTGCTTCTGCAGATGTTTGATGTGTTTCCAAGATTTCTACAATGATGTCATGTAGGTTTGTTCCTCTTTGACTCAGCATTCCCCTGTTCTCCATTCTTAGATGACTCTCCCTCTTTAGTGGATGATAGGTGCTCATTGTGTCCAAGTCTAGAAGTATCACTGGATCTTCTTGGTAACCTTAACATTTCTTCAAATTATTTCACATCTTCATTTGGTTTGTTCATCCTTTCATTGAGTTCCTCTTCATATCTCAATTCATTCTTCA
This sequence comes from Chamaecyparis obtusa, assembly GCA_027943335.1. Lineage (NCBI taxonomy): Eukaryota > Viridiplantae > Streptophyta > Pinopsida > Cupressales > Cupressaceae > Chamaecyparis > Chamaecyparis obtusa. The sequence continues at coordinate 1,032,121 of BSBK01010625.1, read as the reverse complement.
GTTGACTATTCTCTTATCTCAGATTTATGATTTCCATATCTTTTTTTATCAACTCTTGATTGGCAAGTAACGGTTAATTTACCTTGTCCAATTGATTGTTTTTCAGCCTTTGCATATCACATGTCCTTTCTGATGAGAAAAATTATTGTCTCAATTTTGTAATAATCTTCATACTTTGTTGACACTCTTTATGCTCTGATAGACATTTCTAAAACATTTATGACTTATACCTATGTGAACTTATGCTAAGTACAACTAAAGCCACAAAGTCTATGGGTAGCTAGAATGACATGTTTTGCTGACTATTATAAATATAATGCAGTACTTCATATAGTTATTTTAAGATGTGTTCTAACATTTGAGTAGGAGTTGAAATGTTGACTTGAATATATATATGTACACCAAATGCTACTAACCTTTCAGGTAAACAAGGAGCAGTACAAAGAGTGGTGCAACCGCATTAAAGGAGCATTAGAAGACCAGCCATGGTGGAAGAATCCAGCACGGTTCTAAAGGATATGCCACTTCTAAGAAGGAGTTGTCATTCCAAAAGATATATGAAATAGTTATGCTATATTCCCTCAGTGTTATTATTCTGTTATTGGCACTTATTGTAATATGTCGTGGTTGTTTTATCTCCTCCTTATTTGGTGAGGTTAATTAGACTTTTCTATTATGTTTTCAATAAGCATCAATCCTCTTTATAAAGGGATTTGATCAACTTAGTTAGGTAATGAGAAAATATAGAATGATGTATTTAGTATAGCAGAAGTTGCTCTTTTTCATTCTTCATGAGTTGTTCAATTGTTATGTAACCAGTTAAGAAGAATTTAATGGAAGAGTATTTTGAAGTATCTTCTGTGTTAGTAGTTAGCAGAAGCCAACCAAGGGGGCCCACTTGGAAGGTGGATTAGATTAAGTTAGAGTATATTTTCTTACTATATTTTCCATGCTTTCAAGTAGAAGTTACTATTTTACTCCTGCAACATTACTACTATGAATGTTCCTGCAACACTTGCAGAGATAGACATACTGAATGTTTTGAGTTGATAGATAGGTTTAGAATAAGTTCACAAGCTTTCTACAGTAGTTACACTAAGTATTCAAGTGTGTTTACTTTTCTGCAACAATAGCATAGGTTCCTTTCATGCATTTTATCTTCCTGCAGCATAGGTGTTATGACTCTTAGAGGAACTTAGTGCACAAACTGTGTTGTCCCATTTCAAGTCTATGTCCCTGGGTTGACAATCTAAATGCATTTCATGATGGGAAAAGTAATCCTTAACATAGATGTATTATTCCTAAGAGAGACAATGGTGTGATTATTATTACCTATTGTGATACTGTTCATTTTTGGCGCTGTTGTCGGGGATGGTGTCAAACTAGGAATCTTAATGAGTCATTTATTTTTCAGATTAGTTTCTTGTTTTTTTTAGTCAATACAGAGTAGTTATGAGATTGCTTCACAAGTTCATCAACTTACTTGCATGCATAGAAGAAGGTGAGATGTTCATGGAAGATTTCTTCCAAAAGAACTTGTTAAACTGAAAGAAGAATTTGAAGAACTTGAGTTACCATTTCTTGACGCAAGTCCTGAGTTTGTTGCATCATCTTCAATAGAAGAAGACACTCATGTTACATTTGACCTCTTCCCTTTTGTAGAAATATTAGCCAATTTCCATAATAATCTCAATCTAGGACCACCTGTTGTCCAAAACCTTTCGGTCAATAATACTTTCCAGCCACAGTTTCAATATCCAACACCTCCAGTAATGGCAGCCCCTAAATTTCCATTTCCTATTCCAAGTCTTATCAACAATCCTAACCTCAAGAACATACATGCTTCAGCACTACCAAAGTTCTATGCCCTTATTACAAAGGATCCTTTCACCTTTTTGTTCAATTTTGACATACTGTGTCAAATTTTTGACTATAATACTGATAGTCATAAGCTTAAGCTATTTCTAGCAACACTGAAGGAGTCATCTCTTAGATGGTTCATGGGCTTAGGAGAAAATGTAGTAGCTAATTGGGATGGAAAGAGAGATTTGTTTCTAAGGAAGTATAAGGAATATTGCAAAGGAGGTGATTCAAAAGGAGATGACATCTTTCATATGTCACAGAAAGAAGATGAGACATTGGAGGACTACATATCATGCTTCCTATATAACTTGCAAAAGAACCCTCAACATGCATTGCAGGAGGATTCACAGAAGCTGATTTTTCTAAGAGGAGTGAATGATAACTACCTCAAAGCATTGGACCTCATGGCTAGAGGAGATATATCTCAGTCTTCCTGGGATGACCTTCAAAAGATTTGTCTGAACTATTCTAGAGAAGCAATGAAGAAAGGAAGAGGATTTCACTCAACACTGGCCAAAGAAAGTGGCTCTGGTATTTCAAAGATGGAGATTTCAAACCTATTGTCAGACTTCAAGCAAGACATCATAAATGATGTCACTACACACTTGGACATGATGACTGCCAAGAAGAAGCATGCAGATGTGGAGGTGTAGGTAGCTGAATACTGTCCCCATTGTTGCAAACAAAAGAATGATTGTTAGTGCAAATTGGTTTCAAACCTAGAGAATCAACATCTTCCAACTGAATACTTAAAGATAGAAGGAGAGGATGAGAAACTATTCTTTGTTTCTCAACGTCAACCATGGGCCATGAGACAAGGTATGCCTCAAGACCCACTACAAATTTCAAATTCTTATAATATTCAGTGGCAAAACTAGAATGTCCAAAGTCCTCCATAGTATAATCAACCCACTTGGAATAATGCTTGGCCAAATAATCAATAGAATTAATGGTATACTCCACAACAACCCCAATGGCCACAATTTCCAAACCAATGACAACAACCACAAGGGAATTGGTAGCCCACTAACCAGTGGAGAGGACCTTAGCAATGGCCTAATCCAAATCCTGGATATCCACCTTTACCACCTCCAATAAATACACCTACAATAATGCCACCACCTGCAAATACGAGTCCTCAAAAGCAAACATAATTACCTACTCAACCACAGCCAAATCCAAACAGTCAAAAACCACAACAACAAATGTATGCTACCGATACTCAGCAGTATCCCACCTATGCACTTAACATATTTGATATATACTTAAGATAAGGTACTACCTTGCCTGCACCTGAACCACCTCTTATTACCGAAGTTTTTGAAACTCCTGCAGTATCAGTATCGATTTCAGAGAATGCTTTGCCAAATACTGCTGCCCCATAAAATGTTTCCAATTTAGATAATGTTTAGACATAAGTTAAACCACCTTTTCCTCAAAGGCTCAGCATAGACAAACCTATACCAAAAGAAGACCAGCCATTTGATATCCTTGAGCAATTAAAGAACATGCATATCTAGATTCCCCTGTTTCAAGCAATAAAGGATGTCCATGTCTATGGAAAGGAAACAAAAGAAGGTTGTCTTAAAAAGCCTAGAAGAAAGAAAAAGGATCCTACAATAGTTCATGTTATAGGACAATTGGCTGATATCATGTTAGGAAAACTAGTAATTCCAAAATATTCAGATCTAGGGAGTCTAGTTGTTAACATCATCATTAATGGCCAGTCTGTCAAAAATGCATTAATAGACTTAGGTGTTGCCATTAATGTGATGACTAAGGATACTATGCATAAACTAAGCATTGAAGGGTTGAGAGCTACTCCAACAATATTGCAATTAGCAGACAACTCTACTATCACCCCCGATGGAATGATAGAAGACATAATAGTTGCCTTAGATTTTTGGGAGTACCCTGCTAATTTCATGATTCTATCACCAAAGGTCAATCTTGTTGGATACCTTGTTATCCTAGGATGTCCATGGTTGGCAACAACTGATGAAAACATTAGTTGTAGATCAGGGAACATGACAATTTCAGATGGGCAAGACACTAAGAAACTAGCATTGTATCCTCCAGCTCAACCTCAGCCAGATTTAAGTACACCTATATGGCCAGATTTAGGAGATGGGGAAGAAGAACTGAATTATGTGGTTCAACTCATGATGTTACATAGGCAATATTTTCTAAAGCTGCAAGAGGAAGATGAAGTCATTTGAAGCATTCTTAATAATGATTGTGTTATAATCAAAGATATATCTAAGAGTTCTATGTTAGAGTTAACTACATATGAAGACAATCTTGTGAACTATGTATTACCTTCAGAACCCAATATTATCCATCAGTTGCTACCTAGTGAAGTAAACACAAGTCCTATCCCTAAAGTGTCCATGCTTGACCTTACAAACACTATTGAGCTTTCTAAGGGTCATAATCATTATGTGAATAATAAGCTACCTTCACAACAGATGGAGCAACTAACCAAACTATTGCAAACACATGAGAAAGCCTTTGCATGGGACTATAGGGACATGAAGGGATTAAGCTCTACACTATGTACTCACAGGATTTATATCAATGAAGGAATCCTACCACTCCGTCAACCCCAAAGGACGATAAACCTAGCATTAAGGGAGATAGTCAAAATAGAATTACAAAAGTTATTAGATGTTGGCTTTATATATCATATATCTAATAGTAAATGGGTATCACCTTTGGTTATAGTACCCAAAAAGGGAGGTAAATGGAGAATCTGTGTAGATTACAAGAAGTTGAATAAAGCTACCAAGAAAGATCACTTCCCATTACCATTCATTAACCAAGTACTTGATACTTTAGCCGATAAAAAGTATTTTTCCTTTCTTGATGGATATAGTGGATACAATTAGATAACTATTTTTCCAAAGGACCAAGAAAAGACTACATTCGCATGTCCATGGGGAACATATGCATACTATGTCTTACCATTTGGGTTATGTAATGCTCCAGCAACATTCTAGAGGGTTGTAATTAGTATTTTTGTTGACATATCACATGATTGTATGGAGATATATATGGATGACTTTACAACATTTGGAGTGACATTTGAAGAGGCTTTGAAGAATCTTAAAAAGGTGCTAATCCGATGTAAGGAACATAATCTATCCCTTAATAGTGATAAATGCTTTATGATGATGCAGGAAGGAGTGGTACTTAGGCATTTTATTTCAACAGCAGGCATTCAAGTGGACCCAGCTAAAGTTGATGTAATACTCACATTACCTACCCCTACTAAGAAAAAAGATGTAAGATCTTTCTTAGGACACGTTGGATACTATAGATGCTTTATTCAAAATTTTAGTCAAATTGCTAGTCCTCTATACACATTGCTTACAAAAGAAGCTGAGTTTATATGGACACAAGCATGTGATGAGTCCTTCCTACAGCTAAAGAAACTTCTAACAACTGCACTAGTCCTCAAAGGACTAGATTGGTCTATTCCATTCCACATCCATACAGATGCATCAGATTATGCCATAGGTGTTGTGCTAGGACAAAAGCCTACTAACCTTGAGAATGCAATTTACTATATTAGTAAGAGCCTCCATGGACCTAAATTAAACTACACATTTATTGAAAAGGAACTCCTAGCTATAGTTTATGCATTGAACAAATTTTGGCACTATGTAACAGGCTATCCCATTTTTGTTCACACTGATCACTCGATAATAAAATATCTGATGAACAAACCTACTATCACAAGAAGATTGGCAAGATGACTTTTACTATTGTAGGAATTTGATATAACAATTATTGATAAGCTAGGGAAGGCAAATGTAGTTGCTGACTACTTGTCTAGACTACAAAATATTGATGAAGACACCACTCAGGTTGAAGATACATTTCCTGATGAACACCTATTCCACATAGCAATCAAAAACCTATGGTATGCTGACATAGCCAATTATCTTGCAGCAAATAAGATGCCTCCACATTTTTCTCAGGACAGGAAAAAGCTTGTAGAGAAAAGCTTTCAATTTTCATGGATAGATAACAATCTATTTTACACTGGTCCAAATTAGATCATGAGGAGGTGTGTGAGAGAAGATGAAATATATGACATACTCCATGCTTGTCATGATGAGCCATGTGGAGGTCACCTTGCAGCAAAGAGAATAGCCTTGAAAATCTTAACAACAAGATATTATTGGCCAACATTACACAAAGATGCAGCCAGTTATACAAAAAAATGTGATAAATGCCAAAGGATGGGTCATCCAACAAAATCAGATGAGATGCCACTTAATCCACAAGTGGTGATGACACCCTTTGATAAATGGGGTATGGACTTCATAGGACCAATTGATCCTCATCAAATGGAAAATCTTACATCCTGGTATGCACAGATTATCTGACAAAGTGGGTGGAAGTGAAAGCAATGCATAATGCCAGAGATCAAAAAGTATCCAAATTCCTATATGAGGATATTTTTACCCGTTATGGAGTCCCAAGAGAATTAGTGACAGACCAAGGAGCATAGTTCACTTCAAATATGATCAGTGAGCTAATGAAGGAGTATAGTATAAGGCATCGAAAGTCTAGCCCTTACCATCCAGAGGCAAATGGATAGGTAGAGGTGACAAATAGAGAAATAGAGGCCATATTAACAAAGATAATGCAATTGAATCATAGGGATTGGAGTAGCCGGTTAACTAAAGCAGTCTGGGGTTATCATACAACATGGAAGACCACAACAGGGTTCATGCCATTTGAATTGGTGTATGGAAAGGTAGCAATGTTGCCCATAGAATTTGAACACAAAACATTGCACATAGCTCTGGAGTTGAACATCGATCTTCTTGCAGCACAATCAAAATGCCTACTCCACCTCAATTCCTTAGATGAAATGCAACAATCAGCATTGGAGAGAACATAGCTAATCCAGAATCAAAGAAAGAGATGGCATGATTCACATATCAAGAATAAGCACTTTCAAGTAGGTGATTGGGCTTTATTGTATGATTCTTGATTCAAGGAAATTCCAGGAAATCTGGAGACCAGATGGCTGGGACCATATGAAATTTAGTATATTTTTGAAAATGGAGCAGTCCAATTGACAACATTGGATCCAGTCCAATTTAAACTACTTGTCAATGGACATCTCTTGCGCCTATATCACAAGCCACAAACCAAAGAAGAATTCTTGCAGCAGTTCAACATGCAAAGTTTCACCGCACCTCAAGTAACAGTTTCTGCAGTAGAAGGTGAAAGCCTTCCTCCTGGAGCCATACCATAACATGCCTTTGGAAATCACCCATAATAAAACTTCATTTACTATGAGGTATATTTCTTCATTCACTTTTCTCTCTTCTTCTCTCCAACTCATCTCATTTCTCTTTCTACCTCCCACTCAAACACCACGTCACCCACACTTTCTATTTCCAATGCTTTCAATAAAATACCACGTCAGCACTCTTATGCGGCTGTTGGAATTGACACTCTCATCAACTTGCATTCATGTGTATGAAAACTAATCACTAGGTACAACTTTTTAACTCCTTACTCACTTTTAGCACGGAGGTTTTAATAATTATATATAGTACGACATTACATGTATAATATCGACGTTACGCTAGTTTCCCATTCTCGTGATAAATTTATCAAGTGAGGATACTTGTTAATGTTTTGTAGGGGGCAGGGGAAGTGTAATAAATTCCAAGTGTTATTCCTAAGCCATCCTAGTCATATCCTTGTCACATCAATGTTGTACTTAAGGCTACGTTCTATTAATTCTTTTAATCCTACACATTTGTCATACTTGTAAAATTTTGATTTTCTGAGCTTGATATGACTTGAAAGGACTATAATTAAAATGCAAGGTAATTCCCACTTAAAGTTGTGATGTCCTTTGTAATCAATGTCATTATTATTGTTCATGTTAAGTGTAATTAAGGTAATGTAAGCGAGAAATTGGTATTTTCCTCAAAGGCTCAGCATAGACAAACCTAAACCAAAAGAAGACCAACCATTTGATATCCTTGAGCAATTAAAGAACATGCATATCCAGATTCCCCTATTTCAAGTAATAAAGAATGTCCTTGTCTATGGAAAGGCAATAAAAGAAGCTTGTCTTAAAAAACCTAGAAGGAAGAAAAAGGATCCTACAACAGTTCATGTTATAGGACAATTGGCTGATATCATGTTAGGAAAATTGGAAATTCCAAAATATTCAGATCTAGGGAGTCCAATTGTTAACATCATCATTAATGGTCAGTCTGTCAAAAATGCATTAATAGACTTAGGTTTTGCCATTAATATGATGACTAAGGATATTATGAATAAACTAAGCATTGAAGGGTTGAGAGATACTCCAACAATATTGCAATTAGCAGACAACTCTACTGTCACCCCTGATGGAATGATAGAAGACATAATAGTTGCCTTAGATTCTTGGGAGTACCCTATTGATTTCATGATTCTATCACCAAAGGTGAATCTTGTTGGTTACCCTGTTATCTTAGGACATCCATGGTTGGCAACAACTGATGCAAACATTAGTTGTAGATTAGGGAACATGACAATTTCAGATGGGCAAGCCACTAAGAAACTAGCATTGTATCCTCCAGCTCAACCTTAGCCAAATTTAAGTACACCTATATGGCCAGATTTAAGTACTCCTGCAAAATTACTACTGTGAATATTCCTGCAACACTTGCAGAGATAGACATAGTGAATGTTTTGAGTTGATAGATAGGTTTAGAATAAGTTCACAAGCTTTCTGCAGTAATTTCATTAAGTAGTCAAGTGTGTTTACTTTCCTACAACAATAGCATAGGTTCCTTTCATGCATTTTATCTTCCTGCAACATAGGTGTTATGACTCTTAGAGGAACTTAGTGCACAAACTGTGTTGTCCCATTTCAAGTCTATGTCCCTGGGTTGACAATCTAAATGCATTTCATGATGGGAAAATTAATCCTTAACATAGATGTATTATTCCTAAGAGAGACAATGGCATGATTATTATTACCTATTGTGAGACTGTTCACTTTCATCAAGTCTTATAGACATTTTTCTTTTATCTTCTTCAGTCATTGTCTTGTCTTCTTTAGCTTCAGAGAAAACTTTAGTGGCGATTATTCACCATTTGGCGAATGTCACCCTTTGACATCTCATGATTTGGCGAATAAATTGCCCATATGGGACTGACCCCATCGCCCCGCATTTATGAAAATTGGGTCCAATGCCTGGGTCCATCGCCAAACGGTATATTAAATTTTGTCCATTTCTTACACATTTTCACCAATGGCATATACGTCTTGGGCACGATATATTTTTAAAATTCACCTATAATTTCAACGCGACCTGAAATGGATGGCCTATATTCACTGATAGTTATATATAAATATTTTTTAGGCGGCCCCAACTTTGCCAGTTATTTTATGAATGCGTGTCTCAAACTGATGGGTTTTCGCCACCTTTATTAATCATACCAAGGTACTGGCGACCCATAATCACCTAGGAAATAACACGTCCAAGGTACTAGCGACCCATAATCACCACTTTTATTAATCATACCAAGGTACTGGCGACCCATAATCACCTAGGAAATAACATAAGACGTGTTATTGTTACGCGGGCTTCGCCAAATATTTGGACACTGACCTAATACCTCCCACCCAATTCACCAAAAGAGATTAGTATAAATACATTCATACATCAATGGTATTGTACACAATTTGGAATCTTAGATCGGTTCAATTTGATCGATAGCGAATTTCAGACTATCTCACTGTTGAGTCTCGATTGCTTTGGCGAGTCAAAGGTAAGTGATTATTATTCTAAATTTCTGTGACTATGTAAACATTGTATATTATAGTTATGTTGTCATTTGTCACTTCTTCAACAAGTAATCATTTTTTTAACATATTTTTATCACTAGGCTGGTAGCTAATTGAGATGTCGAACAAGAATAAAGGTAAGGCTCCGACAGATGGGGAAAGCCAAGAGAGGCCAACAAAATGCAAAACCTTATCATCGTACTTTGGTCATGGTCTTGGAAATATTTCTGGCCAAAATAGGGAAGCTAGTGTTACTTCATTACAAGAAGATTTTGAACCTGAGGCTAAACCTTCATGACATATTGAAGAATCCAGTGAACCTGATATCTCAGATCATGATGAACTTGAAGAAGATTTTTAGTTAAATACCAGAGTAGCCATAATGATATAATCAACTTGGATGAAACTGAGAATGTCAGAAAAGATGATGGTGCAACTGCAGGGAAGAAAAGAAAATCCAAATCAAAGAATGATAGACTGTGGGATATGTCGAGGAATTTTCAAAAATATTGGGTGTCAACATATCCATTCATTGAACCAGTGCCTCATCCAATTGAAGGGGAACCTCCGGTAGAATGCAGATGTAAGATTTGCAGTGTGATAAATAAGAAGGAAAAGAGGTTGCAGCTAAAAATTGACACCATAGAAAAGCATATTGGTAAAGTTTACAAAAAGAAAACCATAGATGGAGTTCAAAAATCAGTGATAAGATGGAAAACAAAGGAGGAATCTCAGCATGTTAGGAATGCAAAATTATATGAATTTCAGCATAATATAAAGACAAAGCCTGGTGAAGTTAAAGGCTCTATTGAAGCTTGTTTTGGAAAAGTATTGGAAGTAGAACTAATGGGAAAAGTTGTTCAGTTAAGTGTTGTGTTTAATATTTTGAGTAGAGGGCATCCAATGATAGACTACCCATCATTAAGTGCTTTATTACACTTTCTGAAAGTTTGTAACTATCCTAACAGTCACTAGTCAGTAAACAATGGATGGGAATGGGCAAGTTGTCTTGCCGAGGTTGAAAAAGAGGATTTGAAGGCAAAAATTAAAGAGTCAAATTTTATTGCATTGTCTTTAGACGAGGTCACAGCAGTAGACAATACTTCCTGGGTATGCATGCATGTTTATACTATACAAAATTTTGTTCGCCAACCTCATCTACTAACTATTGCTAAAATGAGGGATAATGCGACAACAAAAAATTTATTTCAACTAGTAAAGAGTTCTCTAATTGAATATGGAGGTATAGATGACATGACCATTGCCAAAAAGATAGTGTGTGTTGGAGCTGATGAAGCTTTAGTAATGCAAGGCCACAGGGGGGGTCTTTGCACAAAGATACAATCTTCTTATGCACCCTACATTACTCCCATTCACTGCATAGCCCATAGAATGAATCTAGCTTTTGGAGTTGTCAGCAAGCATGCTCCAGTACAAAAAATTAAAGTTTTAATCAAAGAGATCTACCAATACTTCTGTTGAAGTCTAAAATGATTCAGGGAATTTCAACACTTTGCTGAAGGACTAACCGACAGGAACAAGCTTCTTAAGGATAATGATACCAGATGGATCTCTTTGGATGGACCAGCACATCGAATTTTTTTAGAATATCAATCATTGCTTGGTCTAATGAACTCAAGTCATGATGAAGCAGGGAAACCAAAATTTCCTACGCTACTTTCAATGTTAAGTAATGTAGAGACATTGTTAACATTAGCAGGTCTTCTCCCCATGCTTGAGGAAATGAGAAATTTAATGAAAAAGGCCCAACAAAGAGCTATGTATATCGCAGAATATGCTACGCTGCATAAGTTGACATGCGTGATGCTCGATAATCTCTATCATTTATTTTTTGATGAAGTAAAATTTGCCAGCTGGCTGGAAATCATAGATTTGGACAATCATGATAACTTTTTAAAAATTGGTTCAAATGGGGAGTTATGTGCAAAAGTTCATGGAGTTGAGATACCAATGCACTACAATGCTAGGATCAAGTTTGAGGAACCAGGAAAGAACCCTAGGAGGCGAGTATCAAGTGTTAAAAGGGAAGACTTTACCAAGATCATTGAATTTGTAATAGCTTCAGTGAAGCACATTACCTTTGATCTTTCCTCATAGATTAGAGCAAGATTCCCTCCAGTCAAACTACTTGAATCCATGGCTATTGTGTTTCCTCATTATTGGCATTTGAACGATCTGAAAGATTTTAAAAGTAGGCTACTAACTTTGATAGATCATTTTTGCAAAACCAAAGAGTTAGATGGAGTAACTCTAAATGGAATTTTAGATGCAAATTGTTTGAGAGAGCAATCAGCTCATTTTTCACAGACAATGAGGGAACAATTTAATCTTATGGAGAACCCTATGGAAGGTGGATCGGTAACAAGGCTTTGGAAAAACCTAGCTGAGAGTGAATTGTTGATTGATTCAATATCAGAATATTTCAAGCTTGCTGAATTATGTCTAACCATGATATTGGGGTTGGTGGAGGATGAGAGAATTTTCAGTGCTTTGGGATTCCTAAATTCAAAGATAAGAAACAAACTTGACAAGAATTTGAAAAATTACTTGAGGCTCTATACATCCAGGTATGAAGTCAATACTTTTCCTTACGAAAGGGCACTGAAATTGTGGAGGAAGAAATGTCAGAGAAGAGGGGTGGGCAACATGTCAAACCAAAGTGGGAGTGGGAGTGGGAATGCCAGAGACAATTATGTCATTGACTGGGACCCATGTACTAGCACTGGTACTGCTAGCGGTGAACATCAGTTAAGCGGAGGTATGCAGAGTGAAGAAAACATATCAAAGAACCAAGGAAGCTATGAAGTTGATGTTGATGAATCTGATGATCTCAATGATGATATGGTGTGGTAGCTTGAAATTGAACCATTGTAGAAGTAGCACTGAAGAATTAGCATGTCCTAGGTATTTATTAACTTTTTTCCTGAAGTCTACTATCAGTTTCTGTATTTCATCATCAATCATGCATATCCCAATGTCAAAAACATGAATGTGGTTGATAATGTCATCAAGATTCAAGATTCAATTCCACAATTAATAATTATTAATGGTTTTCATTCACAATATTCAGCTAATATGGTACAATTCTTGTAGTTTTTTCATTATTTTGTTTGACAACATAGCAATTTGTATGTTATAATTCTTAGAGTTAGAAATACTAATTCTCATTAATTTAATTACAAATATGATACAATGTATCCATTCATTGATTAATACTAGTAAGAACACAACTCTCTAATTCTATTTACAAAAGTCAATGACTCAATTCCCATTGGCAATTTAGTAAGCCAATGACCCTGAATTCCCTTTTATAGAAACAAGGGAGCAACAACAACTTTAGGTCAATTTGCCTAATGTGAAGTCTCAAAATCTAAATCAGTAAGACAACTACAAGACTACAAGTCTACAACATCTCTACAACTTTAGTTGTACATTTCTGCATTTGACAGGCCGGTTTAGTAAATTATCATAGGCAATAGCATCTGCAAGACTGCAACATTGATCCTGTTCAAAAAGCAAAGTTCAAACTTGTTACTTTAAACTCAATTCTAGAGTCTAGACTGTAGTATGTAGGATAATATGAAAGATATATAGTAAAGATATAGAGATGATTGAAACTGAAAGTACTTTCACATACTATGATTCAAGATGATTTTGTAAGTTTCTGTAGTATGCTCCATTCTTCTTTGGTTGGAAGGGCAAAATTTTTGATGGTATGGTAAATGACTTGCATTCTCGTCAGAATTCCATACTTGGAAGAGCAAGTTTGAAGCAATGTTCCTTCCATTAGTGCATGCAAATTTGTGAATATTTTGATGCACTTTGCAATGCCTTCATGAGTTCTGTCCTGAGGAAGGTTGCCTAAATTAGAGGTTATTGTGTCCTCCAACTTTTTTTTGTAAGCTTCTCTTCCAACGAAACCCATTGTTGACAAATCAGGTCCAGGACTTAGTAAACCAAGAGATATCAATTTGGTTGTTTTATTGTTCATCTTGGCGAGCTTTGGCCCAAATAAAGCAAGAACTTCTTCTACTTTTGTTAGTTTCTAACATTTATGAAATACAGAGGTCGCCTTTATTATTGAACCAACGTGGTCCTGAATTCCCTTGCTTGCCAATTGCCTGTCAGCAGTGTTGTTGATTTCTTGCATAATCTGCTTTGTAGTTTTCTATCTCTGACCAAAACTTTTGTTCTCCTCAAGTTGCTCTTTGAGCTTCTCAAAAACATCTGTAAGAGCTTCATAGAGTTCAAACCAATCACACAACCTATCAACAGAAGTCTTTATTTGCACCCAAAAGTAATTTTTTATTTGCTTTATTGTATTATTTACATGGTCATTCAAGAATTTTTCATAATTTTTAATAGTATTATTTGCCTTCTTTAGGTCTTCTTTCATTTCTGAGTATTGGTGTTCACTATGTTTTCTTATTTTCTCTGCTTTCTCTTCACACTCTTTTGCTTTCTCTTCCCACTCTTTTGTTTTTACCCTCTCATTTTCCAATTCTTTCTTTAATTCATTGTTTACCTATGCAACATTCTCCAAGTTTTTGTATAAATTTACTGAAGAGGCTTTTTCATCCTAAAGTTTTTTATCCCTTTTTTCCAATTCTTTCTTTAACTCATTGTTTACCTATGCAGCATTCTCCAAGTTTTTGTATAAATTTACTGAAGAGGCTTTTTCATCCTGAAGTTTTTTATCCCTTTTTTCCAATTTTTCCCTCAGAGTTTTCAGTTCTACGTCCATATGTTCTTGCTGTTCAATTGCTTCTTTAGAGCCAGAGGATGAATTTTTTATCCTTTTCTCTAATTATTTGCACCTGTTTACTGCTGCTTTCTCACTTGCCTTTACATTTGCCAAGTCTACCTTTAACTTATCTATTGTGCCCTGAAGCTTTCCTTTCTCTCTCCAACTTCATCACTAAACTGTAGACCACTTGGTTGGTCATTTTGGACACATTTATCTTGTCCACATTTTAATTTTGGATAAATCCATTTGGAGGGTGCTAATTTGAAATTTAGATGGATCTAACTGACTCTTTGGTGGATTTTTATCTCTAGCTGGGGGCATAACAACCATGAATTCCATCATATCTTTATTCAGGTCATATGTGGTTAATAACCTATTGGATGCAGGTTCTGCATCATGAGCTGCAGCAATTGCTTCCATCTTCATTGTCTTACTATTTTGTCTATTCTTGTTTTTTGATTTTTCATAGTTAGTTACAAATTCATTGTAATGAAAATCAAGATTTTGTGAGACAATTGAATGTTTGAATGGTGAAATAGCACTTGCACTGATGTATGAGCTTCCACCAATACCATGAGGATTACCAACACCTAGACCCATTACAAGTGGGGTTTGTGGACTGCTCTGAGGGTTTTGTCCTAAAGGATGGGCAATTGTTGGACTCACAGTCACCATTGGCACTATTGTACTAGTAGTACTACTAATACTTGTCATAACCTTTTGCTTCTTTACCATTTCTTGACCTTCGAGACCAACCTTTTTTGCATCTACATATTGATATAATATCCTTTTCAGACCACTACTTGTAGTTGTACAAATAATATTGCCAGCTGTGGGAGTGACAATTGATTTAGATTGAATCTGAGTGCCTGGAACAGCTAGAAGTGGAACTATATTTGAAGCAGAAATAAATGGAATTAACTGAGTTGAAACCAATGTGAATGGAATTGACTGAGTTGATGATTGATCTCCATGCCCAAGGCCTAGTTTCTGACCATGTTTTGGTGCTACAGCTAGTGGTTCAGGTGCATACCAAACCCCTTCTCCACTGGGACCCAGACCACCAGAACCTTGGTAGCCCATTTTTTCTACAATTTCTGCCCCTTTGCTATATAGAAGTTTGGTGGATGCATCAACTCCTCTCTTAATTGTTGTACTGGATGAGGGATTCAAAGAATCTTGGTCATCATAATCATCATCAGTATCATTGTGATATGCTTCAGCTGGATGCTCCTTATTCCACAATTCGTTAAACATTGTATCCTCTTCCACCTCATTAAGATCTGCAGAGGTCTTTGCCTCACCGAGATTCTTCCTCATTTCCCAAAATTTAGAAATTTTGGTTCGACTCCATCTAGCATCTATACATTCATTCATTAGCTCTTTTGGAATATGTTTTGTAGATGGTTTATTAGCTTTCTTGTAGAAATTGGACGATGTCATGGCCTGCACTTTTCCTTTATGTTTGTGCAATGCCATTATTTGTGATGACAATTCCTATATTGACATATTATTTTCAGCAGCATATTTCTCCATCTATTTTTTGACCTCCTCCCAAGAGTCCATGTTTTTAAAATTTTCAATGAAAATCATACTTTCATGTTGATATTTGCTTGCAGAGTTCCCATTGTCTTTAAGCCTTGCTCCAATTATGTTTAGTGGATCATACTGCCAGTGACTGTCAACATCAAATCAAAAAATTGAAAAAAAGGCTTCTGCCACTTTGAATCCTCTTCTCTCAAATGCGAACCCTCCAAAGTAGAATGGCAAGGAGGGAAATATCATTTTCTTTTGCTGACCATTAAAGAGTACATCTATGCTCTCCACTTGTCGTACATATTCCAATGCAAATACCCTCTATGTTATATGTATTGGAAGTTTGTAGGGTTCTACCCATGAATCGTAAAAGCTTAACACAGTGTACTCTTCCATTAAGTACCAGTCAGCCAATTGTAGTTGACTTCCAAGTTGAATGCAATTTCTACAAGTAACAAGAAATCTAGGCATTGGAGTGCCTGTAATTTTATGGTACATTGGTGCCAAAAAGGAGTCTACAAAATTGTTGTAGTTCCTTCTATTATCAATCATCCTTATCTGAGGTGTCCACTCATATATTGGATTTTGGCCTTGAGTCTGACTCCAAAGCTTGTTTGCCTGAAATAATGCATGATGCTTTGCTAGGAGAAGATAGCACAAGTAGGTTGTGAATCTAAATGTCTTCTCTGAACCTCTTTGAATCATTAGTAATTGATCTTGCATGCAACGAACAATGTGCTCAATAAAATAATATTTTACTGGTTCTTTTTCAAAATGAATATGATAAAGCATTTCAAGAATGTTGGCACCCACTTGTTTGTTACTATCCAATCCCAAACAAAATGCTAGCAAGGAAATATTGTCCTGTGCCCATGGCACAAAAAATTTAAAATCATAAGGAGGCATATGATCTGGACTCAGACTACAACCACTTGTTATTCCTCTGATATAAGAATCTCTCTGTTTTGCATCTAATTTTTCATAATCCTCTGCCAGATTTCCCAGGTCAATGTGTACGTTTGAGTGTTGTTGTTGAAACCCTAGGTTCAACAGACTAGCAAATTCACTCTCAGTTATGGACAAAATTTCCTCCTGAGTATTTTTATTCACAATTGCTTTTCTATTTTCTTCATAATTTTTGGTGCAGAGCATAACAATTTTTGGGCAAGGGAATACTTGAGGTAACACCATGTGTGCCAACCCAGCTTCCCACGGTGCAATTTTATTTGCAGTTGCATTTACCCTAGGGTTAAATGAATAAAATTTTGAAGCCTTATTTGGATGGTTCCACTTGTTTTCAAGTGCAAATCTAATCTCCATTATACCCTTATTTCCATGAATAACAGGATCATGTATATCATGGAATAAATCACTGAAACTTGGTGTTTTAAGAATATTGTGGAATTCTATTATTTTGCCCATCGTGTTATTCTTGGTATTTATAGCTACAAGCCTACAGGGGTGATTCAAAATTAAAACCTAACAGACTAAATTTTTTTATATAATATAAATAGTAAAGTTCTAAATCAAGAGACTTGAAAAATTTAAAATGCGGGATGTAGATTTTCAGGATTTTAGTAGTTACACTTACCCGTTGATGTTCACGTTGCCCTTAGTTTCAATTTTTGCAGAGAGCTGAGAGACTTTGTAGTTTGTTGCTTTCCTCGGACCTCAATCCTCAACCTAGAAATTAAGAATCTGTAACTTTGTTGCGCTATAAGTTTGTAAATTGTAACCCCTTTCTAATTTCTAAATCTGTAGACCATATATAACTGCAAAATTAAAGAAACTTAAAGCGCCAAAATTGTACAATCTGTACTCTATAGTTGTCACACACTATCAGTGTGTCACTTTCAGTTTAAATGTGAGTGGAATCGTGGACCACTAGTTACTAGACACGGGTCATGAATTCGGAATGGGTTTGCTAATGTCACTGTTAACTAACCCGTCATAATGTATTAATGTCATTCATAATGTCACTGTTAACTATAAGTGGAATGTGATTATGTCAATGTGTTAACTAAGCAGTGACACGTGTCATGATTCTGGGATGCGTTTCAAAAGATAGGGTGTCTTTTTCCTTTCAGCCCGAAACTCAACTTTAGTTGTTGATCTATAAACATCCAACGACAATGGTGAATGGTGTGGTACTGGTGGCCCCATGGGTTGTGGGTCCCATTAACTAGGCTAGTCAGGATGACTCACATCATGAGTCAGATGTGTCAGTGTCACGTCATCACCAAATTGAAATGACATTGTTATTTGTTGGTCAACCGAGGAGTTTAGTGACACGTGTAATGATTCTGGGACGCGTTTGAAAAGATAGGGTTTCTTTTTCCTTTCGGCCTGAAACTCAACTTCGGTCGTTGATCTATAAACATCCAACGACAATGGTGAATGGTGTGGTGGCCCTGTGGGCCGTGGGTCCCATTAACTAATCTAGTCAGGATGACTCACATCATGAGTCAGACGTGTCAGTCTCACGTCATCACCAAATTGAAATGACATTGTTCAATGTTATTTGTTGGTAGATCGATGACCATGCGAGGTGTTAAGTGACACGTGTCATGATTCTGGGATGCATTTGAAAAGATGGGGTTTCTTTTCCCTTTCGGCCTGAAACTCAACTTCGGTCATTAATGTATAATAATCCAACGACAACGATGAATAGTATTGGTGTACCGTATGGTATTGGTGTACTATTTTTTGTAGTGATTAATTTTTTTTAATTTAAGATAATATTACTATTTAATTTTATTTGGAAACATTCTTTTATTTCAAACACATATATTTTAGAATTGTTATTATATTATCATTTTAATAGTACTATATTTTAATTGATTTTATTTTTGTATCATCTAATTAATATTAATTTTTTATAATATATTTAGAAATACATATATATAGATATTGTTATTATAATATTATCATTATGATAGTATTATATTTTAGTTATTTTTATTTTTATATCATCTTTTAACTATATTATTATTATATTTATCTTATATTATCTTATAACTATGCACATAACCTTTATATTATTTTTTATAGTAAACTTATATTTTCTATGGGATTATTTATTAAAATATACTTATTATTATACATATTTTTTAGATTTATTTTTCACATTGTAAAAAACTTAGAGACTCAATTTGACAACTTTAATCTTTTAATAAAATGAAAGAATTATAATCATTATGTAAGTTGAAATATATTTCATATTTTATGATGTTACAAATTATAAATATAAGATATAAGTTTTTTTCATTTATATATGTTTAAATTATACTATGTTAGTTTACCATAATAAGAGTTAAAAAAATTACATGTGAAAAGTAATGTTCAAATTCTATATTATAATTTGTGAATATTTTTTAATGGAGAGTAATTATTTAAGTATTTAAACATCAATCTCATTCGTAGAGATATAATTGTACTTCAGACTATGTAATAAATTAAATGTGGGAGACACCATTTTAAAAATTTTATTAAACTACAGTTTCAATTAGTGAAGTTTAATTGTAATAGATATATGAAGGAGGATATTTGTCGGTGTATTTTATATATATTAAAATAAATATAGATAAGCTAGTCTACAGATAACTGATAAAGTATTGAAGCAAGTAATTAAAATA